>ML681982.1:50053034-50162944 GCA_007922195.1 Podocnemis expansa | reverse complement strand
TCTTTCTTTCTTTCTTTCTTTCTTTCTTTCTTTCTTTCTTTCTTTCTTTAATAAAGACATACTCATCCAAAGTTCCTCACTAAAGTTGTTACACTTAATCAAACCATATACTTACCACCCTCCCATCCCCCTCAAGCCATATTATAATAGTGGTGAAGAGGCTTCGTATCTTGGATGTCAGAATTGTGCTGGCAGATTACTTGGACGGAATTAGGTCTTCTAGAACAGTGGTTTTCAATTTTTTTCCCTCAAGGCCAAGTTGAAAATAAATCATTTATGCCTGCCACCCAACAACTCCATCTTTCCGCAATGCATTCCATTCTTTTGGCAGCATCAGTAGAGGGCACCGCAATGCAGTACCTGAGCATCTGTGGCCCAGTAGTGTTTCCCAACACGTAGTTTGAAAACTACTGTTCTAGAAGATCTACTTGATCTTTTATTTCAGTTGTCAACAGAATGAAAGGCTTCCTAGGGTGTATCTAGAAAGCCATTAGAGAGCTGCACTGGATGATGCCAACTGACTTGGACTTGCAGTACTTGGGCTGTGAGGCTGTTTCCCTGCTATGTATACTTTTGGGCTCAGGTTGGATCCTAGGTTTTCAGATCCTGTGAAGCAGCAGAGTCCCAAGATGGAAATAATTTGTCATTATTAAGAATTGGATGGTTTAGTGAGGTCCGCGGATCGGGCCTACTGGAGTTGGTCATGGCTCAGATAAAGTGCAGAGAAGATGGTTGAATGTGACTGTCTGGAGGAAGTGAAAAATTGTAACAAGTTTTCTATAAGTGAACCCTGCTGAAGGATCATTAACGGTGTTGTGCTTGGCCCATCAACAGCAGCATGGGTCTCCCCCCACTTCCTCCTCAGCGACAGCCTTGAATTCCCCACGTGGTAGATGGGACCCCTGTAGTATGGTCCTAGGTGTGGGGGGTGGATCGGCAGGCTGAGATTCCCTCTTTGCTTGCTTCGTCCCTCCACAGGTGGCTGGGAAACAAAGAAAACAAGGCTGGTGAAGAGGGTCTTCTCCTCAGCTGTGGTCTGCTTCTAGGTCCACTTCATGTCTTTCTTTATGTGCACCTCTGAGCCACTGCTCCCAGTTGCTGCTGCCTGCACAGCTGTCTGTCTGTTCTGGTAACCTAGGACCATTTTTTCCTGACTTCACAATGTTTCGGCATTTGAGAGGGCATGCCGAGAAACCACTGCTATAGATTCTCCAACTACCAAAGATTTAGGGTTTCTGCCTGTGGGAGTGATGTCCCTGAGGCATGTGGAGCTGGCAGGTGTATGATGGGCACCACTATGTATGCTGCACCAGCAGGGGAGGACACCCCAGAGGGATAGTAACAGTTTACCTCAACCAGGTGCCAGGTACCTAGCACTTTCTATGAACCCTGATGGTCAGGCAAGGCAGGTTTGAAGACTTGTGCAGCCTGAGGCAGTCTGAGGATGCCCGTGGCAGGGGCAGGGGTGGACAGGCAGTGCATAGCAAGGAAGGACCTCAGAGGATGGCTATGTTCCCTTTGTATATGCACATACATATGAGAGAGAGAGTCTACTCTGCTTCCTCTCTGTGGCGGGACCTAAAGGGCGGGGCCTGTCTGCTTCTTCCTCTCAGGTTCAAGCCTGAACCTGGAAGTGTACATGGTAGTGAAACAGCCCGACAGCCCAAGCCCTACGAGCCTGAGTCAGCTAGCCACAAGTATCCAGTTGCCGTGTAAATATACCTGCATTTCCTTCACAACTAATTTTATTATGGACTTTTTCCTGTGTAAATCTGTGCTGTGACACTGGCAATCTCCAAGCAGGGTTATAGCTCACTCCACAAGAGCCCCAGTAACTTTCATTATTTTTCTGTCTCAGATATCTGCAAGAGACATTTGCAAAGCTGCAACATGGTCATAGGTGCATTTTTTAATGGCACATTATGCTATAATCCAGGGATGATGCCGTGTGTAGGCAACTAAGTCGTCAGTTGTTTTTTTGGTAGACTCCTAAACTCTCTTCCCGTCTGAACTATTTGTGAGTCGCCTGAAGTCGAATGGATATATGCAATCTCTTAAAAAAGGAAAATGGTTGCTTATCTCTTCTTTAACTGTTACTTTTCCAGATATGTTGTGTATGTTCCATTCCATGGCTGGCCTTCCTTCCCTCTATATCAGAGTCCATTCAGTTAGAAGGAATTGAGGGAGTTGGAACAGCTTCACCCATTAAATCTTGGTCAGTAGCGTGAGCATACTGAAGGTTCATGTGCTGCCCAAATGGGTGCTGCTAACAGAACATCTCTGGCTCAAGGGCACTGGGCTTTATTAAAGCTGAAGTAGAATGGAAATCCACAACACATCTTGAGCAACAGTGGTTACAGATGAGATATGTAATTTTTCCCCAGAGCTAGTTTTTGAAATTATTTAAGGCAGCCTTGACAAATGTGCCACATGCCTAAGCACTAGCCCCAAAACTGATGTGCCTAGTTGTGCAGCAAGTTAGAGGGGACCCCTACCCCACAAATATGCCGCCACCACTTTTGTCAGCAGTGGTGAGGGTTGAAGAGAAGCACCCCACTGCAGCCACTGGTAGAGGTGCCAGTCTGGAGTGCAAATGTCATGCTGTCACAAACACTTGCAGTGGTGGTCAGGGGTGAAGAAGCCCTGACACTGCCAAGAAAAAAAAAATGCTGTGCGCCACTGAAGGCTCGGGCACTTTGGGGATGGAGAGAGTGCTAGGGGGTGTTCTGTCCTCTGGATACACCAGCACAGCTAGGCACCAGGGTACAAGTTCTTGGGTGCCATGGTAACCTGGCACCTGGCTTTCGTCAAGGGCTGATTTAGGACAATTTTGTTAGTGTTTTATTGGGAGTATGCTGGCCTAGTATAGCTAATAAAGGTGTTGTCTGCTATGTTTTAAGTTTAAAAAATCGGCAACTGTATCTTTGAAAGAACTATATCTTACTGTCGGGAAGGTTCAAGGATCCAGACTCTCCATTCTGATTAACAGGTCTCATTGTGCATATATGTCTGAGTTTCTAGAACTACATTAGTGAAGCATGCAGTCTGTGTTGTAGAACTCTCTCCATGTTTGGTGCTAGGTTGGATATGTTCTTTACTCAAGGCTTCTTATTCCAGACACTGAATATGAAAGTCATTTGCTGAATATTATACAGAATATTAATGTTACACAGTCTAAGCAGTATAACAAATAAGCAAGTCTGTCATAAAAAATCCCAGTTTTTGTGTGTTTAACTGAATGGAGTCATCAACCTTTTTTCCAACTCTGATTATATACCTTTTAGCCTCTACTTTGAAACTGAAGTTTTGAGAAATAGAATTGGGGTTGTACTTAATTCCCTTTCCTTCCATTCTTTCCACTTTGTCAAGATTTAATTGGTTCCAGGACAGATAGGTACCATTTTTTCCTATAACAATTACTAAGACACGATAGCTTAAATAATACTATTTTAATAAATAAAAGAGTGAACAAATAAAGACTCTTGCATTAGAATGAGCTCTGAGAGGCCTTTTTCAACAGTATCAAAAGCTTTAGAAGTTTGCCATTTACTGTATTTTTCAGAACTCTAATTAGATAATTTCCAGTTACTTAGCTACATTTCACTGAATTAGCTAATGAGATTCTTGCTGTTCTAGTGAACCAGGGTGAATCATTCTTACTATTTGTTATTTTCATTAGAGGCTCTTAACAGAGTGTTTGAAGGGTTCAGGTAGTGCTATTGCATCTACATGGCTTTAAATTCAGTGTATTTGTCTCTTTTCTTATAATGTGTGTTTCTGTTTTTATGGTTTATTGTTAATTAATTGCATACTAAATGCTGTAAAAACATAGATCAAACTCGCTAGCCAAAGAGTTTGCCAAATAAACAAAAACAGAAACAAAAAACCCAACCCACTTCCCAGTGCATTTTCCTTCTCTCATGTGCAGACAGACCTCAGTGTGTGACACAAAAGCGTAAAATGAAGACTTTTCAGAAAAAGGAACCAGAAAATATTTGGTTAGTAGTCTAGATTTTATATGTATATTTTAGTATTTCCATAATTCAAATATACCTATTTTCTTTCTGTATACTACATCAAGATTAGAAATAAAGTATTTAATATGATAAATTTTAAAGGGTGAAAGGCATTTTCTTAATTTCATTTCCTTTATTTTCTTTACTTTCTCAGTAATTGAAAAGTTTAAAGACCACCCCCCACTTTTTTTTTTAACTAATTGTTTCATTCCTTTGAAAAAGAAAGGGGCTGTGTGTGACAACATACAGGCTTTCTTGATTTGGTTGTTATCTTTCTGGTTTTGAAAGCTATGCAATATTTGACTTGTTCGTGCATTGAAGAACTTTGAGCAGCTAACACATTTGAGATCACTTGCTTTTCAAAGGAGAAGAATCTTGGATATTTTGTGGATGGGAAAGATGGAAAAGGAAAATCAAATTACCACTGATAAAATTGTTACCCCTCATATTGTTTTGACAAGAAAAACTCATAAAATTATCTGTGTTTAATTTGTGCTTGTCCTTTTCTTTTCAGCATTGTGCTTTTGCTGAGCCAGAAACAAACACTGGAAGAACTCAAGCAAACAGTTCAGCAATTAAGATGCACTGAGGCAAAATTTACAGCCCAGAAAGAACTTCTAGAACAAAAAGTTCAGGAGAATGATGGGAAAGAGCCACCTCCTGTAGTAAATTATGAAGAAGATGCAAGATCAGTCACTTCTATGGTAAGTCCTGTGCTTATACTTCTAAACCAAGCAGCCACTCATGCTATTAAATTGCTCACTTTTGGGGTCAGATGCCTGACTGCCCAGAAAAAGGCACTGTGTAGTTAAAGGCAGCCAATTGAGAGGAACCCACAGTACCATCCAGAGGGACCATCCAGCCATGATGATTGGCTGGCTCTTTCTCTCCATTGGTGGAATTTTCAGAGGGCAGTGAAAACTACTGTTGTCTTATCTTTAAAGAATATATTTAGGCAAGAGGATGGACTGTCTTGCCACTTACCAGCTCGTAGGGGACTATAAATACAGTTGCTAGTCCTATTGCAGTTACTTCCCATAACATCATTGTGGAGCAAAGAAGTAGCAGAATGAATGTATCACTGTTTTAGGGGGTTCCAATTACTTGGTGCTAAAGAAGTGTGGTTATCTGTACACCTATAATATGACTTCCCAGATTAATCTAAATCATGCTCATTGTAAATTATTTTCATTTGGACTTTTTGTCAAAATAATATAATTTTGTGTTCTTGGGCATTGCTTGCTCCATATTCTGGAAGAGTGTAATTATAGCAGTGAGCCAAGTAGGATTGTTTACAGACCTCTGTACTGAGAAGTCTTGTTTACATTGGGGAGAATAGTACTCTTAGGCTTTTGTTGTCAGTTCCTTATAAAGTCAGGAAGATACTGAAGCAACTAGTTCAAAGATATGATAGAAGAGAGTTTTGCATGTCAAACCATACAAGAAAATGGCAACAGACTGTGGTGTTTTTAGGACTTCTTTGGGATGAGAAGATGCTGGTGGTATGGAAATCTGTTCATTCTAGCTTCATTATGAAACCAGTAAATTAGTTTGAGGTTTGTGGATATCCTACACTCAAAATGACTTAACAGCCACAGTCAGCCCTTTGGTTTATGTTCATGAAACCCAAGAGGATTTCAGGTAGCTGTACGTAAAACTGTCTGTTCCAAATCTTAAAGCTAAAATTAAATATTCTTATAAAAATGGTTGGTTTAGGTAAGATGTCCATTAAATTATAGCTCAGTTTCCTGTTAAACTTAACTGCTATTTATACTAATTATGTTATAACTTGCTGCATCGGCAGAGCTCAAATTCGATATTTAATCTAAGGCAAATCAGCAAAAATATGAGAAATTATAACTACATGATCTTTTTAACAAAAAAAATAAGATTGTCTTGTGTCTGTTGTCTAGGTACAGGTTAGCTTTTTTGCTACCACTTTCAGAACATTCTGTGTTTGTGATAAGAGTGCTGAGATCTGACGTGTGTCTTAGCACTCTGAGTAACGTAACCTCAACTAAAACAAACAAGGAGTCCTGTGGCATAACCTCAATTAGTTCTTCTCCTTCAGTAATGGCTGATTGAATAATTAGCTAATTAGAAGGAGAGGCTGGGGAAAGCAAATAGCTAATTAATTCTCAACTGACCAACCTGATAAAAATCTGGGAAGGAAGCATTACTGGGGAAAAAAAGGGCATTAAAACTGATATTGCTAGTGGCGGACAGGTTTACAATCAAATACAGCCTGCATACAAGAGGAAAGTGGGTCTGAGCAGTTTGAGGGGTATTAGAGGACAGGGACAGGGTGTGACCTTGTCTCACACTCTAAGTAATTTGGTACACACTTCTATGAACCCACATGCTGCCTTTTACTTTTCTGCTTGGCTGCACACACACCATTATAGCAATTTGAATGGTGGCCCGTAGCAGACAAGATGGTGAAAAACTGGGTTATTGCTTTGGACCTCATGGAAAGGTCTCAAATAAACCATCTAACTTTTTTTAATGATTAGGTGATATTTAAGTGTGTGTAAGTGTTCTTATATTTGGAGCCACTTGGACCGTTAACTGGAATTTGGCATTCTTGGAAGATTTTGGGCTAGTTTACATTAGAAGTGTTACAGTGACTTAACTGTTCTGATGCAGCTGTGCTATTGTAGCATGATGGAGATGCTCTGAGCTGACGGGAGAGAGCTCTCTCATCTGCATAATGACTACACCTCCAAAAGAGTTGATAGTTACACCTCTACATTAGCGGTTATACACACCAGCAGTCTACACACCTTGTACCTTAGGTTAGTATGGCTTGTGTTGCTCAGGGATGTTGATTATTAATACCGCTCAGGGATGTAAATTGTATTGAAGTAAGTGGTAGTGTAGACAAGATCTTAGTTTCTCGGTTTTCTAATGATGGCATACAGAAGGCTTACTTCACCTAGCAAATGAATGCAGATATAAAGGAATTAAAATGAAAATGGCTAATGTTTTGGAACAAAATAAATTTCAGTAAAATTATATTCTTCTCTGAGTGCTTGCTCATGTTGATTCCAAGTAGATGTGCATGTGCTATGTGCCGGACACATCTGAGGTGGTAAGGAACTAAATAAAAAACTTCAGGCATTTTCCCAGTGCAACAGTTTGGAGTTGCCTGAAGCTTCTAGACTGCATATCCGGTTTAGCATGCAAGGCCAACATGCAAATCAGACCTCATTAGTTGTGAATTGCATTAGGTTATTGGCCCAGGAGGCACAGTCTGGATAATGAGATTTCATTTCCATCTCAAATTGTAGAAACTCTCCATTGATTGCTCGACTCTCAACAAGTTTGCAGAGGAGTTCCATTTGCCAGGCCATAGCCCTTTGCGGTGTTGGTTACAGGCACTCAGTATTGGTGATGAGGAGCACATCTCAAATTACTGAGGACTCAAGCTCTTTGGTCCCGAGGAGCTACCACTTCACATAAATGTCAGGGATCTGTGAGCAGTAAGATTAGTCTTTCAAGCGTTCCAATATCACTTAGAAGGAAGAGGAGTATCTGTACTGATGCACAACACCATCCCAATGTTTTATATAAACAGATGGAGGAGCATGCCTCTCTACAGTCCGCCAGGGAGCCCTGAAGCTATGGGACTTCCGCATCACCTACTCTATACACTTGCTAGCATCTTACCTTCCTGGCTCCCGGAAAGAGCTGATGGACCATCTCAGCTGTCACTTCAGCACCCATGAATGGTCCCTTCTCAGATATCACAAGAGACATTTGGGGTTTTCCCAAGCAGACATATTTGAAATGCAGTACAACAGAAAGTGTCACCAATTTTGCTCCTACCTGAAGCACAGACCAGGATTGTTGACAGATGTATTCCTTCTTCCATGGATTCACCATTTGTTCTGTGCTTTTCCACCATTCCCTGTCATTTACAAGGTCTTCCTGAAGATCAGGAGAGGCAGGGCCTTGGTCATACTCATAGCCCTGGTTTGGCCCAGAGAACACTGGCATACAATGCTGTTTCAGGTATCGATAAGTGCCCCCAATCACCCTACTGTTGGTTCCAGGCTTGGTCACACAGAACCACAGACATCTGCATTATCCTATCCTATGTTTACAGCATCTCACAGTGTGGAAGAGGCATGGTTAAACCTTAGGGAGGGGTCTGCTTGGAACAAGTAAAAGAGGTCCTTCTTGGTAGTAGAAAGCCATCTTCCAGAGTGATGTACTTAGCTAAATGGAAGAGGTTCTCCATGGCTTACACAGAGAGACCCTCCCCCAGTGCAGGCTTCTTTGTCTCTTATTTTGGACTACCAGTTATCTTTGAAGCAGCTAGGGCTAGTAGCATTATCTGTAAAGGTGCACATAGCAGCAATTTCTGCTTTCCACCTAGGGTGGGGAGGTCACTAGTATTTGCCGATGCTGTGGTGTCCCATTTCTCAGAGTTTTAAAAAGGCGTTATCTTATTGTACATCACCCCATCTCTGCATGTGTTCCAGGAGCAGTGATTTTCAAACTATGGGTCGGGACCCAGTACTGGGTTGCAGACCCTTAGCCTTTTGCTGCCACTGCTGAAAGCCTGGAATGCATTGCTCAAAGACGTAATTGTTGGGTTGCGGGTATAATGATTTTTTTTCAACTGAGTCTCTTGAAAAATAGTTTGAAAACCACTGACCTGGAGCTTAATTTAGGTTTGCAGGGAGCTGTCCACATATATCATTGGCATTGACTTGCTCACCCAGTTTCTGTGATCAGTGCAAAGAACAGGTATTATTTAAGTGATAGAACACAAATCACCATCTGGCTTTAGTTTATTTAGGCATAGGACAAAACATATATTGACTCAAAAGTAAGAAAAATGTCCCCTCAAATAAAGAGAATTGATATGTGGCTGCTTTCTGACATGTCTTAGTAGGTTTTCTTGTTGCAGTTATTTAAACCAGGAGAGTTTCTGAACTCAAGGCTTTAACTTCAGACCCACCATATATAGTTTTCCACAGGGATAAGGTGCATCTACATCCCCATCCAGCTTTCCTCCCCAAGGCAGTTTCCTGTTTCCACACAACATGGGAAATATTTTTACCAATGTTCTTTCCAAAGCCACATGGCAACAGCAGAGTGCTGTCTACACTTCCTACATGTCAGATGTGCATTGGTGTTGTATGTAGACCAAATAAGACATTTGCATAAATTGAATCAGCTCTTCATCACTGTAGCAGACAGGTTGAAAGGTCTTTCAGTGTCGTCTCAGAGGATTTTGTAATTTTTTTTTTCATCACCTTTTTATAAGGACCTGCTATGACCTGGCCATGGTGCTGGCCCTGACTATGACAGCTGGCTTTATGAGGATGCAGGCTTCCTCAGTAGTAAAAAAAACAAAAACAAAAAAAAAACCACACACCAAGGAGTCATGTGGCACTTAAAGACTAACAGATTTATTTTTTGTGGGAGAAAATCTCACTTGGTCAGTTGCTTTGCAGATGGAAGCATCTGATGAAGTGGGATTTTCTCTCACAAAAGCTCATGTGAAAAATTAATCTCTTAGTCTTTAAGTGCCACATGATGCCTTCTTTTTTTTTTTTTTTTTCCTGGACTAAACTAATATGCCTATCCCTTTGGAATTATTCCTCAGTTGTGTTCTTGGGACAGATACCCACACAGGAGATTTGCAGGTCTGCAACATGATCGTCAGCCCACACATTCATGTCACTTTATGCAATCATCCAGCTTGTCAGAGATGCAACATTTGGCAGAACGGTGCTCTAGTTGGCAATTTTATTAACTTTGACCCCGCTTCCTGTGGTTGGCTTGGGAGTCACCTACTTGGGATCGACATGAGTAAGCTCTTCAAGAAGAAAAAACAGTCACCTGACCTCTTTGAGATGTGTTGCTCATGTCTGTTCCAAGATCCACCCACCCACCTACCCCTCTTTGCAGAGCCTTACGGCGAGAAGGAACTGGAGAGGAAGTGGGTTGACAGGGTTCTCTATACACAGTTATGGAGACAGCCCTCCAGTGATCACCTGAAATGACCCGACGGGTACTGCTAGGAGAAAACCCTTCTGACAACTGTGCATGCAGTGTACACATGTCTACTTGGAATGGATATGAGCAGCACATCTTGAAGAATAACAGTTAAGAAAGGTAGGGTTTTTTAAAATCCAAAATAAAGGTATTTTTAAAGCACTCTTAACTTTGTGTTTTATTTGGGCTTTAGGAGAATCGAGTTCAAAAGTCAAGGCAGGAAGAGATTCTCTTTTCTAATGTTTTAGCCAGGGATATTACAGTGTTTATAAAAATTGGTGCTGTGTAGTCAGTCCAAGGCTTCAGAAGACTTTTCTTCTGTATTTCAAACTGAGCTTCTTTCCTCACGTACGTCTCTCCCTCCTAGCCTGTGGAAATCTCTGTCTGTGTCTTTATCCAGCCATACTATTTGGATTCTCATTCAGATATTTGATTACATTTTTTTTTGTAATGAGCATTGAATTTTTAATCAGTTAAATAGAGTGTTTGAATAACAAGTTAAGTTCAACTGAATAACCTTCAGTAATCAGCCTTGGTTTCTTTAGGTGAGTTGGTGAAGGATGTTAAAAAGTGTAGATATGAAATTAGCATAAAAATATTGGACTCACTGCAGCATATCACATCACTGAAGGATGCTTAAAATAATTTTTCATCTCCTATCTTTCTCTGTGAAACACCTATTCACAAACACCCATTCCTTTATAATTTGTTTGCTAAGATTTTACATGCTCTTTACATTCAAAATGAACTCTTTGAATGCTATCAGAGAACCGTTGGTGTAATATAGATATGCATAAATAAAGTAAGATGTCTCCGCATAAAAAGAAATTCAACTCCACCAAATATTGGAAAATCTCATGCAGAGTTAAGTGTGATGATTATATTTGATAGTTATGGGAATGTTGTTAAGTGTTCCCTCTGTCATAAGTGCTCCACTTGACCATTTAATGTGCCTCTCTTTTCCCAGCTGAATGCAGCTATAATATAGAGGGAAGATGATAAGACCATGTCATTAAAGGTGTTTTTTTTCCCCAGGGATTTTGGTGCTTATGTTTGCTTTCATGGATTGGGTTTTGCACACATGGGAAGATATATGTGAATTATTTTTAATGTTTAGCTTCAAATTTTTTTTAGTCTTCATCATGACAGCAGCATAGCAAAATGACACAACGTAACAGGTTGTTTTCTTTGTCTATTCTGCATACCAAGTCCCTTTTCTTTTTCCTCTCCATTTCCCCTTTATGACTACCAGTGTTGCTGCCTCCTTCTGTTACTATTGTTTATTATTTACACAGCACTGGAGGTGTAGATATCATTTACAAATGAAACAGATGTCTGTCACTACAAAGAAGCTTTCATATAAATTAAATAAACAAAACAAGGAATGACAAAAAACAAAGAAATGATGGAGGCAAGAATGAGAAGAATCAGAATATCAACAATGAAAGATGATGAGATATTCCTTTTGGAACAGACAACCTTGTCAGTTCTATCATATAATATAACACAGAAAAATTAAGCAAGGAGTTCTGTGGCACTTAATGACTAACAAATTTATTTATCACATGAGCTTTCGTGGGAGAAAATCCCTGCATCTGACGAAGTGGGATTTTCTCCCACAAAAGCTCATGTGATAAATACATTTGTTAGTCTTTAACTGCCACAGCACTCCTTGCTTGTTTTTTAGAACTAGACTAACACAGCTAATCCTTGGGATTGCAGAAGAATTAGGGGATGAAGTCTGTTAAGGAGTCTCAGCCCTAGTCTACACTTATTGGGCTTTTCGGCAGCAGTCGATGGCAGGCACACAAGGCAAGTAAAATACCTTGCATATCTGCCAATGACTTTCTAAGCCACTGAGTTGCATTGGGGAAGGCTGACTGCAAATGGCATGCGATCAGCTTTGAGCAGCTACTGTTAGGGGCAGTGGCGTCGTTGGCATTGGGCACGCCGGGGCACGTGCCCCGAGTCCCAACGCCAGTGCCCCGGATCTCCTGCCCAATCAGGCCGGGGATCCGGGGCCTGGCTGGCCGCCTGGCAGGCCCCACCCCTGGGCCAGGGGGAGGCCATGCAGCTGCGAGCGGGTAGGCCGTGGCGGGGTTGGGCCAGAAGCAGCTGCTGGAGGCCAGGCCCACTTCCACGGCTGCGGGTGGCCAGGCCCCCAATCCTGGGACAGGGACGGGGCCGTGGCCGCCACCGGCGGCCAGGCCCCGGATCCCCAGCTGGGGATCCGGGGCCTAGCTGGCCGCCTGCAGCCACGGCGGCCCCGTCCCTGGCCAGGGATCCGGGGCCCGGCCAGCTGCCCGCGGCGTCCCCATCCCCCACTGGGAATCCGGGGCCTCGCCACCTGCAGCCACGGTGGCCCCGTCCCCGGCTGGGGATTCGGGGCTGCGTATGCGGGCCCGGCCTCCAGCAGCCGCTTCTGGGCCGGGCTGCGGCCTAGCTGCCTGCAGCAGCGCGGCCTCCCTCTTGCCCTATCCCTGGCCAGGGGGCGTGGCCTTCTGGCTGGGGGCAGGGGCTGGACCTGTGCCCCGTGTCCCTCCCCGCCCCAGCGATGCCCCTGGTTAGGGGACAGGACTTGCTGAAGTAATTTCCAGAGCACAGTAGTGAGTTCATACTCACTGCTGAATCGCACCTGGAAGATCATGCTGACGGTGGCGATTTTGCCACCATCAGTATAGACATACCCTTACTGGAGGTTGGTGATGAATACCAGACTGGAAAGTACACTAATTTCTCCTCTGCTCAGTTACTAAAGCTTAGTTTTCAAAATGAGAGAACTTGTTAATAAGGCTTTATATCTGCCAGGGGCGTTGCTGGTGCTGGGTTTATGGGGCTTGAGCCCCAAATGTCGGCGCCAGAGCCCTGGGTCTGCCACGGCAGTGGCTGTAGCAGCGGCATGCTTAAAGCGTGCAAGCCCCAAATGTCTGTGCCTGAGGCCTGGATCTTTTTCTGGGCCAGGGGCACTCCTGATATGTGCATTGAATTTCTGGGAGCAAACATTTCCATGTGCATATATGTTGATTATGAAGTGCAGAATATTGGCCATCTCTGAATGTTTGGACTCGATTAAAGAAATGTTCCTTTTGTCTTTTTGTGGAAACAAGATAACAGTGACAGTTAAATGGAACTTTTTGATATCACCCCATTTTGAGAACTTCCTATTCAAAAACAAGAAGTAGAGTTTAGTTTTGCGTATATAAAATTTATGTATTGGAAATATAAATTATTTTTATTATCATTTTGACTTTGAGGATTGAATTCTATACAGGCAAGAGTATGAAGAATATAGTGGTACACCCTGGAAATGTTTTCTGATTTGATATGCATGCAATTTCCCCATATAGACCCTGATTCAGCAAAGCACTTAGCATATTCTTATGTCCTATTGGAGTCAACAGGATAAATGATGATGTGGTGACATGCTTGCTGAATAGAGGTGGTGTTGAGCAGACACTGAAGTGTTTTGCTGAATATTGGCCACAGAAACTAAGTACATCCACTTAAGTTAGAAACTAACGTGTCATTCATCTTTCTTGCTTCAAACTATGGGGAGGGCATAAGGATTCAATAACCCTTTCTTAGTTGCAATTTTCCTTTTGCCTCAGGAGTTACAATTGACGTCTGATGTACACAAAATGTGCTTTTTGAGTGTAGATCAAGTAGTTAGTTTTCCATGATGCTTCCTGGCTAAGAGCTAGCTGAGAGCTCTTTTCCTTAATGCTAAGAAGTGGAAGGTTCTGTGCAGTTTTCTTCCCTCTTCATATGGATCTACAAATCTTAAGTGGCACAAAGTCATTGGGTGAGACCTCAGTACAGAAAGGAAATTTTACTTCATCTGGTTAGAAATTTTGAAGAATTTGTAATATCAAAAATTGTAAGTTGAATTTAATTTTTATTTTTGTCATAGTCTGTGGCTCTATGGTTAAAAGGTGCAACTTTTTCATCCACTGCCAACACCTTTAAAAAGTTAATACAGTGCTAGCAAAACTGTCAGAATGGGCATTGGTAAAACACTTTAGTTCGATGTAATCTAAACCACTTCAAATAGCAATAATTAACATTATCTAAACTACTCCTGCACATCGAGACAAGAAAGTTTAGAAAATCTAAAGGAGAAAAAAAGAGATTAGGCAAAATCTTCTTTTGGTTAAATTGACAGTCCGTCATACTAAGAAATGGCAATTCTGTGATAAAACTCTTTTAAGTTATGCAGATTCTGAGTAATCAGTAATGAGCTTTTTTGTCTTTGCTGTAGCTCTTCCAGTCACTTTTAAATGGCTTGACATATCTGTTGTGTTAATCATCTAGGAGGATCATAATTTCTTCAGTTATAAGCCCTTTAGGTCTGTCGTCTTCATCTTATAATAGGTCATCCCAAATGTTTTTAATTTAGTTATTTATTTCTCTTGAAAAATTAATTATAAGGACTTGTTTTACAACTTGCCTTCTTAAGAACATCATTTTTTATCAGCTTGCATTGTAAGCAAGCATGTGACTTTACACATAGAGTAGACTTTAATATATTTAGCTGCAAGCTTTTTTGTCCTAGCTGGTTCAACATCAGCACACCATAATATATAAAACAGCTTTATTTCTTGCTAACATTGCATGGTTTGTTCTATTTGAAATACCTGCCTAGAATCTCTCTGTATAACCCAATCCTTAATCAGAGGAACAGGTCAAAAACTGTTAGGTTTGTGGTTCTACTGTCGTCATATTAAAGGGGGGGGGCAGTTCTGAAAGACATTGTTAAAAGCTGCCTAGTTTTTGTGTAATGTTGAGAGACTTTTCAAGGAAAGGATTATGTTAATTTTTACATCTCCCAGTCACTTTATAAAATTTATCCATGTTCCCATTTTTTGTGCTTTACTGACTGTCAGAAAGTTCTCCAAATATGCCTTGTTTCATCATATTAAATACCCTGACTTCTTGATCTTCTGAGGTGTTTCAGCCTGCTTTATTACTTATAAAATATTCATTGTCTGTTTATATGGATTGGTCTCTGATGTAATTTTTTTTATAGGAAAAGGAAATTGCTAGATAGTTCCTTCATGTTCACACTTGGTTGCATGTCAAGATGAAATTTGAGTGGTCTTATTTAAATCCATTTTTGCCCTCCCATGTGTGCAGTAGGATTCAAGAATTTTAGCGTTACAAATAGAAGAGTAATCTTCTATAGTTTTAAGAGTTAGTTCCCAGGATCTAAGTTTAAAATGAAACAATTCAGCAATATTTTGGACTTACAGCATTCTTCAACTTTAAAATATTACTTTAGAACCTCTGCTCTTAGTACAATTGTACAATTATGCAATAGCATATTCTTTTACAATCGAAGACTCGCATCAATCATAGTGGGCTTTGATTAAAGTAAAGTAACATCAAAATCACAGAAAGTAGTAAATTATTTGCAAAATAGAAATTCTGTTCTTTTTAAATTGTTCAATACACTTATATGTTTGGCAAAATTCAGTGGATGGCATTGAGATAGCTGTGTGACTTTAAAAAAAAAAGAAGAAGATTACAGTAATCAGTAGCCTAATCTTGGCTTTAAGTGTATACATATCTAATTAATAAATATATGAGTTATAACATACTGTAATATACATTCTCATTACTATGGCTAAAATAAGTTACTATTTATGTAATTTTTGAGCAGTTTCTTGCTAGATAAATAATTCCCTTTGAGTTAGATTTAAAAAAAGAACATAAATTCTGATGCTCATGAAAAATGCTGGATTTACAGTCTTGGAAATTTAAGTCCTCTGTTTAGTATGAATAGGCACAGCACTTGGAAAGGTCATGTACAATTCCCCATAACACCTTAAGGGTGGTCCATTCCTTGTCCCTGTGCTAGCAGTGGGAAGGGGACTTAAAATTGTCTTAAGGGCAGCTGATTATCTCTACTCCAGGGGTCTCAAACACGTGGCCTGTGGGCCCCAAGCGGCCCTTAAACCTATTTTCTGCAGCCGACAATGATACCATCGTTACTGATATTTGCAATATCATCATATGAAAAGGTTTCAGTGGTGCGACCCTCGGGCTGATGTACTAGTCCTCTTGTGGCCCTTTACTTGTCCACATGCGGCCCTTATGGTGATTTGAATTTGAGGCCCTTGCTCTACTCCCTTTGCTTTGGGGGCATGCTTGAGGGGTCAAGGTGCCAGGAAATATGG
Source organism: Podocnemis expansa (assembly GCA_007922195.1). Classification (NCBI taxonomy): domain Eukaryota; kingdom Metazoa; phylum Chordata; order Testudines; family Podocnemididae; genus Podocnemis; species Podocnemis expansa. Next base: position 50,146,740 of record ML681982.1, on the reverse strand, counting down.
CCGGAGTTCCATCTGGTGGAAATAAAGATAGATTCAAATGGTCCTGGGTTCCCCCATCTCACCAAGATTTGTGCCTCCATGTTTCCTTGACAATCCTGTAGAGGTGCTAATTGTGGTTTTTGTTTGATACAAATATAAATAAAAATGAAAAGTTAGAGGAACATCAGGAAGGTTATAAACTGTAATTTTATTTCCTTTAAAGATGTAGTTTTTGCTTCTAGTGCTTTTCTTCCTGATGTCCTCTAAGTAGTACTTCAGCAGAAACCTTTAAAGAAGGAAAATAAATGCAAGAAAAAAACCAAATGAATATAGCGTGCATTCATTACCTGTTTTTATTCCTATTTATGAAAAAGCAACCATTCATTGTTCATATTATGTCGTAGTATAAACAAATCTGTATATATGTTTTGAAAGGTTTTGTTTATGTTAGGAACTAAAGATCCAGTCTTGCAAACACTGACTGCTAAATCTAATAGCAGAATGATCCCCTAGAAGCCAGCCCATGCAGTATCAGAGCCGGTTTTTTTCAGAACAAACTGCTTATATCTCTAACTGTTTTTTAAGTAAATTACTTCAGGATAATTTGTATGCTAAATTCTACAGTGTGCAAGTCTCCTTTTATTTAAAAGAAATGAAATCTCCATTCAGATTTAAATTTAATAAGAATAGTCATTTTATTGTGTTCTTAGTTCTTTGAATATTAATATGAAAAAGTTCATCTTGAGTGCAAAAATTATTTAAAAAGTGTCCATAAAATTTTGTTGTTTGTTTTGTGAATTTACTGTTTTAAAAACAAAACATGATACATCAGGCCATGTGGTGGGGTAAAAGGACAGTGGTTCTTTAGGTCCACTTCAGAACATATCAATATTGTTGGGTGTCTCACCATGGCCACGTGCTGGTGGAGTTTTGTCTTGCATAGTGCAGGCTTACACTGGAAATACTGATAAAGTGAGTAATGGCGTAGAAAATCTGTTTATATTTGAAAAAATTGCCAGAAGGTGGAGCCAAGTGCCAGAAAAAAGGTTTTCATCATCATCATATCCTTTAAGAACAAAGAACTAATCATAAAGTATTGATACGGATGGAAAAGAGAATATGTCTTCAGTATATAGCATCCAAATACACCTGAGGCTTTTTTTTTTAATTTTTTTTTTTTTTTTTTTGCTGTGTATAAACAGAGTGAAAATCACCTATAGTGAAAAGACCTTGTAAAAGTTTCTTCTGTACTGTGTAAGCCCTGCATAGGAACTGTGCAACAGGACTAGATCAGCGTAAGCGCCGTAAAATCACTATTCACTGTATGTGCTCCATAAAAGGTCTGTTGGTCAGTCTGCTTATATCAAGATGTTATAGTGCTGATAAGGGTACACCAGGGAATGATCAAAAGGTCTGTGGTTTCATGGATGTAGAGATTCCAACACCACATACAAATACCACAGAAATGCTGGCATTGGAATAGCAATTGTGTTGTGAAAGCAAGAGGAAAACTTTCCTACCTATTATTTTATTGCCTTCTAGTTTCTTTGGTAGATTTCATTTCTACACTCCATCCAGAATAGGGTCTCTTTACTTAAATTGTACACAGCAGGATAACAGAGAATAAATATTCAAGAGAGATCCCTTACACTTTGAAATTTCTGTGAATGCTTGTTGTTATACTAGAAGTTACTGAAGAAACTTGTTACCAGTTGTTGACATATTTGCAAAACAACTTAAGGGTGTCTACATTCATAATTCATTTTAATATATGGTATTCCCTTTCAATGGATTCAGAATCAATTTTGCATTGACAAGTTGAGTAGGAAGAAAAGTTAACTGCAAAATCATTTGGTTAAAAAAACCCAAATATTTATGGCTAGTAGCTTATCATGGTAAATTTATGCAAAAAATGGTACAGAGTGGTCATGAGCAGAAGTCATATGTTGAGGTTGTGAAAATACCTATAGCCAAATTTTAATTAAAATATACTTTATTTTGATGTTTGAAACCATTAAATAATGTTTAACTGATTATTTTAAATGCTTGTAAATTATTTTAAAACTCTCTTTTGTCCTTGTATATATTAACTCTGGAATTCCATCTCAGGTCCCTGGAATATTTTCCTCATAATAGAGTGACTAACAAACTGTTAGCTGTCACTTTGAGTCACTCTTCTTAGTTTTCCATGCAGTCTAAGCTTTAATTTGGCAGATTCTCAGTCCAATTGACTGAACTACCACATTGTTTTTGCCACAATCAAAAATTCAAGTATATAAAATCAAGTATATATCTTTTAAAATGTACTGAATAATGAGATCAGTGACTCTCTTTATGAACATGATTCCCTAAGTATGTTTTGTTTTTTTGTTTTTTAAATTCATGCCATTACTGGAGAGGATCACTGGTGTTTGTGCCTCATTTTCTAGTATTGCTTCATGCTTTGGAATTTTCACATTCAAAGAGATACACAGGGGAAACTGTCAGCTTCTGGGATGTTCCATTGCAGCAGTTGCTGAAGCTCTGAGGGTGGAGAGTATAGTTAATTATTTCTGGTTGCTTGTTCTGAAGAATGGAATTCTTTTGATGTCTTGTAATATATTATCAAATGGCTTCCCAGTTTCTCTGTCTCTGGGATTAAATAATCACTAATTTGTTGGCTCACAGTATTTCTTTATGGAAGCACTTATCAGAGTGTGAGGCTGGGGAGCCCTTATAAATGTATGATATAAGTGGCTGCATTCCTATAAAGTTTCTATCCAGTAATCCAGGATTGTAGAGTAAACTTCAGTAACAGAAGGGGAACAGAAACAAACTGAGGATTAGATCTGTGTGACTTTGGAGCCTTCTCCATCTGAGCAGCAGTGTTATAGAAACTATGTGCTAATTTGCAGATTTGGGAATTATTACTACTTTTCTGTTAATGGCATTCCCAGATATGTGAAGTTCATCTAAGTGGTCTCTTGCTTTAGGGCTGCTCTTCCAGTTCACCAGCTTAGACATATTTTTGTTGCATTGTCAAAATCAGACATGGAGCAAAAATGCTCCAAATGTCAGTTGCTTTCACCAAGTGTGGAGAATGAACTCTGCGCTTCTTGTAATAAGAGCGAGTATGCTCTGGCCTCCGTCTCTCCTTCTTGTATATCCTCCTTGCCTACTGGACATACATCAGAGGAAGGAAGGTCTTCAGATGATAAGGTAAGAGACAGAAGTCCAGTCGTGCATTGTCACAGTTGTAATAAATCATATCATCTTCCTAGAGATTTTAAAAAAAACATTTTTAATCCCAATGCATTTTAGAATAGTTAATAGAAAAAATTTGCATTGTTTTTGAGATAATGGATGATCACAATACTTATTTTATTTAGTCATTTAAATGTCATGTGGTTTTGTACCTGAATGTGTTCCACTGGCTACTGGGATTGTCCTTTCTAATCTCCTCCCATCTTACTTTATTTCTTCTTAATATGTTTCCCCCCCTGTTTTCTTGAATTTTTTGGTCTTCCTCTCACCTTTTCTTTAAAAAAGGTGTTCTTACCTTTCTTTCCCTACCCTGTGTAAAAATTCCAGTTCTCTCAGGAGAATCAAAGATTGATTAATTTTTTATGCCAAAGGATTATTGAAATAGCAAATAGTAGAGAAGATGAAGAGAAGGATACAGTTTCAAGTTTTGTTTTTATCGGTCCCAGTCTTCATGAGGTAGGAGCTTATAGAAGTTGAGGGACCCCATTATTACTTCCTTTTCCCATAAAAATCTCTGGCAGTCACCAGATGCAGGAACTTGGTGTCCTTGGGTGGAGACAGCTTCCTCAAATGTAGTCACAAATGGTTCATCTGCATCTATGCCAATACATCTCTGAAGCTGTACCTTTGTGTTATTTGATCAAATGTTTCTTGATGCTCTATCAGAACTTTGTTATAGAATTTCTTTCCAAAGAAAATCTCATTCCTCAGTTATTTGTCTTCATGGATCCTACACTTGATGTGTATATACCTCATGTACAGAAGATCAGATTCAGACAATTTGAGCTCCTGTCAGATATTTCCCTGAACCTTTGGACTTAATGCATGCCTTCTTGCCAGTCCCTGTCATAACAAGGTCCTGAGAAAACTGATGCAAAAATGTAGTATTGATTATTATGATAAACCCAGGATGATCAATACTGGTCTCATATTTAGATATGGGGAACCTCTCACTGAATCCCTTTATCACCTTACCTGCTGTGTCTGAAAGTCTCTTAGAAAAAATGTCAGCTTCAACACCCAGTCACAGCATCATTGTATCCAATATCTTACGTGCTGATTGTCTAACATCCACTGTAGGAAGCTGTTCAGCTGGCATTCAGAATATTCTGCTCCAAAGCAGGAGAGACTGACTTATAAAGCCAAGTGACAGTAATTCTGTTTTGGCATCTCAGTGCTATCCGTGTCCCTTGACAACATCACTTTAATTGCTATGGTAGTGCCTATTGATCCTGAAGCGATTTGTACTTTTTATTAATTCTGTAAGATCCATCAAGTGCCAATATCACCCATCTACACAGGGTTGCTCTGTTTTTCCCAGCCTATAGTAGTAAGATTAACTAAAGGGTACAACCTGTATTTTTCTGCTTAGTTTGGGAGCCTCCTCCATCTTGGGAACTCATAGTATTGACAGGACTGATGGGTCTCCTCCTTTAAGCTCTTAGCACTCTGTACTGTGTACTACCTAATATAGAAAACTTCCTTTTTAGTAACCCTTACCTCAGCTTGAAAGGTAGAAAAATTCAGGCCCTTGTGATGGGTCTCCCTTGTATAGTGTTTCATAAGGACAGGGTTGCTTTTGGGCTTTATTCCAAGTTCCTGCCCAATGTTCGTTATGAAATCCATTTGACTCAGTTCATTTACCTCCAGATTGTATTCCCCAAGCTTGACTCCAGCCTGGTGGATGCTCAGTTACACACTCTTAATGTAGTAAAAATTGACCTTAGAATACCAATAGAGGATAGCAAGAAAACATTTTATGAATGCATTTGAAGTAAGAAGATGACCAAGGCCAGAGTATTGTCTATTACTTAAGAGGGGTGAACAACAACAAGGGGAAATGCAGCAATGGCTGAAAAATGTTAAATGCCGTTTTTGTTTGTTGTCACTAAAAAAAAAAAAAAAAAAAAAAAGTCAATTGATTGCAAAGCTAGCATAGTCTATTGATGTTAAGAATTACTTAAGCAAGTTTGGTGTCTTCAGGTCAACAGAACCTGATGAGTACAGAACTTGCTGGCTGAAGAGGTATCTCAGCCAGTTACATCTGATGAAGTGGGTTAACAGTTTTGAATTATGAAGCTATGGTTTCTTTGCCTCTGTGTTAGGTACTATAAGGACTGTTTGATGTCACCAGTTGTAGGTTCGTTGTATGTAAAACTGTCTCAGAATACAACTGTGGATAACTAGCTCACCAGAGGGGGTGAGGGTCTCTTCTTTACTCTTCAGCTCTCTTCCCATGAAGCTGCTGAGTTTTACTGGTGTTGAGCTATTTAGGAACAGCTCTCTGGAAGGGTAGAAGAAGGCTTGGATTCTGTGATGCTTGGAAGCCTAACAGAAAGAAAATTTGGTTGATGGAGGATTAGGAGCTATGTACAGTGATATTTGTGTTATTGTGTGCCTTTCACTTTTATACACTCTGGTTTCCAACCCTGGGATCCAATTTGTCCCATGAGTTTGACTTTTATAGCACACTTAGTGTTACCCAGTTTGCACTGGTTTTGCATCTGCATGTCATTTTCCTTTATTGTCATTAGTTGGGTTCTTGTGCAGCTGTCATTAACACCTCTTCACCTTGTACCTCTTCCAACCAGTCTCTATCAATTACACATATGCAGTACTGCTTAATTGCCTCTGTATCTTTTGAAAGACAATATAATGATGGGGCTTTTGCTTACCTGTTTACTTACAGAATTTGTCAGAACTTGCTGATTCCCCTCTACTCTCTGTTCTATCCTGTCTCTAGCATGCTTCTTTAGATTATTTATGTACTGTTGACAGAATATAACTTTACCTGATGTAGCTATGATAGTTTTAAGCAATGTTTGTATTGTTTAAATATTTCTTTTGCTAGTGCCATGTCTGACTTTGATGCTGCCAAATTTTTACAAATAAAAATTGGAAGGCAGCTTGTCGTACAACTTTCAGTTTGGTTGTATTTTTAAATGATTTCCTAGTACTGTTGTTTAGTATCACTGGGACATATATTACCTGTTTCCTATATTCATTTTGTTTTGTACAAAGTTTTTCTCTAACACTGTACTGAATGAACCAGAAATAATAACTGGTGTGTAGAATAAATAGAGGAGGATAGAAGGGTTCTTCTGTTGATCCATCCAGGTATTGCCAATGCTGAAGTTCTTCAGGGAGATGCTAACATTCATTCTGACTCATGGTGCCAGGTACAGCTTGTTAATGTTACCTTGGATAGAGGGGAGATATGTTTCCCTCCAGCTAGTGGGAACTGGGGTTTAATGGTGGTAAAATTCGACATGGTAACTTCATAACAGCCAAATATGGAAAGAAATCGTAGGCTGACGCTCCCTATATGAATTCTATATAGAGCCAAGTCCAAGGGGGGAGGTGTATTTAGCATGTAGCAATTCTTTTTGGAGCAAAGAAGAAACACCATCTGCATGTAGTATGCCTTCATACATTGTCATGTTTTTACTGAGTCTCAGTTATGTATGTTTGGAAATATTTGCTGTTTAGATAACTATTTAATTTGTAATAGTATATAATATTGATTTTTTGTTTCCCAAGTATTTGCTCACAAATGTGTTTTTGAAATCTAATCATACAGTTGCAGGAATAATGGAATTTCAGTTAACTTCAATTTTAGTAGTTAGAGAGGTATCCCACACAGGTTCCTCTCATTTAACTCTGGCTCAAACCTATTGTGAAGGGAATCTCATGTTAAAACTTTCATAAAATTGCCATATCTTGTATTAATATACGATTCGATTTGGCTAATAAACTCACAGAGACCTGTGGAAACTAGTACCAAGCATTAAATTCTAACTGTACTTTCCATTTAACAAATAGCAAAATGATTTTCAATCTTCTTAGAGGGTGCACACGTTCTATGTGAGTTTCTGAAAGTGTTACTTATTTCTTTAATATACTTAATAAGAAGGCTAAAGTGGTTAAGACTGTATTTCCTTTCCTATTTCACTAAAGCTGATCAGAGTTAATTCCATCAGTCTTCTTTTTTACTGTAATGAACAACGTGTGATATCTCTCAGTGTGAATTTCCAGGCAGGTGCACAGTTGTCAGTTATTCATGTTTTTTAATAATCTATTTGCTTTTGAAAGTTAAGATGCTAAATCCTCTCGGGTCACTATAGTAGGATTCTAAGTAGGATAGAGGTATAGAGTTTGCCAAAATATTGTAATTGTTTATTTTAAAAAAGGTTTGGCATTGTACTTTTTTGAGGGCTTACATAACAAAAATTTCACCACTGCTCTACTGCATATTGAATATGCTAATTGTTTCATTATAGCTCTAAATAGTTTCTTTAAAAATTAACTGAATTGTGTTAATTTTATGACACTTAGATCTTAAAAGGTACTTATAATCCAAATTTTCTTCTTAAAAAAAGGCATTCATTTGTAAAACTGCACAGCCTTATGTGGTGTCAGCCCATGAAAAAGTGTTTCAGTAGTACAGTAGGTGATACTATAAATCAGTATTCATGAACTTCAGAGAGATTGAGACAGAGTTTGCATGTCTGGCCCATGTAAGGATCATGCCTGGTTGTAGTCTTCACACTGAGGAGTGCTGGAGCTGTCCTCTTATCTGCTTCTGCACAGATGCTCAGTGTCTAGGAGCAGTGAAGGTGGAACCAGCCCTGCTCTTTGTACAACTCAGAGTGAACAGACTGCACTCCAGAAATGGATCTGCCAAGCAGATAAACTCTCTTTGTATGTTGTACGGTGCAGGAAGACATGCCTTCCTCAAGCACAGTCCCTTCTGATGTTATCCCTGGAGCAGAGCCCCTTAATTCGGGCTATTTCTTAAACAGTACAACATAGCCCAAATTTTATAACTTACTTTGCATCTCCCAGCTGCTAGTGTGAATTTTTCTGGACCTATTAGTTTCATTAAGATTTGCTGGGGGAAAGGGGACCCAAACAACCAAACAGTATTCCTCAGTGCAAGGAAACAGAGTGCAATGTACAGACTTGCCCTGTAGTCCTTGTAGCAGTTAAGATCATTTGGGAATCGCTTGGTAATGGATCTTGGTGATTCAACTCAAGGATTTCTCAATGGAAGACTCAAGTTTTTGGCCCGCCAGGGCTTGAGTATAGCAAACTTCAGAGCATGATGTGAGACATCTTTCTTTTTCTCTGATTTTTTTTCCCCATCTGACAAAATGAAAACATAGATGTTGATGTTTTTTGGAGAGTTAGTGGTGCTTCTGTATTAATTTATTAATACAGAATACATTAATTTATTTAGTCTAAAAATATGCCAAAATGAAGGCTTCAGTACTTAGGCAACTGTGCCAATGGGTTTGATTTTAAGTGTGGAACAATACATATGTGTTGCTGCATTTCTCTACTGTCCACGTTTGATCTATTCTTGTACATTAATTTATAATAAGCCTATTGTAATTTGTACATTGCTGGTTGTATTTTGACTGTCAGTGCTGCAGAGGAATATCTAAATAAGAGTTTTCCTCTGAAATTAGGAATGTTCTCATAATGCTTTCATAATTCATTTTAGTTTTTTTAATTGTTTCTGAACAAACAGCTTCCCCTCCCAAACTAAAAATAACTGAAAGAAACCTTCATTCAGGTCTTTAGTATTTGCAGACACTTTTTTAAAATGGTTTACAGTACAAATGCCAGTGTTAACTTCAGTATTTCTAATTCTGATTTTTAAGCCCCATTTTGATTCATCTTCTTCTTCAGAATTCTCCTTTATGAGTAGTGGAGTAGCTAGGTGATTATTTGGAGATAGTATTATAATATCACCAATATATAGTACATTATTTATTATGTGTTCTGTATTCAATTTATGCATACGCATGTCTGTAAACATTGACTATGGAGGACAAACTGTTATGGTATCAGTTACTTCATTTTTGCAGGCTTGATGTGAATTTCTAAATGCATTGTTTGCTAAGGTCAAGCATTTGTTTACTTGTTTTAATTTTAGTATAATTGTTCAATAGATTAAGCAGAACAATTTAAAATTATAGCAATTACTGAATGTGTATGTCAGTACAGAATATCCTATTGAGTAGCCTAATGATCCTGGTCCCACTGATTAGCGTAATGAATTAATGGAAGTGCTGGTTGTTATAAAGCTAAACAAATAAAATTTTATAATGATCTTTGATGAAATAACTGTAAAACATTATACAGCCATTTCTGATTGGCTGCTGAAGTTACAAGAATTTTTAACAAAATAGGCATTTGTCATTCCTTGATGCTTGTAAGGTCCCGTTTTGCTGTGAAATGCATGTAGTGTCATTCAGATTTACAGTTCTTTCTGACATTGTAATAACTATATTCTGCTAAGATGAATTTCTAAAGATGACTTTCATCAACATATTATGTCTTCAGGCAGTGATGGAAATCCTGAGTCTTATTTTAAAATTAAACTTGATTTGGGTTTGTTTGTGCTGTCACATCATTAATTCACCCAGTGGAAGCTATGTTGTATAGTATTGTCTCACAATGTACCAGGTGTACAAGAGATGTCTTAGATTGTGTTATCAATATGTATAGGAAGTTCAAAAGTCCTAATTTTTAGTTCAAGCATTTACAGTAAATATCTATGAACATTTTCCATATGGAGCTAAGTGGAAAAAGCACAAAATAATGAAGTACATTGCAAAACGGCAGAGGGTTTTTATTGTATTGACAACAAGGCAATTGAAATTGCCATTTGATCCATATCCTTAATTTATACCCATGACTGTATACTTTACTCTTCGTTTATGTCCTCCATGATCTTTGTATGTTTGATCTTTGATATTCGCAATTGCATGGATCATCTTCCCTTCCTTTAAGAATCCTATATAGTTACAGCAATTGCTTAAATGGAAAAGTAATATGAAAGTACTGATTCATATTTGATGACTTGAAAATTAGTGAAATGATGTCATCATTAGTTAAGAGAACGAAACTTGAGCAGTTGAAAGAAAGGTCTTTTGGTAAAATAGCTTCTATGGTTTAGAGAGAAGGCTCTTGATCCTGGAATTTAACCAAACTGCTTTACTCATGATTTGTTGGGAAGAGTTGGCATGGATAGAGGTATCTTTTCACCCCAACTCCATTCTCTCAGTCTTGAAGCTGTCTACAGGCAATTTTGGTCTGTGGTGTAAATTAGAGCAAGAAGTAATGTTGGCACTTGTGGTTTCTAGGGAAAGGAGGACAGAGAGAATAAAAATATTTCTCCCAATTTTCAATATTATATTTAAATGATTTTTAACATTTAAATTACTTTAAAAAATGGAATATGAATTGACATTTTTCTAATTCTTTCTTCCTGGTTTTAAGTTTTAAATGGGTAGACTGGATGTTTTGTATCCTATGGCTTTATTTTCTTAATTGCCAGCAGGATTTAGAATTTTACACAGATGTTTATCTAAAAAGAAATACCACACTTAAAATACTCATCTGGATTGAAAAAGACAACTCTGAGTCCTTATTAGTATCCTTACTGTAATGATAACACAAAGTCAAGCATAAAAATGAGACTCATCAGATTGCGTTATTATTTGCAACTCAGACCATCTTTCAGCATACTAAGCTTTGACACATTAGGAAAACTTGAAATGCTTTGAGCAATTGACAGTTCATCAATTTGCAGTTAGATGTCAGTAGGACTTGTGATACTGATTTAGGTGTTTTTCACACCCCTAGGTGCCAAAATACATCCAAGCAATGCCAGAGCTATGTCCTAATAGGGAATAGAGGTGGCCAAACAGCTGCCTGAGTACAAATAGCACAGCAGGGGCTCTGAACAGCAAAAGGAGCTCAATTTCCAAAGGGATAGCCGTGTTAGTCTAGTCCAGTAAAAAAATAACAAGCAGTTGTGTGGCACTTTAAGACTAAGAGATTTATTTTTTGCATGAGCTTTCGTGGGAGAAGATCCCACTTCCTCAGATGCTTACTGGCTAGTAACTAGTATCTGAAAAGGCGGACATGTCCAGGAAAACCAGATATATGGTAACCCTAATGTCAAGCAGGACTTTGTTTACTGAATTCCAAGGTGAATCCCAAGTAACCCATTTAAGGCAATTTTCTGTCTGCTTTATGCTTCCTAATCCTGTGAAGCAGAAGCTGAGGGCCAAGGATGTTGGCCAGGGTGTCTTTGTTTACTTATCTGATGACAGATCACAAACATTCTCTCTCCTTGAGAAGCCTTCCGGTAAAATCAGAGATCAGACTTCACATTACCTTTTTTCAGGTAATGCTGCTTTAATTTTTTTTAAAAGGCTTCCTTTTTAATTTTTTTTAAAATACAGATTGTATATCATAAACAAAACAGGGCAAAACAATTTTAAAAAAACTTTGGCACATCACCTTTAAAAGATGCTATTTAAATTAAAAAAAAAAAAAGATACTAATTCAAGGGAGCCAGTTTCAGAACTTCTTTGTTGATCATTTCGAAGTCAAGGTTGGAATTTGATGAAACTTAATACTTTTACTTGGAAAAACACGTGCTTTGATATGTTAATTAAAACAAATGTAGTCATTTTCTAGTAAAATGTTGTGATGATGATTACTAGAAAAAAAATCACTTAGAGTCAAACCCAGAAATCTTTCTCATTTTAGTTGTATTGAGACAGAACTTTTGCTGAATCTGGGAGAGTTTGCCTGAATAAAAACTGCAAAAGATCTCCAGAATTTAGTTCCAGAAAAATCTGTATTATTTTTGCTGTGTGAGTGGCCAAAGAAAATTCTAGAAAACCCTGGAACGAGGGGCATTGCTGCCCCAAAGAACCATGTGGGGTACAGGCACAGGACCTCTCCCCGTGGCATTGCCCCCTACCCCCACTGTACTCCCGTTGTTCCCCCCACCTGCTGCAGGCTCAGTCCGGCCCAAATGCTGGCAGTTCCTGCCCCTAGCGCCTGTTACAGGCCTCTAATCACCCCCGCCTTTGGCCCTGGGTTCAGTCACTGGCTCCAGCTGGCCTCAGAGTGGTGAGTGCCAGGCAGTGGCAGCCCTATGCCCAAGTGCTGGCCTCAGCCACCCCCCTGCCGACAGCCCCTCAGCTGCCTCGGGCCTGAGCACTGTGCTTGGCTGGCCCCTGTGCCATGCTGCGTGCCCCCCCCCCCCCCAACCCCCAGGTCATGTCCAGCACCAGGCCTGAATACTCAGCCAAGTTGGCCTCAGTGACAAGCCCCAGGCCAGCCAACTGGGTTGGCTTACACATGCTGTGAGGCCACGCTGCTGAGCTGAAGAGGGAGGGATTTAAATTTCCCTCTTCTGACCTTTACTATGTGTGTTTGTCATGTAATGCAGGGCTGAGCAATCCCTTCAGCTAAGCTCTTCTCCCAGGAAGGCGCAGGAGCCGAAGCAGTCGGTCTGCATCTGTGCCTGCCCGGGAGAGAAATTGGGGGCACTGGCTGGGATATCCAGGAACTGTTCCAGAAATTTGGGGCAAAGGCCAGAATATTCCATGTTCATCCTCAGAATGTTCTACAGCCTTCTAGAAAGAAATTGAAAGTTGAAGAAACTTATGGAACATTTCAGATGTATGTAGAGAGTTGTGGAACGTTATTGAATTCCACATAACTGTGTTGAAAATGTTCAGTAGAAACATGGCATGCTGAATGTTACTGCGAAATTTGGTGCCACAAGATGGTCTTTGTAATGGCATGCTCCTGCTGGTGAACCGTGTTGTTAATGGTAGACTCCTGGTAGCAACAGTGGCAGGAACAAATTCTGTGGTGCTCATTCCGCGCTAAGCACTTCAGAATAGAGATCACACTTCCCCCTTCAAATGGCAAAGGTGCCTATGCAACTGGCTTTTGCAGTGACCATTAACAAGGCACAAGGACAAACAAATACTGCTGAGAGTTGGTGTTTTCTTGCAAGATAATGTGTTCACAGATAGTTGGTTATATGTGGCAGCCTCTTGAGTTGGAAATTCAGATAATATTCGCTTTGCATTGCTGCCTTATTTGGTCCATAAGACTAGAAATGTTGTGTACACAGAGGTTTTTTAATCCATATACTGTGTTCTAAAATGAGAAAATAAAACCATGCTTATCTTATTCAAAATGTCCCAGGCTGTAGGACTTAACGAAATTCTGTACCTTGCAAGTGGAGCTGCAAGGAGCCTTCTGATGACATTAGATCACTTGTTTGATGAAGGGGATATCTCAACAAGTGTCAGTTTTTCCCCTCACCCTCACTCCCTAGGCCATAGTCTCAGACCAGTGCCACTTCAGAGCCACTACTACAGACTCAACTCTACTAGTGCTTTATCAGTTGTGCATTCCCTTTCTGTGGAATCGGTAGTGTGTCTGTAACCTGCTAGGGCAGGCTCGAATGTATTCACTTGCCCTTCTCCGTGCCTAACAGAGAAACCTCTGCAGAAAGCAGCTGGAGAGCCAGGATCTAGTCTGTTCAGGACTCACAGCGAAGACTGCTCAGAGCTCCCATCCCACAACAAACTATTGTTCTGAATAAACATAACAATGAACCTTATTTATTAACTTAACCAACCTTATCCTAAGAACCAAAATGAATTTTAAACAAAACAGAAAGAAACCCAGAAGTCCCAAAGTTCTGGTGGAGTCACTCTTATCTCAGTTGTAGTCTCTAAGTCCTTGAGGCTTGAATGCAGAAGAAGAGCAATCCTCATCATCTCTAGCTGCAGGGATCTTCAGGCAAATGCCATGCAGTTCTTTCTTCCTTCTGTGTTGCCAGCACCACACAAGCAGGTCACTGACTATCCAGCTCTCAGTTCTATTGCAGATAACTCCCCTGCAGAACTGTCCAAAGCAGGGAGAAAACATCTTGCAGTCCACTTTCATGCAGCTCCTTTCACTCAGTCCCTGAGCACGTGGACTCTGCAGCTCTCTCTATTTGCTCCTCTCCGGGCTCTCAGGCTTCTCCCTGGGCATGTAACTCCAGCATAACAATAAAATTTATGTAGCATGCTCAACGTGCTACCACACCCTCTTACCAGAAAGTTCCGGTTTCTGGGCTGCAAAATCTGCACAGCAACATAACCCAGCCACAAGGGCTCCCCGAAAGAGATTGCACTTTCTTTGGCATATGGGTTACATATCCACCTACCTCTTCTCACTTTCTCTTGCTGTGTTCTGCTCCCTTCCCCTCACGACACACATTAGAACCACTCAGGTTTGACAGGTTCCCAAGAGGAAGCCTTGTTAGTCTAGTTCAGCAAAACAAAAAAGGAGTTCTGTGGCACTTTTGAAGACTAACAAATTTCTTTATCACTTGAGCTTTCATGGGAGAACAATCCTACTTCATTAGATGCTTTGGGATTTTCTCCCATGAAAGCTCATGCAATAAATAAATTTGTTAGTTTTTAAAAGTGCCACAGGACTCCTTGTTTGTTTTATTCAGATTTGGCTGCAGGATACATCTTACAGGCTACAGAGGGAGGGATAGGATTGGTATTTGGATACCCACCAATTAGGAAGTTTCCATTTTGAAGTTGTTTTATATTTGTCAGTGCTGTGCCTTGGGTGTTATCATACCAGTAGCCTACTGGCTGTGTTTATCTTGGTGGTATTGTTAAGAATAACAGTCTATTAAATAGTAAGGGATTACACTCTACGCCAGAGGTCTAAAACAAGTAGCCCGTGGGCTGCATGTGGCCCCTAAAGCTATTTCTTGTGGCCTGCAATGGCACTATTGTTACCAGTATTTGCAATATTTTTGTATGAAAAGGTTTCAGTGGTGTGGCCCTCAGGCTAATGTACTAGTCCTCATGCAGCCCTCGTGGTGATTTGAGTTTGAGACCCCTGCTCTAGGCCTGTGCTTGTAAGGGAGAAAGTATTTCTTTGAAGCTTTGTTTTTCTTTTGTTTTCTCCTATTTTCATGTCTCTGAGATTTTGCTGGGAATATGATAGAACTCATTAATTGAATGCAATTTTTCTCTTGATTTCATCATCTGATATCTTGATAGTCACCTTCATGATCCTTTCATATTCAGCATGTCACGTCATAAAAAAAATTGCTTTTAAGTTTTGTAATGCAGACTATTAAATAGAAAGACTAAAAAAATTAGTCATGAGAGACTTTAAAACTATGGGATCAAAATATTACTTAACCCTCCATAAACAAACAAACAAACACCCCCCACCAACAGATAGAAAACGCAAGTGTTGTGACCACATTAGATGGGTTTTCTTGCTTGGGCTTTACGTACTGAAAAGTATCTGCCAGTATTATCTGTTTAAAAATATTTCTTTAGATTTATATCCAATTGGATATTTGTAAAAATGTATAGAGAAAGATATATAGACCTGTTGGAATTTTTTGAGATTAGGTTAGCATTCTCTCTGACACAACTGATGAGGAAGAAAATACTATATGTGGAGAACTTAATTTTCTTCAGAAGATGAACAGGTCAGCTCATTCACACTGCATAGTTTTTGTTTGTGTTTGAGATATTTTGGGGGTGTTTTGTGTTTTGGTTTTTATCTGCAAAAATATTATGGAGTCTCATATACTATCAATTCAGGTTGTGTTAACTGAGCACGCCCCCAATGAATAAATAATCACATTCAGCTGTGGCTTTATGTATCCTCACATATACATGAATAGAGGAAATCGTGTGTATGAACAGAAACCTGTCTTGAGATGGAAACCATTTTTAGTAATATGTATATGGTGGTCACGCAAACTTCCTTCTGGTTTGAGAGAGATTTCCTTTGCTTACAGTTGAGCGTACTGTTATAACCAAATTAGTAGAAATGCTTAAGTGCACTCACTCTATACTTCAAAACTAAACTATTGGTTAAAAACTTTGAATTTTCTGAGTTTTCTATGTGTTCATATTATAACCTATGGTCCTGGACATCTCAGTCTGAATTCTAGATCTTTTTGCAGAAGCCAGGCAAGATACATCTCTCACTATCCATGGTAAACAGAGCTGGATATTGATGGTTTTCCCTGATTTCCCTAGTTCAAACAAGCAGTTGGTGTTTGAACAGTTATTGACTTAATATATGGATTTAGACCATCGCTGAGAAAAATACAGCTGCCACTTCTCTGCCATCAGCCTTCTGCTGCCCCTCCACCCCTACTCAGCCCTGGCTCTTTGCCACCATGCTGCCCCCATCTCCCAGGGGCTGGCTTGCTGCCACTCTCTTGGACTGCTCTTTGCTGCCCACCTTTGAATATTATTGCCCACTCCTGCATAAGACTCACGCATGTGGTATTGTTTCAAGGTGCAGCTGTCAGTAAGAAGCTGTTTTAAAAAATAAATAAGGGGCAGGAAAAATGAAAGCCAGCCAAATACTCTAAGGGTATGTCTTCACTGATTGTCAGCCCGAAGTTCTGGGTCCGATTAGCAGTGAGTGTATACTCGCTGCTATGCTCCGCAAGGTTGGTGCCAGAAGTCCTACTTCCTAACAGATGCAGCTGAAAGTGAACCGCAAGCCACTTGTGGTTGGCTTTCAGCAGTGTGTCCTGGTGGCTTAGAAAGTTGCTGGCAGATATGCAAGGCATTTTACCTTGCATTACCACCGAAAAGCCCTCCAAGCGTAGAGTAGGGCTAGATCTCCTTCCTCCAGCTTTATCACTGTGAATTAGAGCCTACAGAGGCTCATCACATAGAGCAATCTGGAAAATAATATTTTTTTTTCCACTCTATACCAATTTGACAGTGTACCCAGGTGAGTTACAACTGTGATTGAAAACCAGCGTGAAAAGAAGATAAAAAACAAAACAAAATAAAAAAGAAAATATGTAAAGTTTCTCTAACTCCACCTGCAAAATCTGGAAAAGGGTGTAATATAGAAATATATCTCTGTACATCTCACCAGCCCAGAGAGGTATGAATTGCTGGAGAAATGTGAGTGATTTTCTAGAGAAGAGAAACCATAACTTTCACACTCTCTGCTCAGGCTTTTTGCTCCTTTATTGGCTTTTTCTTCTTTTTATATCCTCAGGCAGGAGAAAAGCGGAAAGAGGGTAAAAGTAAGAGACCTCAGGTGAAATCTCCATGCTTTTGGAAAGAAGAAGCAAAGACAACCAGAGGGGGAGGAATCTAGCTGAAGTTCATATATTTGGAAAAGGTGTTTCAGGGCTCCATGTTTCCCAGCTGGAGGCACTGTAATATTGACAATTCTTTCATCTCCTCCTGTGGAAGGTTGTCCCAGGGCTGAAAGCACCAGTAGCATAAACCAGCAGGTGTTGAGAGCAGTGGAGAATATTGTTGTTGGAATTAGAAAACAAGCATCTTCTAAGTCAGTGGTTCTCAATGTTTCCACACTACTGTATCCCTTTAAGGAAGGTGATTTGCTTTGCATACTCAAGTTTCACCTCACTTAAAGATTCCAAGCTTACAAAATGAGACATAAAATTACAAAAGTGTCATAGCACACTATTAAAAACTTGCTTACTTTCTCATTTTTACCATATAATTATAAAATAAATCATGACCCCACCATATTGAGAAACACTGAAATAGTATGTAGATCAGTATAAAGAAATCATCATCTATATGAAGTTTTCAGTTGTATTGACTTCACTACTGCTTTTCGTGTAGTCTTTTGTAAAACTAGGCAAATATCTAGATCAGGGGTTGGTAACCCAAAAGAGAAAAACGGACATTTTTAAAAATTCCTTCAATAACCAAGTGTTTTTAGGGCTACAATGGGTATAGCCTCCTGGTGAGGGAGCTGAGCCAGGACACTTGTCGCAGGGTCCATTGGTGGGGAAGGCAGGAGAACCAGAAGTGGGCATCCCACAGGGTCACCTGGGGGCAGGGTGGAGCCCAGAGCCTGGTGCGGGTTGCCTTCAGGGTTCGCTGTTGGTGAGGAGGGGCAGGGCCTGGAACTGGGGACCAGGCAGCCTGCTGAATCTCCTGGTGGCTGAGGGAGCCCCAGAGCCTGCAGCCACAAGGGGGTAGCCAGAGAACCACATGCAGCTCTGGAGCCACACATTGCAGACCCCTGTTCTAGATCAAGTGACATACCCCTGGAAAACCTCCTCATATTTCCAGGGTTATGCATATACCCCTGGTTGAGAACCACTATCCTGGGTTAGTTGGAAAATCACAATATTTTACATTACAAGGAGGCGACAAAACTTTTGTCTGAATTAAGTGATTATCCATGCACTCCAGGGTAGCTCTGCCACCAAGCCATGCACACTTACTCCAATTCACGGCTCACCACCGTTGACTGATAAGCAAGTATCTAGCCAGCATGACTTGCCGCAGGATGATGGCCATCCCTTTATGGATGCTTTCTGAGTGAGCCCTGTGCTTTGGTACTATTTTAGACCCTACACTGATCGGGGAGCTGGAAATAAGGGACAGTCAGTCAATTTTTAAGAAAAAGTCAGAACACGTGCAAGAGGGCTTAAATGTGAGACTGTCCCATGAAAAACAGGACATATGCTCACCCTATCTTGCTTGTATTTTGACTTTTATTTGCCATCTGTTAGCACTGAATCTGGTATATTTAATACTCCTGTGAAAACAAGATCACACTTCATATCGGTCCCCTGGCAAAAAGAGTTTAGAATGAAGAGAAAGCCGTTAGTGAAATAGAGAACCTTATTTGTAGCTTCATGTCACCAAAGATTTTCTGGTTGTTGTCTTTAGAGAAATCTGCTGTAAGTAAGTGCAGAATTAAGATTTTATTTGAATTTATTTGAGGAAGATTCATCAGAATGCATGCACCATTCTCTGCAGCTTCCCATCCCCTTTCTCCTCCCTGTGTTATGAGAAGCAGTCATTTAGCCACTGCTAATCCCCGTGACTCATTCATCGGGAAAAGACCCTTTATCTTGTCATTACCTGAGGTGCTTGAAACAAGCTGATCATTCCAAACCTTGGCAGGCATACAAGCTCAATTAAGATTTGTAACCATGGTAATGCAGTGAACAGTTTCTTAAGTAGCCTTTTAATCCATTGATATAGAATTGACATGCCGGTGGACTGAAGGCAGTCTGTTTTGTCATCAGATTGTAATTTAAAATTATATGCTGTATTGTGTAGACATGAGACTGGTAAAAGGACCAAAATGTTTTTTTGTAGTTAAATGGGCAAATGATGAAAAAGTGTTAGTTGCAGTGATTTATAAGTTCCCCATCTGCATCAAGTTTATACTAGAAGGAAGGTTTAACTTTCACCTTTTCTTTTTGGTGCTATCGTGCTTTATGTAGGTACAGTGCAAACTACGGACATATTACAGAGCGTTGTTAAAGGAGTAACCATTCATTTTATCCTATTTGCTCGCTAGGCATTGCCTGCTGGCTGAGGCTGAGCACTTCATTAGTTTCTATAGTGGGTATGCACTGTAGATAAAATTTACTTATTAATTTTACATTTCATTGACCAGTTAGAAAACTCTCTTGCCAGAAGCTGAAGTTGTATGACTCTATGCATTTATTTAGTTATTTTAATTTTTACTTTAGGTTTTTAAGTATGCCCACCCAAACCTCTGATACTTTGAAAAAACATTAATTGTCCTGTAGTTACCTTAATATCCGGAAAACAGCAAGTGCATTGGTACAATCAAATTTAATTCCTCCAAGAATCTTTACCAGGGTTCCACACATTCTGCTATCCAGACTTAACTTATTTTCCATCTGCTCAAGAGGCAAAGCAGTTGAAGATGGACCATGAACTATCTATTGAAATCTAACAAATTTGGAGATGTCAGTGACATTGTTAGTGACATGGCGATACTAGTAGTGCTGAAGTTGGAGTTGCCTAAAACTTCTTTTATAAGCCTCTTATTTTAGTTGGTTGTAACACTGTCAGATTTTAACTGCTTGAGCTCCCCCCCCCCCCCCCCCCCCCCCCCCCCCCCCCCCCCCCCCCCTCTCTCTGGGGGGGGGGGGGGTCGGGATTAGCAATAGTCAAACAGCTTGTATTGCTTGGATAGAAGGAAGCTTGGTTCAGTGATGTGACTAACATAGTTGCTAAAGAGAGGAGAGCAATGTTTCACAGAAGAGGACTTCAAGTAAATATGAAACGGTGTGACCTAAGTTTAGACATTTTTGATTAATTGCTAGCAGACGGTAACTGAGGCTCAGCTCTGTTTCTTCATTGCTTTCCTTTTCCCCTTCTTCACATTCTTTTTTTTTTTTTTTTTTTTTGTTCTTTATCTCTTTTGGTTCTCCCTGGTCTGGGGGAAGAATCAAACATTCAATAAAATAAGGAGAAAAGATTCAGTAGAAGAGTTTAGTTGTTCTTCAGCTGGAGATAAGGAAAAATCCTTAAAGAGTAGTGCCTCCACACTGTGGTGCAATAATTAGAAATTTGACAGTATTTCTGGGAATAGTGAATTGCTTTTGGTGAGCAGCTTGAAAACCTACTCAGATTTAGCCAGATTTGAAACATCTGAACTTTTCTATTATAAGATGATCTCTTAGAGCACTTCATTGGCTTGTTGCACACTCCATCTGCACTGAGCATTCTCCTTGCTCCTATAGAGGTTGAGAAGCAGGTACAACAAGTAGAGCAGCTGCAGTTGGCCTTTTGGCTTAGTGAAGGAGCTAGGGAGGGACTATGATTTCCAATCCCAGCTCTTGCTTTGAATAGAGTTAATTTCGTGCACTTTAGATCACTTCTTAGTGAGCAAGGCCTAATCCTTGAAGGCAAGCAGTATCACTCCATCCATTTAACTGATAGAATAATGGAAAATCTGCTCAATAATCAGAACCTAATCCTCCAACATGTTAGTCCTAAGTGTTGTCCACAACAGTACAGTTTTTCATATAGATTTCTTTAAATACTAGGTCTCAATCAACACCAGAATGCATAGTAGAACCCAGGGACAAACTCCTAATCATAGGTGCCAAGTATTCAGGACTAAGACGTAGAGCAGGGGTCTCAAACTCAATCACCATGAGGGCCTCATGTGGACTAGTACATCAGCCTGAGGGCCGCACCGCTGAAACCTTTCCATACAACAATATTGCAAACATCAGTAACAGTAGCGTTGTTGCAGGCTGCAGGAAATAGCTTTTAAGGGCTGCATGTGGCCAACGGGCCACGTGTTTGAGACCCCAGATGTAGAGAGAACTCGGACCGTGTTTCTCCAAATTAGTCTGTTTACCAGTTCAGCAGTGGCCTAGGTCCCCCGTCCCTTGGGGCAGATGTTCACCTTTGCAGGCCAAGATTTGGCACATGTCACATGATGCTGTGGTGAGGTTCTTGATCCTCTTCCTAGTAGTAGGCTGGAGTGGGATGCCAGTCCCAAGAAAGGACCAAGGAAAAGAATGTGGCCACTACTGTCTGAGCTCACTCTCTAGCTCCTAGAAGCAGCATCTTGGAGCAGTAGGGAGCCAGTATGAATGAGGAACCACTGGTTCATTCTCCAAATGCTGCATCTGGCTCAACCCCAGAGGATAAGAGAAGAGCCACAGCTATTTGCAGTGGGTGGGGACTGGGCAGACTCATTCTATAAAATCCAGATCTGAGGTGCCAGTGCTCAGGGTAAGTGTAAGGCCAGGCTGGCTCATCTTCATCCTCTGAGAGACAGGCAGGGCTGGATTAAGCAGCCTTGAAGACTCAGGCTGCTCACCAGCACAGGGTTCCCTCTCCTGCATGAGGCATTGGCACCCCAACATGGCAGTATTGCTGGGGGGGGGAGCTGGGGCCAGAGGACACTCCTGACCTGACCCTAGTCCAGCTGTTCTGCCTCTGGGGTTGGGGTCAGGTGGTGCATGGTGTGCTGCACGGTGTGCTGCACCATGTGCCAGCTGACCCCACCCCTATATCAGAATGAACACACGCTGGCTTGCCCTGCTCCCGAGGGCAGACCAGCCTGCCCAGGGGCGAGGTGGGAGTACTTGGAGCCTGGCTTCTGGCCTCATGGCTCTGCCCCCCACCCAGCAATAGCAAGGCAGGGGCCCTTGCAGCATCCCCTCAAGCAAGCCCTGCCAGTGCTGTGGGAGGCAGGTGGTGAAGGCCACATTAATGCAGTGGCCTTGGAGGCTGGAATCCGGGGACCCCCTTTTAAACCCATGTCCCGTGCTTCAGCCCCTATAGCCCCTCTGTTAGTCTGGCCCTTGAGACAGGAGCCATTGATTTTTACTAATAGTGTGGGGCTAGCTTACTTTCCAAACCTTCCCTCCTACAGATCTTCCCTCCACATTGGGCAAGGTTAGAGAAGGGCCCAGCCCTTCCAGACAATATTTTTACTCTCCATCTTTGATTCTGATGTTTCAGTATTGACTGTTGTCTAACAAATAGCTGTATATGTTGCCAACAAAGTGTGCATTGTGTCCCTCTCTAGTGGTAGTTGATATAGAGGATACTAGCTTACTTCTCCTTACAGGCAGTTTGGCTTCAATGTTTGTGAGTCTGGGGGCTTAATACTGTTAATAATAAGTATAGGCCTGATTGACTGATTGTTAGGGGTACTTAAACATTTCAGTGTGCTTAATCAGGTGGAGATGGTAATCCCTCCCCAAGCTAGCTGGTGTTGTCACTGTGCCCCTCCCCCCCCCATGTTCCTCTATGGTCATCTATGGGGGCAAGCTCTACAGTTTAAGAATCTCTGGTATACAGTTTGTAGCATGCCATGTCTTTGCATAGAATCATAAAATATTAGGATTGGAAGGGACCTTAGGGGGTCATCTGGTCAAACTTTCTGCTCAAAGCAGGAACAACCCCAACTAAATCATTACAGCCAGGGTTGTGTCAATCTGGGCTTTGAAAACCTCTAAGGATGGAGGTTCCACCACTTCCTTAGGTAAGACATTCTAGTGCTTCTCCACCTTCCTAGTATAAAAGTTTTTCCTGATGTCCATTGTTGACCTCCACCAGTGCAATTTCTGTTTTATCAAGTTTTTATTTTTTAAAAAGACTTACTTTTTTGTGTGTTGAAGTTTCCTATGTGGAAAGGATATTAAAGTTGAAAAGTTGAGCATTGAAAAGTTAAGAAATGCCAGAATTAAAATACAGGTAGTCCTCACTTAGTGACCGGGTTCCGTTCCTGAAACCTGGTTGATAAACGAATTGGTCACTAAACGAGGAGCAGCCCTTACCGGTATTTCAGGCATAATGTACTTTACTGGTAGTGGGTTTTTCAACCATCGGTAGATAGTTTTAATGCCACCTTTGCATCATTTATAACATTTTTAATATATATTTTAAATGTTTTAAGCTCTAATGTACTGAACTTAGTTTGCATAGTGTACTGTAAATATAGGTAATCTGAGAGAGTTGATGCGAGTTCTTGTACATCGCCATAATACCAACTCATCAGAGAGCCGGTAATAACTCTGAGGGGTCACTAAACGAGTAGGTCACTAAGTGAGGACTAGCTGTAGTCCCTCTTACCTTAATTGGGTTCCCTTCTGCTTATGCATTATAATGTGGTCTTTAATTACATTATTGCATGCTATTTGTTCAACTGGACTCATACTTCAGTCAGTGTACTGGATGGACATTCTCCACTCATTCCTCCTCTTCTCCTTGCATTTGTCTGATTTCCTCCCAGTTTTGGCAGCTATTACATACCTTTTGCTCTGTGTATACCACAGGCTGAATTCAGTACAGGAAGGGGAATGAAGGAGAGTGGAGGTAAATATTGAGAGAGGTGAACACAAAAAAAGTGTTCTACATGATGATGATTTTTTTTTTTTTAAATTGTACTGTTATGGAATTTGCAATCTGTTATGTAGTTGACAGTAATTTTATTTTTTAAATTTGCTCAAAATTTCTGTTTTTAGTATTATAGTATTTGTGCTTTATCCTTAGCTTGCGTAAATTGGCGTAACTCAACTGATGTCTGTGCGGCTGTGCTAGTTTATATTTGTTTATATTTAACCAAAACAGAAAAACAGTTTGTAAATATTCAGATAGAAATACGTGTTATATAGGGTATTTTTGTTGTTTTTGCTGATATTCTTTTTTTTCCCCTCTCCTACCTAGGACAAGAAAGATAAAGTGTCCAGGTTTGATACTATTCGTCACTCTATAGCTGGAATGATAAGGTCTCCAAAATCCATGCTGGGCTCTTCATCAGTAAGTAATATTAACAGCTGGGTATTATATTCTCTCACTTTCTGTATTTCAAATGGGATTCTTTTTAACACAACCACACATTCTACGTACATAGAAAACATTATATTAAAATAACATTAGGAAATCTTAAATTATGACTGGTAACTAGACAGGATAACATCCAGTTATATAACAGTATGAATCAAATGTCTCTTCCATTGTTCCAGGGATAGTGTCATACTTTAAAAAGTTCATTTCTTTAAAGCATTAATTTACTGACAGATAGACATGAGGTATTCTTTGGTGAATCTGGTGGCCTTATGCATCTCTTACATGCCACCTGAATACATTCACAGCACTTACTAAAAGCAGTTGTTAAACATAGTTATAAAGGAACTCTGACTTGGACATCGATTTATGAAGGACCCTTTGGGACTTCTGGTGATCTAAAACCTGATCCAAAATCCATTTAAGTCCCAAAGGGAGTTTTTTTGGAAATTTTAAAATAGGATTTGGATGGGGCTCTTAAATAATGGATGTGACCCGGGCTGCCTCGGTTACCCTTCTGAATGTGCCAAAATCAGGGCAAGCTGCAAAACCAGGGCCAAATCCCCAAACCACTGACAGCTGGTACTTAAACCAGTCTCCCAGTCAGTAACAAAACATGCTTTTGATTCCCCACTCTGGTCATCACCAGGCATAACAAAATAGAAACAGCCCACTTTATGCACATCAGCTCCTGTGGTCCCCCTTAGCTACTGGGTGTCTGAAAGAACTAGGATCTCCTGACCCCAAAGGGTCAGCCACATCACCCAGAACAATATAGGCTTGGACCTTACCCAAAATACCACACTGCCAGCCAATCCTTTAGTAACTACAGTTAAAGGTTTAATATAAAAAGAAAACAAACAAAACATGAGAGATGTTAAAGGGTCAAAGTGAATCACATGCATACAAATGATTTAGAGTCCATAGAGCGCAAGTCCTTGAAGAATATGTAGTTTGCAGGTTAGTCCAACTCCTCTACACCTAGCACCTGAGTGGGCCTTAGTCCTCTGTTCAGTCCCTGAAAGATAGTTCCAAAGGAGAGTGTTGATTGCAGGTTGCAGACTAAAAACAAAATGGAGATGAGTCCCCTTCCTTTTATATCAGAGTCCTTGCTGGATCAAAATGGAGCTGGACCACATGGTCAGTCTGGGTAACTGGTTGAACAGGTTTCTTCCTGGGCCTCCTGTAGCTGGAAGCCCCTCCTCCCCCCATGGGGGCCATCAAGAGGAACAGTAGTTTTGCAGGCACCCAGTCTGGGATTGCCTTAAGAACAAAACACTTGGAACACGCACAAAAACAAATAGATTTCTAATACAGGCATGATACCTACATATAAACCATATAATCATTCTTGGCAGATTACAGCCTTTCTATTGACACCAAATGTTGTTTATCACATATGGATTATTGCAAATATGAATATTAATATGAAAGATAACCATAAACAGTCCACTAGACCCAGACAGCGTCTCAATGGAATAATTTTTTTGGAGACATGGATGCATTAAGACAGCTGAAAAAAAATAAGAGGAAAAGTAAAACAAGTTGTGTGATGCTGATCGGTTTTGAATCACACACTATAAAACTTAGTGAAAATGATGAGTTACATACATTCACTAAGATGTGTCTAACTTTATTTTAGAAACATTTCCCTTCCAAAACTTAGCTGAGTACACTCTTGGAGAAGGGCAACTTATTGTTCCAAAAACTCAAAAAAAGGCCCAGACTTTACTAGAACATATATATAAAAAAAAGTATTTGGGCTGAGGTCAGTTATCTGAATTTTCAGCCCAAAATGAAACTTTGTGAGAACGAAGAGTGTAGAATGGTGGGTTACTTATTAGTAACTGTCCTCCTTCGAGATGGGCTGCTCACATACATTCAGTTACAGGTGTCTATGTGGCGCAGCGCACGGTAGCTCGGAGTCTTAGCCTTCGCCTGTCAGGTCAGGGCACATGGCCAACTCCCCCTCTGTGCCGCAACCACGGCTATATAGGTGAGACCGTGACCCTGACCCTCCCAGTCTCTTATACCTTTGCCAGCTCCATTAGCAGGGACAGTAGGAGGGACCTGAATGTATATGAGCAGCCCATCTTGAAGAAGGACGGTTACTAGTAAGTAACCCACCATTCTTCAAGCGCTGCTCACCTCATTCAGTTACAGGTGACTGCTAGCCATACCCAAGGACAGTGGGAGGAGTTACAGTCTGGCCACACTGAGTATTGCTTTGCCCAGTGCGGCATCCTCTCTAGCCTGTTGGCGATGGTGTAGTGCGTCGTGAAAATATGTACGAACAACCACTTAGTGGCACTGCAGATCTCTTGGATTGGGACCTTGGCAATGAAGGCCGCTGACGACGCTTGAGCCCTGGTAGAATGGGCTCTAACAGTCCCAGAAAGAGGCGTATTTGGCCATCTGCAGCAGTCTTTGATACAGTTCACTATCCACTTGGAGATGAGGGACAGCACCTTTCATGGAGCCTTGGTCAGCATAATGCAGATGTCTATGCTCTGTCTCTTTTGGTCCTTGTCAGCATACTACCATGCCACAGGGCCTTATTGTAGGTGTTTTCACTTGGTCACCTCTGATAAACAGGTTCCCAGACACATGAGGAACACTTGAAACAACTCAATACCAAGGCAGATGCTGAAATCCACACCAAGACATAGACTGCACAGACACAGAGTACAGTAAAGGTTCTGGCACTAGGGCAAACCCCAGCAACAAGGGGTCAGTGAAGTGCGGGGTGAAACCTTGGACCCACCGGGTCAAGAAGTCCTGGTACCATTGAGGGATGTCGTCATCATTCTCCACTGAGGAGGTGGTGGCAGGGACTTCAACAACTCTACAGAAGTGACATTTACCCTCATTAAAACAATCCACAGTGTTACCAAACATTGTGGCAGACATCAGCCTCTAACTACCCCACAGCCAAGGGAATAGAAAGAAAGCACTTTGCATCTTCCAAAGGAAATGCGTTCCTTTTTATCCAGCTGTAGGCATGGCACTCGTGGTAATGGCGGTAAATGAGGATCAGAGGCAGAGACTGCAAGGTCCCAAGGCATTGGAGAAGCTGGGCCTCTTCAGTAGAAGGCTGTACACCACAAGGGGCTTTGAGCTTGCATCACGAACCTACAAGCAGTCTTGACTGGATATAATTCTCATTTATGCTTGACTATGGTGAGGATCAGCAAGCTGCTCCTGACTGACACTAAATCAGAATTAGGAGTGTTTTTGGAAGAGAGGAAGATAGTGGCAAGGACTTTGTTGCAGACTGCCCTGACGCTGGCAGACTCAGCCACACGGAACAGCCTTCACGATTGCCATGAGAAGGACCTTTTGGCTACAGTTTTTGGGTCTGCCTTCCAGAGATCCAATGAACAATTCAGAACTGAGCATATGAAGTTTTGGGGTTATTTTCAGAGCAGACCGACTCCAAACTCCATAGCCTGAAGGATTCAAGGGCAGTGCTGAAATTCTTAGGGCTTCATACACTGTCCACCCTAAGAAAGTGTTTCAACCATAGCCTACTTGGCAGTTTTATCCTGTGCAGCCTAGGAGGGATTACTTTAGGAAGCACGGCAGATATAACAGGGGTAGGACACCACAGTCTGTGCCCAGCCAAGGTCAGGATTTTGATGAAGCAGTCCTCCACCTCCAAGCAAGCATTTTGAAGGTGCACCTGAGGTTTGCACACAAGACAACATCCCAAAACTTTCTCCATGAGCCATCTATCACATTTCTATCATGCCTGGGCTCAGATAAACTCATAAAGGTGTGTGCTGCATGTAGAATTGGGATATTCTCTCTAATTCTATACCTGCCCTCCTTCCCATCCCTGTTTGTCTTTAGTGATCCCTCTCTGAAGCAACTTCCTCTACAGGACGTGCGAAGGCTCATAAGAGTTAGGAGCAGTTAGAGGAAGTTCGGCAGGAACTAAGGGGAAAGTGGTTTTACTCCTGATATTTCCTAATGCCAAAGGAGTGTCTCAGGTCCGTTCTTGACCTATGAAACCCGAACAAATTCATGAAGAAACTGAAATTCTTTGAGTGATTGCTCCTGGCTATTCCATTGTAGGTGTATGCACATGCATGCATGGATAGCTGGAGACTTTTCTTATAGAGCACCTGCAGGGTCGGACACAGCCAACCCGTCCCCTCCTCAGTTCCTTCTAACCTCTGTGACGGTAGCTGGAGTGCTTCTGAGTGCCTTCACACAGTCTTTCGTTGCTATTGTTAGAAAGAGTACCTGTTCCAGAGTTAGTTTGCTGCTGACCTCCGGGTTGAGGCATTGCTAAGATTTAAAACTTGTGAAGCATGTTGCAAGCCGATGCTGTTTGACGACCCTCACTGCTCCTGTTTGAGGTGTTTGGGAGAGGCACACCTCAAGGACAGGTGTAAGATCCATAAGAGCTTCAAGCCGTGCAGTCAGAAGGATAGGGAGCAAAGGCTGGAGCTTCTTTTGGTGGAAGAAGCCCTTAGACCAGCTTCCGGAGTGAATTCCAGCGCAGCGCTGTCAAGTTAGTAGTGCCCCGGCAGCACCAGGGTGCTGTGATTCATTAAGCAGCCTGCAGCACCAGCCCTCGGTGCCAGCACCAGCAGCAGGGTTGACGGCACTGTCATCAGCCCCTTCCACCTCCAGATCCTCGGATCGTCGGTGGCACCATTCTCTCTCTCCGTTAGCACAGAAGAAGAGGTCAGGCACGAGGAGCTCCCCAGTGAGGTTGAGCATGCCTAAAGGGTCACACACTACGGCGCAGCAGCCATTGGCACCAGCTCAGGTGAAGCGGTCAGATCTGGTGCCCATGCCATCCCTGCCGCAGGACATTCTAAAGGTGGACATACTGTTGCCTTCTGCGCCTGAAATCTTTGAGGTGACGTCTGCCTCAGGACCGGCCCCATCTCCAGCACCTGTGTCGGGGCTGTTGAGTGGGAAGCCTCCTCTGGTGCATCCAGCTTGCCCATGCTCTCTGGCACTGAGATCCCGATCACCTTTGTGCTTGCAGGCGAAGGACCTTTGGGCACCGTCAGCGGTACCGTCTCGCTCTCTGTCCTCGGTACCATCTGTCATTGTCGCAGCGGCAGGGGCTCCTCGGTACCAATTGCCTTTAAGGCGAGGCCGTCACTGCTCTCCCGTGTCATCCAAGAGTGCTTGAAAAAATCAAAGCTCGCGGCACTACCATAAGGCAGCCTCTTGTACTGCACCATCATGGCACCTGCGAGGTGGTCTTCCATTGGACTCGGATGAGGCTTCCTCAGTGTCCGGAGTCAGTAGACCCAGGAGCAAGCAGTTGGCTCCATACCCCCCACAGTGGTATCCTCCATGGCCTGTTCCTTTGCAGTGGCCTTTCTGGACTCCTTGGGCTTTCCGTCAAGGGCAAGACCCCCAGTTGAGCAGATCCCACTCACTGACAAGCTCTTGCCCCCAGCCTTCCTATGCAGTGGGTGCTCCCCTGGAGACAGGGGATCTCCCAGAAGGGGAGTCCTCTTCAAGGTCCCAGGCTCCTGTGAATCAAGACAGTTTGGACCATCAAGGTGAACTAGAGGCGGCAACCGAACCTATAGATCCATCTGGGAAATCATTCTAATCTCCTCTGAATGAGTTGGTTGCAGGGGCCAAGACTGAGCCTATTCCAGATGATAGTAAAGCGTGTCAAGATCTCCTGCGCAGAGTTGCCCAGGGCTTGAGTCGGCAGGTGGAGGAGATTGTAGAGGAGGCAGATCCTATGGTTGACATCCTTGTGCCAGAAGGCCCCTCTCGGGTAGCCTTCCCGCTCATCAAGACCATGCAGAACACCACAAGATCCGTGTGGCATACCCCAGCCTCTGTGCCCCCCACAGCCAAGAGGATAAAGCGAAAATAATTTGTGCCTTTGAAAGGTTACGAGCGCTTCTACACGCATCCTGCTCAGGGGTCTCTATTTGTAGCAGCGCCCAACAAGAGAGAGAGCGGCAAGGCCATCAAGGCCCATCCCCTAAATCTAAGGATGCGAAAATGTTAGATTTATTTGGAAGGAAGATCTATTCCACTGAGGGGCTTCAACTCTGTATTGCTAACCAACAGGTGATTCTTAGTTGCTATGCCTTTAATGCATGGTCCTCGTTGGAGAGGTTCTCGGAGAAGTGTGAACAGAGCTGGAGGCCTGAGTTTTCAGCTGCCATTAAGGAAGTCAAGATAGTTTCTAGAGCCCTTTTGCAGTCGGTGTTAGACGCTGTGGATGCAGCGGCCAGAGCTGTGGCCTCCAGAGTCACTATGTGCTGCAGCTCTTGGCTCCAAGCATCAGGTCTGCCCCAGGAGGTTCAAAATACCATCCAGGATCTCCCTTTCGAGGGCCCAGAGTTGTTTTCACAGCAGACAGACACTAAGCTCCAGACTGTGAAGGATGGTGGGTCCCTGCTTGAGTCCCTAGGGCTACACACCCCAGCGCCCCAGAGTAAACCCTTTAAGCTGGTGCCGGTGCCCAGGCCTTCCCACCACTCACAAAATTATAATGCTTGCCGCGGCCAGAACAGCCACAAATATAATTATCGTCCAACTCCCTCTTCCCAAGGAGCCTTGCACCAATCATAAAGCTCCAAGAAAGATTTTTGAAGGTGCACTTGAGGATGACGTACCAGAACTACCTCGGAATCCGCACCCTCTGTTCGCCAACAGACTAGCCAGCTTTTATCTGGCTAGTCGCAGATCACCTCTGACGCGTGGCTGCTGCACCCAGTTTGTCAGGGGTACTCCCTCCAGTTCTCCCCTTTTACCCCTGGCTGCCCTCCTCATTCTCCGGTCTCCTCCAGGGACCCTTCTCACAGTTACTGTTGGAACTGGAGGTGCAGGCCTTGATAGACAAAGGAGCCATAGAGGAGGTTCCGCAGGAACTTTGGGGAAAAGGCTTTTATTTTTGCTATTTCTTGATCCTAAAAGCAAAAGGGTGTCTTCGTCCCATCCTCGACCTCAGTGGCCTGAACCATTATCTGTGCAAGATACGTGTTCGCATGGTTTCCCTGTCTGCAATAAGTCTCTTGTTGGATCCGGGAGACTGGCACGCCGCCCTCAATCTTCAGGATGCCTATTTTCATATTTCCATAATTCCCAGATACAGGAGGTTTCTGAGATTTGGAGTCGTTGGCAGGCATCTCTAGTTCTTCATTTTGCCTTTCGGGCTGGCAGCCGCCCCACACATTTTCACAAAGTGCCTAGCGGTGGGTGCAGCGTTCTTCAGGTGTTCCAACATCCAAACCTATCCCTACCTGGATGACTGGTTGGTTTGCGGCCAGTTGAAGTACGAAGTCGCCCGTTGTTTGGACATGATCCAGAGCACCTTCCGATGCCTCGGTCTTATGGTCAATGTACAAAAGTCCATCCTCATTCCTACTCAAAAGACAGAGTATGTAGGAGCTTTGTTGGACTCAAAACTGGCAAGTGCTTCCCTTCCGCGCTCTCAGTTTGAGAGTATCAGGTCCCTCATAAGAGACTTCGAGAGGTTCCCGCTCACCTCAAATTGCTCGAGCCTGCAGCTGCTGGGGTTCATGGTAGAGTGCACCCATGTGGTGCCTGCTTAAGGTTGCTTCCACTGCAGATGTGGCTGGCGTCCTTCTACCAGCCAGTGAGAGATGATATCGGCGGTCTGGTCACCATCACTACTGGTGCGCTAAGCTCCCTAGACTGGTGGTGCCTCGAACAGAATGTTTGTCAAGGACTGCCGTTTCAGCCACGTCAACCCTCGAGGTTCTTGGGCATAGATGCGTCAGACTTGGAGTGGGGAGCTCATCTTGGTCCTCTCGCAGCACAAGGCCTCTGGAGAGACAGCGAATTGAACCTGCATAGCAACGCAAAGGGGCTTCAAGTGGTCCACCTCATCTGTCAGGTGTTTCTCCATGAGCTGAAAGGCAGAATGGTGTCAGTGCTTACAGACAGCATTGCCATGATGTATTACATCAACAGACGAGGGGAACCCGCTCCGGCCAGCTTTGTGACAAAGCCTTCTGCCTCTGGGACTTCTGCATTTGCCATTCGATTCACTTGGTGCCTTCATATCTTCCTGGCTACCCCAATCTCCTTGTGGATTCGTTGAGCAGGAAATTCGCAATGCACAAGTGGTTCCTCAAGTGGGAGGTGTTAAGGCCCATCTTCTGTCTGTGGGGTTATCCCCAAGTCGACCTTTTTGCGTCCGATGAGAACAAGTACTCAGAGTTTTGCTTGTTCAAAGGGCAGAGCCCAGGATCAATTGCAGACGGCTTTGAGGTATCTTGGATGGGGATGGCCTGCAACATGTTCCCTCCAACTCCATTGATTCCGAGCGTCCTCTTGAAAGTCAAGCAGGACCGGGCCTTAGTCATCTTGGTAGCCCCAGCATGACTGAGGCAACAGTGGTTTGCGACTCTGCTGCATCTCTCAGTCAGTGAGCTGATAGAGTTGCCAACACTGCTGGACCTGCTTTCCTAGGACCACCCAGATCTGAAGTAGCTGCACCTCTGTTTGTGGAACCTCCATGGCTGAGGAGCAGGGAGTTGCAGTGTTCAGCGCAGGTCCAGAAGGTGTTGTTCAACAGTAGGAAGCTTTCAATGAGGATGTTGTACAAGGGCAAGTTGGGTAAGTTTGTGGACTGGGGATTCAGCAGGGACCTCATGCCCCATTGGGCTCTGGTTCAAACCATCCTAGACTTTCTCTTGGGTCTGAAAGCCCAAGGCTTGTCCTCGTCCTCCATCAGAGTCTACCTTGCATCAATTTCGGCATTCCACGAGAAGGCAAGCGAAGCTTCCCTCTTCGCCAATCCCTTGGTGAAGTGTTTCCTTAAAGGTTTAGAGGGGCTCTTCCGGGTGGTGCATTCTCTGATTGCACAGTAGGACCTCAGTCTGGTCCTCTCAAGACTCACAGGGCCTCCATTCAAGCCACTTGCCTCCTGCTTGCTTCTCATTCTTTTGTGGAAGGTAGCCTTCCTAGTGGTGATAACATCAGCCAGGAGAGTTTCAGAGATTTGGGCATTGTCGGCCTCTTCGCCCTATGTGGTCTTCTTCAAAGACAAAGTTCAACTGCGTCCTTGCTCAGCATTCCATCCTAAGGTGGTTTTGCTGTTCCATTGTAATCAAGAAATTGTCTTGCCAGTCTTCTATCCAAAGCCGCATGCCAGACAAAGAAAGAAGCCTCCACACTCTGGATGTTTGCCATGGTTTGGCCTTTTACATAGAGAGCATGAAACCCTTTAGAAAAACATACCAGCTGTTTGTGGCAGTAGCAGACAGAATGAAAAAGGATCCAGTCTCAGCTCAGCACCTCTCCTCCTGGATAGTTTTGTGTATTCATGAATGTTACGCATTGGCTAAGATTGACCCACAGGCAATCAAAGCCCACTCTATAAGAGCTTAAGCCTCCTCTGTTGTATTCTTGAGCGGGGTACCGATTGTGGACATTTGTAAAGTGGCTACATGGGTGTCTGCGCACACATTCACGCAGCATTATGCAATTGATCAGCAAGTTCAAGGTGACTCTGCAGTGGGTAGAGCAGTTTTGCAGTCAATGCACCTGTGATTCCAACCCACCACCATAGGTAAGACTAGTGAATCACCTACAGTGGAATAGCCAAGTGCTATCACTCGAAGAAGAAGAGGTTACCCACCTGTAACTGGTGTTCTTTGAGATATGTTGCTCCTGGATATTCCACATCTCTTCCTCCTCCCCTCTGCAGAACAGGTGTTAAGAAGGAACTGAGGAAGGTCTTAAGAAGGAACTCTCATATAGAGCGCCGTGACGGCGCCACTCCAGAGGGTGCCGCAGCCGACCCTATGGGTGCTCTATAGGAAACCTCTCTGGCTATCCGTGCACGTGCATGCGCACACATACAATGGAATGTCCAGGAGCAATACATCTCAAAGACCACCAGTTATAGGTGGGTAACCTCTTCTGCATGGTATCCTTGGCCACTGTCATCCCCTTCTTGGATCTGGAGAGTTGATATGCAGCACTTGATTTTAAAGACAGTTATTTTCATAAAGGATAATTTTAGGCTCAGTAATGTAAAAATATTTTGAGAGTGAGGGCTAGTCTGCACTGGACATACTACAGGGGCACAGCTGTTTCACTGTAGTGCATCTGGTGAAGATGTTCTGTGCTGATGGGAAATGTTAGGTGTGTTGTCTGGATTATCTCTTCCACCAAGATAGCCCTGTCCGTATTGACACTCAGGTCAGTGTAACTTGTGTTATCCAGGGGGCAGCTTATTCACACCTCTGAACAACATAAGTTATATATACCAGTATAACCTGTAGTGAAGGCAACTCCTTAAATGTATTAGCTTGACGAATAGTACCCCAGGAAAATTGTGGAAGCTGCATCTATAGCTGCACTGAATCAGCACTACACTTAAAGGAAACAAATCTCTACTGAAAAGAGCAATGGTTTCTGAATTAATGGTCGACCATGTTTTTAGCATATAGAACAGTTTTAATTGGCATAACAATACAATGTTTTTCATCCGTTCATAATTACAGCAAAATACTCTGGAGTGTTGTGTTGCCCTCCATCCTTTGTATAGTTATGTTGTTGCCTTGGCCTCATTGGTATCAGTATAATTCAGTACGACTTTATTTTTTATGGCAAGTTCCACAAAAAATGTATCCCAAAACATTTTAGAGAGTTATATAATAAATAGCAGGTGAGGAAGAGAGAAAAATCTAAGGTTGTTAATGCATGTTGAAGTAAAATAGAGAATGAAACCTGTCTTGATTCAATTAATGATAAAGCTTCTGTTGTTTCAGTGGAGTGAGGATTTTAGCGAGCGAATCTATGGTCTGTTGATTGTGATCTTTACTGTAGTGTAAATCAGGAATAACTCCTTCAATGTCAGTTGAATTAAGTTGGCATAAGTGATATGAGAATTGGGCCAAAGTAGAGGAAGTCAGTTCTAAATGACAGGAGCAGTAGAGAAGGCTCTTGTGCTAATTAGGGACAATGTTGTGTGGATGGACCAGAGAAGGGGATTGTGTTTGGTGAGTGAGTAAGGAACAGAGTAGAGAAGGGCAAAATCAATGAAGAAACAATGTTCATAAGTGCATATATCCCTATATATGTTCCAGAGTGTCTTATTATGTAAGTGACATACTAAATTAGAATGTATCACCTATTCAGCTGCACTCTTGAGCTCTTTTTGTCATGTTTTCTGATGAAGTAATGATTTAATGCAACCTTTTAATAACAATTACAATATATACGTGGGTATAATTTCCTTTGTGATTTTGTAGATAACTGTCTCAGTGACTAGCTGCTGGCCATTAATCTTTTTCTTGCTGACCTCTATGTCAGTGCTTCTTAAAATGAAGATTGTTAATTGTTTGAAAGTGGCATGTCAAACTCAACATGCATTTTTCCCGGTATTCCAGATGTTTGATTAATCAGTTGAGTATATTATGGTATATAACATGCCATGTTTATTATATGCAACAATATAATTCTTTTCAACTAAAAACCATACAAGTACTTTTAAAATTATAGTGTGTAGAAGTAAAACCGGAAAGAACATTGGTGTTGATTCCAGTGGAGAAGATGTCTGTAGTTAAAATATCATTCTAGTTGCTTGGGTGCAGAGTATGTTTGACAAGCTAAATGCAAAAAAAAAAAAAGGAAAATCCCAGTGACTGAAGTCAAGTCAGGTGTCCATATGTAGGACCAGTAGTATAATGTTTAATAATCTGAGTTTAAAAATCAGTAGATAAATCCTTACTTTTCCTACTTTTATCCCGTTTTTTAGTCACAAGTATAGCACTGTGGACATATGCCAACATGGACCTGTATGTGACTGAACCAATCCTTGAAATAGGTCCTGCTGCCCATCAGAGTCAATTTATTCTTTTCCCCTGAAAAATTTTGTACTTTTTTCAGGTATCTCACAATTGCCATCATAATAATTGCATTTCCTGGTTTCCCAGGTGGTTTTTTGTTTTGTTTTGTTTTATGCAGTTTGGTAACAGGGCTTATATAATGGATTGTTGTCCTTACCAAATGCAGCTCTTTAGGGTTATAAAATAATATTAAAATTTTGTTCTTATCATTATTACTTTACATTTTTGTGGTTTATATACTTATGCTTTAGTATGTAGTGTTTTCAAATGTAATGACTATGATTTCCAAAATTCTGTAACTTCTCTGCATTTATGCTTTTTTTGCCCTGAAGTAGCTATTGCTTTCATATAGAGTATAGTGCTGCAAAAGAACTAGTGAATTACATTTGGATGCGGGTAATGGCAGTGTAAGAATTATGTTTATGCTTGCCTCTCTAAAGGAGAATTAAAATATCTTCTTGATAAAAATATAAAGTCTGGTTGCTTAAAGACCATGGGATAAAAGCAGTAAAAGTTTCTGTGAATGATATGTGAGAAAACAGCACAAGCATTTATCTTTAAGTAATAGAGTTTCATTGAGGCATGTATGTATTTATCAGCAACCTTAATTAACATTTAAGTTAATGAACTTTCAGTGTATTTTTTTTCAGAGATAGTTTGTTGATCAACCTCTTCACAGATAATTGTGGGGCCAAAGCTACATCTTTTAAAAAGTGCTGAACCAGGAAACTTTTCCTTGACATTTCAATAAAAGCAGCTTCTTGAGAGACTATTTTACATGCTGCTTTTAAAGTAAAACTTACTTCAACTTCATATTAAGTCCAGATGAAAATGGAAGGGAGGGCAGGATTCACAAATGGGAAAAGGGGAGATTGGTCAGCATATAAGGGGAGAGTGATAGGGATCTGAGGGAGCCCCACCACCCCCAAATCCCAGTGTAAGGTATGGGGGAATGAGAGAAATCCTTGAAGGAAAGAAATGAGAGAGAAAGGAAAATAATTAGAAAGAAATTAATTCATTTAGTGTTGATGATACATTTTAATTTATTTCAAATACCATTTAATCTTATGGTGATTGTAAATGTTTAGTAGCTAAAGAAACTTAGGAATGCAATTTTCGCATTTAAACATTTGAATTCCTTCATTTGAGAGAGCAAGACTACTGTTATATGTGTCAGTGTCAGGTACAGATAGACAGAGACATCTTCGATGCTCTCCCCCCTCACCCCATAAAAAGTGTCTTAATCCTAAAATATAAATACATATGGTCTCTCATTTGTATTACAAGCTGTTGACTGTTTCTTGAGGTCTTATTTTGCCATAATCATTATTTAAGAAAAATAGATGGGAATTGAAAAATAGTGAAACAGAAATTCCCTTCTACGGAAGGCAATATTTTCTGTTTTAACTGTTTATGGGGAAAGGCGTCCAAGAGAGCAGGCTGCATTTTAAAGAAACCCTGCTAAGGGCACAGGAAGATACCATTCCAATGAGCAGAAAGAACAGCAAATGTGGAAGGTGCCCAGTATGGCTTAACAGAGAACTCTGCACTGAGCTAAAGCATAAAAAGGAAGCTTACAGGAAGTGGAAGCATGGACAGATTCCGAAGGAGGCATATAAAGATATGGCTTGGGACTGCAGGGATAAAATCAGACAGGCCAAAGGACAATTGGAGTTAAGGCTAGCAAGGGATGTGAAAGATAAGAGGAAGGGGTTCTACAAGTATGTCAGTAACAAGAAGAGGATCAGGGCTGGTGTAGGCCCCTTACTGGATGTGCACAAGTCCATGGGGCTGGACAGCCTGCATCCGAGGGTGTAGAGGAATTGGCTGATGAGATAGCAGTACCTCTGGCCATCGTCTTTGAAAACTTGTGGCGAACAGGGGAGGTGCTGGAGGACTGGAAAAAAGCAAATATAGTGCCGATCTTCAAGAAAGGCAAAAAGGAGGCAGGGAATTACAGACCTGTCATCCTCACCTCAATCCCTGGAAAAATCATGGAGCAGGTTCTCAAAAAAACCATACTGAAGCACTTGGAGGAAAGTAGAGTGATCAGGAACAGTCAGCATGGATTCACCAAGGGTAAATCATGCATGACCAACCTCATCGCCTTCTATGATGAAATGACTGGATTTGTGGATGCGGGAAAAGCTGCTGATGTGATATACCTCGACTTTAGCGAGGCTTTTGATAAGGTTTCCCACAGCATTCTCGTCAACAAATTAAGGAAGTATGGGTTGTATGTGTGGACTGTAAGATGGATAGAGAACTGGCTAGATCAACAGTTTCAGCGTGTAGGAATCAATGGCTCCATGTCTAGTTGGCAACCAGTAACGAGTGGTATGCCACAGGCGTCGGTCCTAGGGTCAGTTCTGGTCAACATTTTCATTCATGATGGAATAGATTGCACACTCAGTAAGTTTGCGGATGACAGCAAGCCGGGAGGAACAGTAGTCATGCCGGAAGGCAAGGACAGGATTCAGGGAGACCTTGACAGATTGGAGCAGTGGGCCAATAGAAGTCTCATGAGGTTCAGCAAGGACAAGTGCAAAGTCCTGCACTTGGGATGGAAAAACCCCATGCACTGCTACAGGCTGGGGAGTGATCAGCTAAGTAGCCGCACTGTAGAAAGGGACCTGGGGTGTCAAAGAAAAACAGCGGAACCCAACTTGGGTGCAAACCAAACAGCTGATTGCTTTATTGCCAGAACAACAAAAAGAAACAAAACAAAACAAAAAATATACACTTCAGTGGGGGAGAGAGCAGTTAGGTGCTGGTCTCCGCCCCTAAGATACATTACAGAAACTTTTATAGCTTAACAGCAACATTAACATACATGCATATACATAGGTAAATGTAACAAGATCTAACATTCTCTAATTGGTGCAAACTGATATTATTTCCTTAAAAGGAACCAAGGTCAAAGGGAGGAGAATCTCACATAACTTAACAGTGTCAGAGTTAATACCATGTAAGCAGGTTTGATAAGAGAATGTTTGGTATAAGTCAAGGATGTCAGCAAAACTGTTGAAGAAAAACAGTATCTAGAGCAGGCAGACACAGAGATACACTAACTAAAGTCCTGCGGGCTGGCAGTTTTTTCACATTATCTTTAATGGCATTTTGAGTGTGTTCTTTTACAGTATTCCCCCTCAGGCCTACTGAGTCATCTGTGTCTTAACACTGTCAGGCCCCAGCTACAGAATTCTTCCACAGGGGTCCTGGTGGATGGGAAGCTGGATATGAGTCAGAAGTGTGCTCTTGCTGCCAAAATGGCCAATGGCATGCTGGGCTGCATCAGAAGAAGTGTTGCCAGCAGATCGAGGGATATAATCATTCCCCTCTATTCAGCACTGGTGAGGCTGCATCTGGAATATTGTGTCCAGTTTTGGGCTCCCCACTACAAAAAGGACATGTACAAATTAGAAAGAGTCCAGCGGAGGGCAACAAAAATGATCAAGGGGCTGGAGCACAAGCCCTATGAAGAAAGACTGAAGGAACTAGGCTTATTTAGCCTGCAGAAGAGAAGACTGAGGGGGGATTTGGTAGCAACCTTCAACTACCTGAAGGGTTGCTCCAAAGAGGATGGAGCTCGACTCCATCTCTGTTCTCTGTAGTAACAGAGGACAGAACAAGGAGCAAAGGTTTCAAGTTGCAGCTGGGGAGCTCGAGGTTTGATATTAGGGAAAACTTTCTTACTAGGCGAGTGGTGAAGCACTGGAATGGGTTACCTAGGGAGGTGGTGGAATCTCTGTCTTTAGAGATGTTTAAGGTCCGGCTGGACAAAACTCTGGCTGGGATAATTTAGTGGGAATGGTCCTGCTTTTTTGGCAAGGAGTTGGACTAGATGACCTCATGAGGTCCCTTCCAACCCTATGATTCTATGAAATCCTGCAAGATTTTATTCTAGCTATAGAATGTAGTAGACATCTACTGTTTTATTAATTAAAGTGATATTTATTTGAAATAAAAGTCAAAATGATTATGAAGCCGTCTTTAGGTACACTTTCTTGGTTGTAACTATATTCCGCTAATTAGCACTTCTGAAATCCATGTCACACATACCATTTTTTAAAAACATAGTACTTAATTGATTACATTATTATTTTGTGGAATAAATTTGTACAATAAAATTATCAAGAGTGAAGGGATTTGCTCATGTATAGGTTATATAATTTATGTAACATAAAAAGCATCATCATTTACAAATATAGATTTCATTTATTTTCCCTGATTAAATACTTAATTGATAATTCATGCCTTGGGTAAAGTGACCACGAAATGAATAATAGAACATAATGTTAAATTTGAGTGAAACACCTGACAAAAGAAATCCGGTGAAGTGCTAATTCCTTTTAACCAGTTTTTCCAAATACAATACGTATTCTAAGAAAGAAGTAGCTTATCCCTGTCCCCCTTTTGTTTCCCCTACATCTTTTCTGTATCAGAAAAGTACTCTTACTTATTTTGAGCAGAGGTGGTAATGCAGTCGTGGACATTGGTTTAGACATGACTCTGGCTGGAAGTGGGAAATTGCTGCCATGTAATGATTTGCTTGTTTGTTGTTTATGAACTAAACTGTGTAGCGTAATCTGTGGGCTAGTCTTCACTGACAGTGGCAAATTTGCCTTTCTCAGATCTATCTTCCCAATTTACTGATCAGGTTTGTGAAGAGCCACTCAGTCAATCAGGAAATCAGTCGCTGGGGACCACCCTGACAACTGGAGTAGCACTGAGTCTAAGGGAGATAAGCTAGGTATTTCAAGTACTTTGCGTCTCTCTCTTTGACTTCCACCAAAATCCCACTGCTTTGTAGATCTGCCCTGTATGTTGCCTTCTTAGTGAGCCAGTGTTTGTATTACAGTTGATCACACGTGGCACCTTTGTTGCACGTTTCAGCAAGAAGGACATGACCTGGGCTACTTGTTTGTTTTTTTTATGTACAGATACCCATTTATTTTCTTGCCAGTAAAGCAGTTTTCTCTAATGTAGTACTGAGGTGATGTGAGGAAGATTTTGCTGTCTTGATAATATCCTGCTCTTCTGAGAAAATGCAGCAAGTTCTCAGTCATCTAAGTGGTCAATTCCAGCATCTTTCAGAAACATTACACTAATTTAATGCTGTGTACTGTAATTTGATTTTTATAATAATTTTACTTTGTAACTTTAAATACTTATTTTATATTCATGAGATTTCAGAGGGGAATGTCTTTAGTTTTATTGAATTTTAATGATGGAAAAATTTAATCTCAGATATTTTAATTGGTTATAATATTGAAATATTAAAGTTAGGAAGAAAACATGATATTCTGGGATTTAGTGTCGTATTTCTCTTTATTTTGTAATAGGTCCTTTACAAAAGAGTTTTGGAGAGAATTTCCCTCTCTGTTTACTAAGGGGTAGATTGTGCAACCCTTATTCATGTGGTGAATGTTACAGTCTGGCTTTGTTCCCCTCTCTTCAGTCTCCAGTCGTTAGTGAATGAACCTAATTTCTGGGTCCCACCTGCTTCTAAGCTGTCTGAGTAGCATTTAGTAATTTTTTCTGTCTCTGGGGTCTATAGGACATATTCCTTATATCTTCTTGGACATGAACTAAGTCATCAGGAGCACCTCTTGCCCGGAAGAAGATCCAGGGCGTGGGCACTGGGATTTGGGGCTCGCGCACTTTAAGTTCCCCGCCACTGTGGCAGACCCAAGGCTCTGGCATCGCGACTTGGGACTCGAGCCCCGTAAGCATGGCGCCAGCAATGCCCCTGGATGTCATCGCATCCCAGCCACCCTAGTTTCCACCTTCCCAGTTACTTACACACACTTCCCTGGAGCTTCACCTGGGCTGTTGGCATTTAAGACTTATAGTTCTCCTTCATTGACAGCTTGCCAGAAAGGCAAACAACAAGTGCTTAGAAAAGGGCTTTGTTTCTTAACTACAGAAACTTTAAGATTACTTGTGAATTGCAGATATTGGAAAACAACAGAATTTCCTGAGAATGCACTTTTCCCATGTATGATCTTGTCTTTCTGTGAATTTGATTCTCAGTATTTCAGGCTGCTTGGGTCCCTCCATCTCCAAGATTTTTTTACATGAGGGGAAACGCTATGTCTTGCACAGAGAAGTACCCTCTCTCTTATGGGTACACTCTACGCTTGTCATATGCTTCCCTTGGTCAATCTAGCCACTTTTCCCAGTCCTGCATGTCCTTGTTGCAGCCACCTTATAGAAAAATCATTGTTCCGTACTCATGGGCCATTGCTCTAGACTTCCAAAGTTTATGGTTGTGATAAGCTGTTCCCCGGATCCACTCCGGTGTGCTGCTGTCACCCCCCACCCCATTCCCACTCCTGAATGCCGATTCACCCCGCATTGCCAAGTGACAACTCACTCCTGAGTCAGTCCACTCCAGCCTCTCATGTGTAGCTGGTCCCAAGCAGTGGGTATATGCCTTCTGGCTACTTGAGGGACAGTCCCCAAGCGAGCATCCCCAGCCCCAGATGCCACTCTGAGAGCCACTGTCTACAGAGATTGGGGCCCACTCCCAATCACCATATACTCAAGTCCATCAATTTAACAAAGAAATGGATTATGCCCAGTCTTCTTCACTCACACCCTCTAAAGACCACACAGCTTGATCAGATTATAATTCGAAGTGAGAATATGGGCAGTCAAGACAGAATCACAATATAAATGAGCCAGGAGAGACCACAAGGAAATAAAAGGTAAAACACACATACTAACCTAATACCTTTACCTAAAACGACCTTGTATTTCAAGTTTATGCTCAAGATGTTCAGGTGTTGATGTTTGTATAGCCAGTCTCTGCCTCAGGCCAGGCAGGGCCCAGGTCTTGCTTGGACTTGTTTCAAGATGGAGATTCCCAGGCAAAAAGCCCCACGTCCCTCCACGTGTGTCTGTTTGTTGCACAACTCCCTTGACCTTCTCTTTCTTGGCAGAGCTGATCCCTTTGTCTGGTCTGAGCCAGGGAACTCAATTAGCATATTTTCATTGCCTCATCCAGGTACTTG
This sequence comes from Podocnemis expansa, assembly GCA_007922195.1. NCBI lineage: Eukaryota > Metazoa > Chordata > Testudines > Podocnemididae > Podocnemis > Podocnemis expansa. The sequence goes on along the minus strand of ML681982.1, from coordinate 50,103,708 downwards.
CTTGTTGCTTTGGTTGTTTACATGCTGCTGGGAGAGAGTTCTGTCTGTGGGAGTTGGCACAAAAACATAAAATCACAGTGCATGTGTCAACAAAAAATCATATTGATCATAACCCAGGGTGTGCAGATGTGCATCCTGTGGCAGTGATTCCACTGGGTTCATTTAGTTGTCTTTTGCCAAAGTGTCAAGCACTTTTCCAGGACGGGGTTTTCCTTCATAAGTTTAGACATGTGCTTAATATATAATACAAAATGGAGTTAATAATTTAAAGCAAACAGACCACCTTGTAACAGTGAACACTTGCTTGATTTCGTAGGGATACTTATGTAAGTGCTCACCAACATGAATAAGAGTTGTACAAGATAGCCCTAACAGGTAGATCTGATGTAATTATTGAAAACAAAACTTTACTGTAAAACCCACAATAAGCTATTCTAGCAAATGGTAAAAAATAAATGCATAAATTGCAAAGATAATTTTAACAACCCCCCCCCATTCGTATTCCACTTGGAACCTGTGAAAAATAACATATAATAATTCTTGTATGTCTTACTTCAGAATTCACTACTAAGTTCAGTAGTTCAGTGCTGATAGGTCTCCATGTGCATTAACAATATGAATGCTAAATAACTTCTGGCTGTTTCCCTAGTTGCTGCTATCAAATGGCGGCGTACATTGTGCATACACTGAGAGACTGCTGGAAAAACTTGATTCCTAGTGCTGTTACTTGATTACATACTTTGGGGTGGGATATTCAAAATCAGTGAGAGTAGAGCTCATCCACTGCAAGTGCTTTTTAAAAATTACACCCATAATGTCTTGTAAATTTCCAAATCCTTTCTCATCGAGTAAGGACAGTTCATTTCAGAGGTTAGCAGGATTTCAGAGAAGCGTGAAAGTGAGAAAGATAATTCAGCCAAGAGAATTTTTTTAAAGTAAATATGGAATTACCTTGATATTATTACTGATATTGCTTTTTTCTATCTTCAAAAATCTGATGGGCTTTCATGATTGTCTATCTATCTATCTATCTATCTATCTATCTATCTATCTATCTATCTATCTATCTATCTATCAATAGCAGCACAAGAACAGGCACTGAGCACCAGATCCATTGAAGCAGGGGTCTACCACACTAGACGGGACCCAAGGTGCAGACTGTGCAGAGAGGCCTCAGAGACAGTCCAAAACATAGTGGCAGGATGTAAGATGCAGGTGGGAACAGCATACACTGAACGGCACAACCAAGTAGCTGGCATTGGGTACAGGAACATCTGCACAGTTTATGGGCTAGACCCTCCCAAGACCAGATGGGAGATTCCACAGAAGGTTGTGGAGAATAACAGGGCTAAGATTCTGTGGGACTTCCAGATCCAGACAGACAGGCAGGTACTGGCCAATCAACCAGACATCGTGATAATAGACAAGGACCAGAAGACAGCCGTGGTGATAGATGTAGCAGTGCCAAGTGACAGCAACATCAGGAAGAAGGAGTATGAGAAGCTGGAGAGGTACCAGGGCCTGAAAGAGGAACTAGAACGGATGTGGAAAGTGAAGGCCAAAGTGGTCCCAGTGGTGGTAGGAGCACTTGGGGCTGTGACTCCAAAGCTGTGAGAGTGGCTCCAGCAGATCCCAGGAACAACATCAGAGCTCTCTGTCCAGAAGAGTGCAGTGCTCGGAACAGCTAAGATACTGCACAGAACCCTCAAACTCCCAGGCCTCTGGTAGAGGACCCGAGGTTGAGGATGACACATACCATTGGGTGACCCGTGCATAAGCTGAGGTCCACCCATGGCCTCGGCTGCTAACCCCACCCCACCCTGCATGCTGGCTTCCCCTGGAGTCCCTGACACCTCCATATACCCCAAACCCCTGCTGCTTCTTTTTCCGCTTTTTCCCGATGCCCCTGCCGCCCCATTGCCACTTCCCCTGACACCTCTGCCGCCCCTTTCACGGACACCCCTGCTGTCTTTTTCCCTGACAACTGTGCCTTCCCACTGCCGCTTTTCCCCAACAACCCTGCCACCCTGCTGCTGCTTTTCACCAGACAGCCCTGCCTCTGCTTTCCCCCAATACCCCTGCCACCCCGCCGCCGCTTTTCCCCCAGCACCCCTGATGTCCCGCCACCGCTTTCCCCCAACACGCCTGCTGACCCGCCACTGCTTTCCCCCAACACCCCTCCTACCCCGCAGCCACTTTTCCCGACACCCCTGTCACCCTGCCACCCCTGCTACTGCTTTCCTGGACACCCCCAACCCTGGTCCCTAATACTGGCTCCCCCAGGCCACCCCCCTCCCCAGCTCTCTTACCTGGCTGCTCCAGATGTCAGGGTCCCCTCCTTCTCTAACCCTAGCCGGGGGGCCAACTCCCCAACATGGCTGCTCCAGCCACACCCTGGGTCTCCAGCCTGGAGCATGCTCAGTGCGTGCTAAGGGCTGGAGACTTAATGTGAAACTTCTCGGGTGGGGCTGTGTACCATATTGACCTGCATATAAGCTGATTGCCTGTTTTAAAGGCAATTTTTAGGCACAAAAATCTCGGCTTATACGTGAATATATACTGTGTGTGTATACATATGTAGTTAAAAAGTAGATTTCAGTTCACTTTTCTGAGAGGAAGTGAATCACCTCAAATGTCTAAGGGAAATAGACAATTAGGGAGAAGTATGAAAGTGTTTGTGACTGTATATCATATTTTTATGAAAAGCCAAAACAAAAAGTGGGTTACAGTATGATAACTTATTTTCTTTTGTATTTGTTTTTTAAAGTTCTTCGATGTAATATCAACCAGCGAGAAACCACTGGCAGAGCAAGACTGGTATCATGGTGCAATTCCAAGAATAGAGGCTCAGGAGCTGTTAAAGCAGCAAGGAGACTTCTTGGTGCGAGAGAGCCACGGGAAACCTGGTGAATATGTCCTTTCTGTGTTTTCAGATGGACAACGGAGACACTTTATCATACAATATGCTGATGTACGTCTCTGATGTAGTATTGAATTTTTTTTATGTCAGGCAGTTTGTATTTAATTGAATACGTTTCAGATAAACAGTTCAGAATAAAAGACATTGTTTGCTATTTATAAACTATGTGAGAGGATTTACTGTGTAGTAGTTTTTTAGCTTTCTTACATGGAAAAGCCAATATGAAGTGTGTTGAAAATATGCTAATGACTGGTTTCATGTGTTGAGTAAGGTGCTGACATTATAAAAGTACAGTTTTAGTGAAATATTTTTCAGAATATAAGAAAGCAGTGAAGTTATTCTGTGGTTTTCTCTTTAATTTTAGATGGCTAAAATCACTTCTATAAATGTTTGAATTCCAAAAATTATTACTAATTTAAATGTGTTATTCATGTACAATATTTTTTTTCTTTCCCTCCTCCCTGATGGTAATTGGTGCTGCATAACACTTTGATAGCTCAAGATCTAAAGCCTCCCTATGAATGGGAAAATTCCATAGCAAAAGATTGGTTTTCTCTTATGTGCTGTGGTGAATTGAGATCCCGATAGCTTTCTATAACAGGGTAACAAACGTGGATAGAGGGGAAGAGGTAGATGTGATGTATCTAGATTTTAGTATTGGTTTTGTTATGGTTTCACATCACTGCCTCATTAGGAAACTGGGGAAGTATGCTCTAGATGCAGCTACTATAAGATGGGTGCAAAACTGGTGAGATAAATGCTCCCAGAGAGTAGTTATCAACAATTCACAGTCATGCTGGAAGGGCATAACAAGCGGGGTACCACAGAGATAGGTTCTGTATCTGATTCTGGTCATTATTTTCATCAGTGATTTAGATGAGGGCATAGAGAATACACTTAAAATTTTGCAGATGATATCAAGCTGGGAGGCGTTACAAGTGCTTTGAAAGATAGGATCACAATTCAAAATGACTTGGAAAAACTGGTGAAATGGTCTGAGGTAAATAGGATGAAATTCAATAAAGACAAATGTGAAATACTCCACTTAGGAAAGAACAATAAGTTGCACACACAAAAAATGGGCAATGATTGCTTATGAAGGAGTTCTGCAGAAAGGAATCTGAGTGTCATAGTGGACCACAAGCTGAACGTGAGTCAACAGTGTAAAGTTGTTGCAAAATAAGGAAACACCATTCTAAGATGTATTAGCAGTAATATGATAAGTAAGAAATGAGAAGTACTCTACTCGGCCTTGAGTAGGCCTCAACTGGAGTATCATGTCCAGTTCTGGGGACCTCATTTCAGGAAAGATGTGGACAAATTGGAGAAAGTCCAGAGAAGAGCAACAAAAATGCTTGGAAGTCTGGAATATCTGACTTATGAGGGAAGGTTGAAAGAACTGGGCTTGTTTAGTCTGAAAAAGAGGAGACCGAGAAGGGACATAAGTTTTCAACTACCTAAAAGGTTGTTACAATGAGGAGAGAGAAAAATGATTCACCTGAACTGCTGATCATATACAAGAAGTAATGAGCTTGCATTATAGCAAGGGAGGTTTAGATTGGACATTAGGAAAAAATTCCTAGTTTTCAGGGTGATTAACCCCTGGAATAATTTCCCGAGCCAGGTTGTGGAATCTCCATCATTGGAAGTTTTTAAGAGCAGGTTACACAAACACCTCTCAGGGATAGTTTAGGACAATATTTAATCCTGCCATGTGTGTAGGGGCTGGACTTGATGACCTCTCATGATCCCTTCCAGTTCTATGATTCTGTGTTTATATGCACACACCCTATCTACCTACCGAACTCCTAGTCTGTTTACCTTAGCTGGACTACAAAAAATCTGCTATTGTGGAGGACAAGATTTCTACCGTTAATTTTATATAAATATTATTTGTGAAGAACAGGTGAATTTGAGCATTTTGTCAGGCAAATCACTTCTTTCTCTGAAGCATTTTTTTTTATCTGTTGCAGTCCCCAATTTGTTTAATTATGTCTATTTTAATGGGGTCAGTGATTTTTATTAAACCCTTATAAATATTGGAGAGACTGTGGAAGGTCACTCATTAAGAAGATGATGTCATTCTGTTATTGTTAATATATGTATACAAGGAATTTTCTGGATATGAAGGTTAATGCTATTTTACAGTAATTTTATATAGCCAAAGGTATTGTGAAATATGTTTTCAAGTCCTAAATTAGAAAAAAAATGCTTCAAAACTGAGCATATCTCAGTATAGTGAAAGTGTGCTCAGTCCTGGAGCTCATCAAAATTGAACGTGTGAAATCCTTTTCTAGGACAAGGAGTCCTATGGCACTTAAAGACTAACAAATTCATTTATTACATGAGCTTTCCTGAGGGAAAATCCCATTTTTGTCAGATACTTTGAAGATGGGGGAACTTAAAGAATGGGAGGAAATAAGTGCAGGGAAGTGCAAGTCATGGGATCTGGTCACACTGTAACAGTAAATCAAGGCTTTGTTAATATTCAAACACTGGGGAACAGCATACAGAGGAAGATGAGGTCAAATCATGTGTTGTAATGAGAAACAAAATCCAAAGTCCCTATTAATCCCTGAAGAAATGTAGTCAAATTTGCAAACAAGTTCTATCTCAGCAGCTTCTCTTTGAAGCCTTGATCTGGTATTCCTCTGTCTGAACATAGCAATCTGAGTAACACAGTTGCCCCTTTGGATCCTTTGCTAGGGTTGCTTTGTAGTTTCTTGAGATATCTCAGCTGATACTGTAATAGCACTTGAAAATATTGTAGCTTAGTGCTTGCATACACTTAAAACTTTAGCACTGCCATAGGGATGCCATCTACTCCTATAGGAGGGGTCCTTCTGATGACTTAGGTAATTCACCTTGGTAGCTAGGTCAATAGGAGAATTCTCCCTTTGGCCTAGAACTGTCTACTCTGTGGGTTAGATCAGTTTAACTGCATTGCTCAGGATGTGGATTTTTCACATGCCTCAGCAACATAGTTATGCTGACTTAATTTCATGGTGTAGACAGCTCTTTAAAGAATCTGAATAGGATTCTGGAACTGGTAGACTGAAAGAGAGATATATATGAATTTGCATTCTTATGTACACATGCAGCTTATAAAATATATGTAATGAATATTGCTCTCTGATCTTAATAGATAGTTTGAAAACAGCATTTATCCTAGTCAAAAATAATCTGATCCCTATTAGTAAATAATAATGCTATCTAGGTCTTGTCATGCTTTTCACCAATAGATCTCAGAATGATTTACAAAGGAGGTAAGTTTTCCCAAGATGTATATAATTGAGCTTTCCCCAGAAGCAGAAAAAAGAAACTTACTTGATTTTACAATGGAGTGGAGGAGATGCAGGTGTAGAGTTTCTACTAGAAACGTCTGCACATAATACACTGTGGGAACCAGTCTTTCCCCTAGAGTTCAGTGATTGTTTCAACAGCCGATTAGCTCAATCCCTCATTGCTGTATTTTGTGGAATTGCAAGCGTATGTATTATGCACCTTGACAGCTGTGAAACTATCAAATAATGTAGAAAGTTAATTTTGTAGCAGGCAAATTTCAGGCAATTAAGACTTTTTTTTTTAACTGAGTAACTATTCCTACATGTTTATTTAACAGTGCAGAACTTTCCTTGGTCTAAGATGTTAATTTTTGTCTTTCCTTAGTGCATGTTACTTGCATAAGCCTGGAAAAAGGAGATGCCACTGAGCAGAAATGAGAGGGAAGTTTCCTGAAAATAATTTGGTTTTACAGAAGGAGGACTGAATATTTTTTCTCTTAAGATCCCAGTTGTACTTTTGCCTAAAAAATGAACTGGCCCTCTATAAATTGAGACTGGTGCCTTCATGTAACAATAACACAGAAACCTTCATGTGGTCCACAGAAGGTCAGTGGACTTCACCTAAATTGTCACTGTAGAATCATGTAATAAAAAAGAGGCTAGCCAGGTGCTTGAACTAAATTATTTTCCCACTCCGTACCAGAACTTTCAAGTTTTACACTATTTTGCTTTAGAAATAATTTGTACAGCAAATGAAAGTTAATTCAGTGACAGCCACTTATATCTAGTCTGTGAAAAGTAGTTGAAAATAAATACTTTTAACTGGCAATTTTTTGCCTTCTTGCAGTGCGTCAAATATAATAGCTGCAATATATGAGAGACTATAAGCTAGTTACCATCTTGTTGTTAGAATAAGTTGCATTTCAACATAACTTAATGTTTTTTCTATTTTTTGTATATTCATATTATAGATATTTCAGCTAGATGGCAAGAAATTTATCATCATTTTTATTAGGCTCTGGGGTGAAATCCTAGTCCTATGGATTTCAGTGGCCTGTGGTTTGATCCCAGGGCTACAGACAAGTGGTGTTTTGAGATGCCAAATTTAGTTAAAATCTTTTAGTTTTAAATGTTTCACATCCAGTCTCTGTGGGCTTGTGGAAAGTCATGTTATGTCTTCTCAGTTGTTCATCTCTAAATTTAGACCAAGGGCGAGTTTAACCCTTTTCTCACGTCAGTAAATTTAAATGTGCTAGTTTTGGCCTGTATGTGGAACATATAGTAAATTTTGACCTGTGAATTTATTGTACAAACTTAGGTGAATGTCATGTTATGGGATATGACAGATTGGAAAGGAAAAATGTATTCTTTTAGCCAAAAGTTAACTATGGTAGTTTCTCAGATAAGGCTTTTCTGAAACAGAGTTAAGCATTTCAGTATTGTTAAGATGCAGATTTGGTTTCAAGGCCTGCGCTCCCACACTGTGATCAAAAATTGACTTGTTTATGTACTGGATTAACCTTGCTTCAGAATTTCCTGTCTCCCCCCACCCCCCGACAGCTTTAGCTTAGTGTTGCTCTCAAGAGAAGCTATCCATCTCTTCTATTGGAAGGAAGAGTGCTACTAAGTCCTCCATCTAATAAGGTGTGAGTGTTAAAGAGAATAGAAAAGTATAATGGCTGTGAGGTAAACCCAAAATAAAGGTTTTATTGACTGAGTTTTGCTTCAGAAGTGGACTTGGATTAAAGTAAGCTTGATTCAGATAGTTTCAGAACAAAACCGTCCAAAAATAATCTGTTGAAAATCTTGCACTGTTATATAGCAGTGTAGTTATACCATATTTGACCTGGCAACATCACCAGATCCCCTTTACAAAGATTTATTTAACTGTTGGATACACTGAAATAAAATTTACTAGCTATCATCAGTTTATCAATGTAAAGAATACAACACAACATTTCTCACTTTCACATTTTCTCCCCAATACTCTCAACTTCAGTACTTAATACCACACAATACAGAGTTGCATTGCCTGAAGAAATTTCAGCAACATACAAAACAGTGGAATTGACACAAATGAGAAAAATATTATTTCTCTTGCTTCTATATCACAATCCTGCCATTTGCACTTTTTTGGTGCCACTTTTTCTAGATGCTTGTATTTTTCCAGTGTCAATTTTCTTGATGTTTTTATCAGTAAAGAGGAAACATACTGTTGGTTGTATGAAAATACGATTGGTTGTATTAATTCATATGTTTGATTTCACAGATAGTACACAAATGAGCACAAAACAATCTTTTTATATTTTTCTTCTTTTTGGTAACTTGCACATCAAATGATACATCAAGAAATAAACACAAGACATGTTCAAAACCACATGAATTCAGTATGTCACATACCTTTCCTAGTTTTGTGTGCACAGTCCCCAGAAAGCTAAGTAATCACATATTCTTTTATTCTTGGATAAGAATATCACCTTGCATTTTAACTGCAGTTTCGTATACCATCTTGAGATAGAATAGCTGTTTCTGTGTGGTATAGTTTCTGCAGTGAAAGGTCATCATGTATTTCTTTTCAGGGACAGATGTCAGATTTGATTCTTAGACTCCTCCTCAGATGAGACAACACATGAATAGAAGTGTGAGTCTGAAATGTCCATCCTGTTGGGTGACCAATAGTATCATATCTCCTATCATATTTTATGACTGAGAAACCTGCTCTTCATTGATGTGAACTGGCCTCTGAATCCAAGACTCTAGGATACCAGTGCAATATACAGCTGTTGTGACTGTGGTCCAGCTGATAGCTGTTTTAAATTGTCTGATTTGATAATGTTTTGAAATGCTGAACTTGTCAGATACATCTCTTAACTAATCAGTATTTCAGGCAATCTGTGAAAAACAAATAATTGCTAATTTGTCTTAACTAAAATGGAACTTTTAAGAAATTGCTGTGATTTTATTTTAATAGAAATTTAAATATTTCCTGAAGAAAGCAACTTTGAAAGCATAGTCCAAAATATACATTTTTTTGGAAGCATAGAATACAGAGAATTATGTCTCAGGGAATTAGAGAGATCATTTATCTTCTTCAGGGATATTATACTCGCGGACTAACTTGCTAGTACAGCAGCCTCTCTTGTGGCTAATGGCTGCCAGCTTCTTACAACGTTATCTTATGCCAAAAGCTTTCAGACTTTAGTATCTGAGGTTAAATACTTCAATCCATTTAAGCACCTAAGAAGTTGTTGCGTTGCCCCAAAGCACTTGCAATCTTTTCATTGCATGTTTCTACAGTGCATAATGGGAGTCATACGAGCTACTGTAATACAAATAGTAAATAATAATGATAATTTCTTAATTCTTAAAAGTGCTAATGACTAAATTTTTCATAAAGAAACTGATTGAGCTGGGAATATGCCTTCCATTTACAATAAATTTTGTTTGTTCCATGATACTTGCGAAAAGAAGTCCAGTTTCCTTTCTGTAAAGACTGGGTGAAAAATTCCTTCCTGACTCCAAATTTGGTCCTAGTTTAATCCTGTCAGCATGAATAAAAATTACCATTTTGAGCATACGTTGCTGTATTAATGCTAGTCAAGTTTCAAATGATTCTCAATTATTTGTATTATTGTAGCAACTAGGAGCCTTGGTAATAGACTTGGACCCCATTGTGGGAGGCACTGTATAAGACGAAGAAAGTGGTCCCTGCCCCAAAGAACTTATAACCTGCATGTAAAATAGGAGAAAACACAGAAATATGGATAGGAAAGATTGGAAGGAGTAATAAAGAAATAATGGGAAAATATTGGTAAGTGTGCTAGGCGATGGTCTTTGCATACTAACAGCCTGATGTCAGTTTATCTGTAGGCATCACAAAAAAAGAGAGTTTTCATGAGGGGTTTGAAGAAAAATAATCAGATGGGTTAGTGGATGTTTTGTGCCAACTAAGTGTGAGGGCAGCATAGGAGAAAGCATAGAGGTGCTTGCTTGAAAATTTAGAAATGGGCAGCAGAGACTGGTAGCATGGGATGATGGGAGATGACATTTTGACCATGCATGAAAGGGAATAGTTTGGGTGTGGAAACACCATGAATGGCCTTGAAAGTGAAGACAAGCAATCTACATTCAATGCAGGGAGCCAGTAGAATGATAGAGAGAGAGAGAGAGAGAGAGGTGATGATACAGTCAAATTGGGGTGTTATTTCTGCTTGACCAATGATAATACTTTGGTGGGCAGTTTTTGTTATTCTTAAGATGTCCTTTTCCATAAGAGTTCTAGACTACTGAGTGCACTTGCAAAGTATTTAACTGTAGATTAAAAACAATTCTTTAAAGAATATTTTTTAGCTTTTGATGCCCGTCTGTGCAAATAAACCTGAATCTTGATTTACATCACTTTAACTTATTCAGTCCTTGGCTTTACTTGCTTTCTGGCAGTTTTGTGCTGTAGAAGCATTAAATAGAGAATAAATGACTACAATCATGGATTTACAGGGGCACAATAGCCTATCCCATATAGCAGTCACTGAAACCCTATATAGAATTCAGGATTTTAAGCTGAACTGGGCATTATAGACCTTTTCTAAATCTCTTATCAGTGCCGCTAGTTTATCTATGTCATTTTCATTCTTTCTCTGCACCTCCAGGTACAATATTTCCTAAAATCCTGTGACAGAAAGTACCTTTCTAAAAGTCTAACCAGTCCAGCATGGTGGCAGAAAGGTTATGGTACCCACAGCAGGAATTTCCTGAATATTTAAAATAAGTGAGAGAGACTGGTAGGAAAAATGGAGCAAGGTAGATGTACAGAGAGAGACACAAATTCCTCTCCTCTCACTCTGCATTTCAGTACTATGGAAGTGGCTGGTTTTTTGTTTTTTGTTTGTTTGTTCTGAGTTTTTTTTATTATTAAGTACTGTTGAAGGGTGCGTTTTGTTTCTAAGCTAGAGAGCTGTTACCCCTTGTTCACTAGATTTTCAAAGATACTTTTTTCAGTACATGCTTATTTTATACATTTTGCATGTTTAGATGTGGTCTTAAAATAAATGTGATTTGCCATTTAACTCAGTAATATTTTTCTGCATATCATTTTAGTCAGATATTATGTGTTTCATGTCCACTACTACTGTACCATCTGTTGAATCACATGGTCTTCCTAGCTTTAATTTAAGATTTGAGATCTAAGGTTATTTTGTTATGTACACTAAACGAATCATCTTTGGAGCTATTCTGAAACTGAACGTTTTTCCCTTACAGAATCAGTATCGATTTGAAGGAACTGGGTTTCCAACAATTCCTCAGCTTATAGACCATCATTACACAACAAAACAAGTCATTACTAAGAAATCGGGTGTAGTTCTGCTGAATCCTGTTGTTAAGGTATGCATATATCCTGTGTGTTTTGTTAAGTAGAATGTTTTGCTGTATTTCATTTAACCTTTTAAACCATGATTCTTGCAATTAATAATGTGAGGTAACTTATAAGCTCATCAGAAGAATGCAAGCTAGTCAGTGCTTCATTGACTTCTTGAGGCTAGCAAGTTCCTCAGTTCCTCTTAAGTGATTACTCTAGCTTCCAAACTATCTCTTGAATATCTCATTCTTGCTCATTATTCTGCAGCTTCCTGTGCTATTTATCATCTTTTTGTTAGAGTTATAAAGATTTGCCCCAATTAACAAACTCTCTTCACACTCAAGGGTCTGCATCACCCACTATCCTTCATGAAGGATGTCATTCAGAGTCAAAAGTCTTTTGCCAAAACTTGCTTATACTTCATTCTTCTCTCCACTGAACCTTTCAGGGGAAGCTGATTGATGACTTAGTAACTCAGACCATGAAATTGGTTTCTTTGTCTATGAAGTTGTGTTGCATATAAAAGTATTCTTCAGAAAAACAGCATTCTTTTAAACAATAGTGTCTTACAGAGTTTGAGAGAATTATTTATAACAGTAATTAATTCTATTTATACCTTGAGAAGACTACTCCACGTTGAGGCCTGGTCCATGTTGGCAGCCAAATTCAGCAGCAGTTGATGAGAACTACACACGCTTGCATAGTTTCCTTTGACTTTGTAACTTCTGTTTAGCACATTGTCTCCACTGTGCTGTGCTGACAAGAAATGTGTAACTGTGAATGCAGCGATATGCTTTTTTTGGAGGTGGTTTTACTAAACTGACTTCCAGATCAATTAAGTGGGTCTTCACTTAACTCAGTCAATCCAGATAATTTGATCTGACAGCATTGAATTTGCTGTCATTAGTGTAGACATACCCTGAAAAAAAAATCTAAGTATTTCTTCCCTCCTGCAGTCTTAATGTGGCATTATTTCATTCAAGGTTGACAAGAAACTATTGTTGAATAGGAGAGAAGATGAAACATCATAAAGCAATATACATACAATAAGAAGCTTAAATATTCTTAGAAACAAAGGCGTGTAAGACTGGAAAAGGGTTTGGGAAGTCATCTAATCTAGGCCCCTTCACTAAAGGGCAGGACTACATAATAACTGGACCATTCCTGACAGGTGTTTGCCTAACCTGTTCTTAGAAAACTTTAATTATGGAGATTCTAAAACTTCCCTAGCCAATTTTTTCCAGTGGCTAACTATTCTGACAGAAAGTTTTTGTGTATATCTAACCTAAAACTCTCTTGCTGCAATTTACGCCTGTTGTTTCTTGTCCTGTTATCAGAGGTTAATGAGAATGATTTGTCTGCATCTTTCCTGAAATATGGCATCCAGAAGAGGACACAATACTCCACTTGAGGTCTTATCAATACAAACTAAACACAATTTGGGAGAACTAACAATCTCCATGTTTCCTTCCAGTAGCTAAGCATTTGATATTCACTTAGACATTATCTCATACATCAACCAGCCCTGCGTAATTAAGAACTAAATCTTTCCATCTAATTCTGAACTTTGTTCTGATGTCGTCATTTGTAATTAGTCAAAAAGCTAACCAGTTCTAGACATTTGTAAAGGAACTTCATCATTTTGCAAAATTTATAGAAGGCAAAACAATGTAAAATTTAGAATCGCTTTTCTAAATGATGATCTCAGATTTTTTGCCATACCAGTTAGAAGAAACTAAAGTATGTTTCTATTTTCACTCCCAACAGGAATTTTTAAAATATATTTTCCTGTGTTTGCTGAGAAAATTTGAAGGGAGGTATTTAATTTTAAGTTGGGAGCTTTACTTTCTATTAAGTTCCAAAGGGGCAGCCGTGTTAGTTTAGTGAAGCAAAAGATGCAAGGAGTCCTGTGGCACTTTCCTGATCCCATATCTTACATTCCCCTGCATTTATTTCCCTCCCATTCTGTAAGTTCCCCCATCTTCAAAGCATCTGACAAAGTAGGATTTTCTTCCACGAAAGCTCATGCAATAAATAAATTTGTTAGTCTTTAAGTGCCACAGGGCTCCTTACTTCTTTTTCTTTCTGTTGTTTACTCATTCCTGTCCTGTATGAATACTCTTGACTTCTCTTATGAAGACTTAGTGGTTTTGGCATATGTGAATTTATGTGACAGACGTAGGTCATGTCATAATTAAAAAACAAGCCTTCTACACAAACTTCTGATTCCATGTAACATCAGAAAAAATTCATTTCAAGACAAAGATATGCATATGACTATAATTTTACTTTTCTTTATAACGTTTCCGTAGAATGGATCTGAAATTATTGAGAATGTATTAACGCTTGACCTCAATTGCACTGCTTATTTTAGATGTTAAGTCATATGTCTAGTCTGCTTACCCCATAAGTTATTTCAGCATTTCTTGAAATTGCTATGTAAATTGAGGTACCTTCAGTTCTTGTTGACATATTTGTTTGCCCTGCTTTAGAAAGTGTTTAAAATTTAGAAATTAAGGTTTTAGAAGAGACTGGTGCAGGTAGAAAGAAAACAGTACGAAATGTTCTAGGATGCTGTTCATAGTACATGTATTTGCAAAATTGAAGACTAATATACTGTACATAAAATACCGCTATCTAAATATTACATGACAAAAGTTAGGATTTCATTTCTGAAGTTTAAATGTGTTCAGGCTAATCTGTTTGGGTTAAAGGAACATTAAAACTAAATAACTTAATATATCTTTTTTTCTTCAATCTATCTGTGAAATCATTGTTGTAATTCTTTATATGTTTGTTTCAGATGTTTAGATGTTCTATATAGTTTCTGTATTTTTGGGTTTTGTATAGTTCTTATCTAAGCACTGTTGAATTTTAAAAGGGCTGTGACAGCTGTTCCACTTTGTCATCAATCCTACAGTAAAAAAGCTCTACTGAGGTTTGTGAGTGTACACTGAAGAATAATTAGTTTTTCTTTGAGATTGTGCAGAATTGCGCAGTCCCCAGTCATCTCATTTCCTCCTTTAATGTGACTTGCTGTGGGCATAGGGAACTTCTGTTCTTAGAGTCTTGGTTGGTTGGTTGGTTGGTTTGTTTTTAATTTTAATAATATGTTTTCAGGAGTGGTGTTAGTAGATTTACAAGTTCCTACTAGTAAGTGTAAGTTGTTTTGCTTAGTTTCAATGCTGTTGTACCATTGAATTTCAAAATCAGCTGCTACACATTTTTTGGTTAAGCATATTTGATCTGAAAGACCAGTGAGGGGAGAGGGAGGGTATGTCACCCATCTGATGAAGTGTATTCAGAGATGGCCTGTCAGAGGAGTCTCCATCAAACTGCAGGAAGAGGAGAGAGGGAGAGAAGGGATAACTATGTCCCTGAAGTCTCTGCCCTCGATCAGGAGATCATTGAAGTTGACCTAGATACTAAGGAAATGTTCAAGTTGCTGGACTTCGGCAGTCTATCCAGCCTACAGGTCACACAGCCCACTGTGGGGATGAACTTCAAAATTCCAAGGGGAGTTTAAGCAGTGTATTTCATACCCTTCAGTCTTCCTGGAAATGGATGATCTTACACATTGTCTGACATGTTGGAGATGGCCATTCTTTGAAATATAGTTCAGTGTGTTGAATTTATTTTTCTTCAGACTTAAAAAGGCAATTGGATTTAGATTTTAGGCTTTCCTGATATCACAGTGCCTGAAAACTAGGCCCTTGTATTTGTCCTCAGATAAAGGACCTACTCCTGTGAAGGGATAAAGGTGATTGATTCAGCCTTGGAGCTTCATAACACGAGAGACCAGAAACTTTTGGTGTAAGGTCTGTTACTGTCTTTCAGTGCAAAATCAGTGGAACTAGCTATGAAAAACTTTTGATGCCAGGGATTTTGATGGTGCTGGTTTCTGCCAGGAATCTTTGGTAATTCTTGGAGGACTTGGTTATTGACTACTTGATTGTCACAAAGGCAGACCCAAATCCCTAACAATCTGTCAGGCTTTCCCTCTTGTGATGACAGTGTGACTTTTTTTGTGCTGATTTGCTTCCATTCTGGTACATGGTGCCAGTTGCTGTTGTATTCTTGAACAATCTTCCTTTATTTGCTATTGCATAGCATTCATGATTACTTATCTGAATAAATGAGTATAAAGCATGGGATGATATAAACCAGTGTTTTGCTGCTGATAAGTAAGGATAAAATTTTGTCACAGAGGTTACAGATTCCATGCATTTCTGTGACATCCAAACTACTTCTAGGGCGGGGCTAGACCAGCTATCATTCCTGAGGATACCAGAACAGCAGCTGCATAAGCTGACTGGCAGCTGGCCTTGGGGCTGCCGAGCAGTGTTCAGGGTTGGGTCAGCTCCCCTGGGGTTGTAGCAATGGCCAGGATTGGCCAGCCTTCCTGTGGCTGGAGCAGCAGTGCTCAGCTTCTGCTGCAGGACAAGTGGTAGAGCTGGAGCAATTGCAAACCCTCTCCATGGTCATTTTTGGCCCACACCTCCCAGGCTGTATTTAGTAAATGTAAGAGACAAGTCAGAAGCTTCTGTGGATTTTTATTGCCCATATCCTGTCATTGACTTTTACTAAAAATGCCTGTGACAGAATCTTAACTTTAATGATAAGGAAAATAGTGTCTTTTGCTGATACCCTTAATGTCTGCCATGATGTTACTTCTTGATGATTGTAGATAATTTCAGGAGTTGCTAGTTCAGATGACAGAGTTTTAGAACTAGCAACTCCTGAAAGGGGAAGATAACCTTACCCATCATTGGCATGTGTTGCATAATGCTAGAAAGCTGTGGTTGATCTAAGCATCTGTCTTTGCTGGGACTAGAAAGATATTTAAAATGGTAGCTTCAGCAGAGATTTTGTTATTTCTTGTGATGTATGACTCCTGGTTTCTCGGACAATTAAATACTGTGCCTGGGTGTGGTACCCACAGTTCAAGGCCGATGTTGATAAATTGGAAAGGGTTCAGAGGAGAGCTGAAAGAAGGATTAAAGGTTTAGAAAGCATGCCTTATAACAATAAATGCAAAAAGAAAACATTTATTGTATTAGCTTAATAAGGAGAGTTAAGGGGTAACTCGATTACAGTCTACAGATATCTATATGGGGAACAAAAATTTAATAATGGGCTTTTCAATCTAGCAGATAAAGATATAACATGAAGCTGAACTAATTCACATTGGAAATGAAGCGTACGTTTTTGACAGTGAGGGTAATTAATCATTGGAACAATTAAGTGGATTCTCTATCACTGTCAATCCTAAATCAAGAGTGGAGATGCTCCAGGGAATATTTTGGGGAAGTTGCGTTATACAGGAGGTCAGACTCAATGAGCACAATGATTCCTTCTGGCCTTGGAATCTATGAATCTCAGATGTATGAGACTATATGCACAGCCATATCATGACACCTGACTACCTTGGGTTTGCACAGATTGTTTTTGAATGTTATGTATAAAATGGGGAAGATCTACCCTGATGCCAATTTAGAGAACAGCACTTGAGTTAGTGCTTTGATAGATTCAATGTAAACCAAGGATTTCCTTCTAAAGAAGAGATTTGTGGACATTTGAAAAATCAGATTCCTACTGAGAGAGAACTTTCAAAGAACTGTGAAGATCTTTTTGGTTCTAATGGGCCTCATAATGTCTTCTTTGTTTGTCAGCTGATGTAAGACTGTGAATGAGTGGGTCAGTACAAATCTTACAGCAAATTACATTCCAGGCATAGCTGACATAAGAGGACTTCTGAATAGTTTTACAAAAGTTACCAGTTTTCTCATAATTTCTTAATCTCATAATTGCGGGGACATGAAATGTTGTGTAAAGATAGTAATCCAATATGTAATCAGCATCGTTTTTTCTTGAGATTTAGCAGTTAATTGTCAATGGAATATTTTACAAAACCAAATTTTGTATGAAATTTTTAGGGCTGCAAGTCATAGGATAGTATAAAAGTATTTTTCTGCCTTTAGTGGAGGGTTGTGTTCTGGCAGACAATATAACCCTAATGATTTAAACACTAAGAAAATAAAATATTTTTAAAATTATGAAAACAGTCCTAAGTGACTGTGGATCTTTTCAATTTTTCATAAATAAATATTTCTTAAACACCTGCAAATTTAAAAAAAAAAAGCAGTATTATGTGAGTGGCTACTGATATCAGTTCCAATAAGATTTATAATCTTGCCACAAACCATAGATATGAAGCCACATCTGGAAGAAGCTGATTGCCAAGTTACCTGTAGTGACTGAGGATCATTAGTACCAATCTCTTAATCTGTTAAAGATAAAGGCACAAACCCCAAACTAATTGTGAGTTCTACACTTAGATTTCATCAGCCAGTTATGAAGTATAAATTCCTCAGGCACTATAGCAGTCTTAAGATGGGCCTTGTCTGCATTAGGAAGTTCTGTCAGCAAAAGTCATCTTTTTTTACACATATGCTCACCTACTTGTAAACAAAACTGCTCTGTTCTCTGATGTAATAAAACAGTTAAACAAGAAACATAAGACTGTTGTCAGCGGAGTTTAAGGTAGCGTAGTGTCAGTGTAGCCACAGTATCAAACACTGCTCATAAAACTGATATCAGAAATCAACACACACACACACACACACACACACACACACACACACACACACACACCAGTTTCTAAGCACTTCCATCTTCCTAATCACTCCATTGATGATTTGTTAATGATGGTTGTCAGGAAAATCAGTGGGACATCAAGACTTCAAAGAGAAACAGCTGAAATCAAATTAATACGCAAATTAAATTGTGTAAAAGCAGGGCTGATTTGTGACTATGGATTTTTTTCACATTATAACAGGTAATTTGACTTCATCCTCCCTCTGTATGCTGTTTCGTAAAGTTTGAATCCTTACAAATGCTCTAATTTGCTGTTGCAGTATGACCTGTCCTATGTTTTACACTCCCCTGCATTTATTTTCATCCAATTCTATAAGTTCTCCATCTTCAAAGCATCTGATGAAGTGGGATATTCTCCCACGAAAGCTCATGTGATTAATAAATCTGTTAGTCTTAAGTGCCACAAGACTCCTTGCTTTTTTTGCTTTACTAGACTAAGATGGCTTGCCCCTTTGGAACTTGTAGACACTGTGTTCCCTTAGAGCAGAGAGGAGCTGTTATATTTGTCAATTTCATTGCTCTGAAAGAGCAGTGAAATTGACAAGTAAGGGAGGGAGAGAGTAAATGGGGCCACAGCTGCTGAGTCTTGTTGGGGTCCTAGGCAGCAGCTGCTCCAGACTTGACTGGGTCCCTAGTGGCAGTGGGGCTGTACCTGCCCTGAGCTTGCTGGGGTTCTGTGGCAGTAGCTGCTCCAGGGTTCACCGGGGTCCCAGGTGGCATGGCACCTGCACTCACCTATGACTTGCTAGGGTAGCAGGGTGGCAGCCACACCAGGCCTTGACAGCAACCCCAAAGCAAGTGGGATGGCAGCTGCCCATGAGCTTGGTGGCTGTCTCCCAGCTCCCAGTAAGCTGCTGGGAGCTGCAGACATGTCCTGCCCAGTGGAAGGTAAGTCCTCCTGCCCCAGTTGGAATATGAAGTGGCAGGGTCAGAGAGAAGCCTCTGGGCTCCATGCAGGAAACTGAGCGATTGCAGTGGCTGAGATTCAAGTTAAGATATGTCAACACATCTTCATAGTGTAGACATACTCAGGCGTTTACAAACAGTCCTCTCTGATACATGCATCTGATCTGTCTTGCCACTGAGGTGAGACTGCTTTTGTGACAGAATGTCCCTCACTCCAAGAATCACAGCAGTATTCAGTAAAACAAACCAGAAGTCCAATGGCACTTAGAGACATTTGTTAGTCTCTAAGTGTCAAAGGACTTCCTGGTTTTACTAAACTAGACTACCATGGCTGCTCCTTTGGGACTTAGCAATATTCAGGTTATTCTCAGTTCCAAAAGACCAGTCTCTTGCACCACATCAGTTGTCCCTTACGTTTCACACCAAAGGTAGTGCTGGTACCCAATGCTATAATAAACTCTGTGCAGATTTATTAAATAGGAAAAGAGATGACAGTTATTTACAAAGTTAGAGCAGGTAAACACAGATACACGTATGAGTTACAGTCTTAAGTTTCAAAGTTTAGTTGAAGCTTCTTGAATAAGCAAGCTCTCTCTGTACTTTATGGCTAAGCAGCCAGACATAGGTACTTACCCCCAGAATCCAAGCAGCACAGCAATCCAGTTGCTTCATTTTAGGGGTTTTAAGCCCCTCTTCACAAGTCATATTAGTTGCACATTCAGCTTATGGGAATATTCTGCTCGTACAACTCATCTCCGTGGAGGGTAGGGATAGCGGAAGAGCAGTGTTCTGTTTTTCTTTAATGTCCCACAATAATCTTTCTGGTGTAGAGGAATCTTCTCTGTTGGGAAGGATATAACACCTTTGGTTACAGATTGATACTTCCCACTAGTTATTCTCTTTTTCCCATCTTGTTAAAGAGTTACAGGGGCTTGCAGTACTAATGTGCAAATGTTACCTTACCGATTCATAGATTTTTAAGGTCAGAAGGGACCCATAAGATCATTGAGTCAGACCTCCTACACAGTGCAGGCCACTGAACCTCACCCACCCACTCCTGAAATAGATACCTTACTTATGGCTCAGTCATTGAAATCCCCAAATGGTGATTTAAAGACTTCAAGGTACAGTGAAACCACCAGCAAGGGACCCCATACCACATGCTACAGGGGAAAGTGAAAAACCCCCAGGGCCACTGCCAGTCTGTCCCGGGGGAAGATCTCCTCATAATACAGATATGGTGACCAGCTAATCCCTGAGAATGTGGGCAAGACTCACCAGTCAGACACCCCAAAAAAATTCTCTGCAGCAGTTTAGAACCTTTCCTGTCAAATGTTTCATCACCGGCCATCAGCATGTATACCACTAATAGTCAAAGCTCACGTAAGTGCCAAACTAGACTGTCCCATCATACTATCCCCTTCATAAATTTATCCAGCTGTTTTGAAGCCAGCTAGATTTTTTTGCCCCCACTTCTCTCCTTGGAGGGCTATTCCAGAACTTCACTCATCTGATGGTTAGAAACCGATGTCTAATTTCAAGTCCAAACTTCCTGATGGTCAATTTATATCCATTTATTCTTATGTCCACATTAGTGGTGAATTTAAAATTTCTCTCCCTCCCTGGTATTCATGCCTCTGGTGTAGTCATTGAGAGCAGTCATATCTCTTCTCAGCCTTCTTTTGGTTATACTAAACAAGCCAAGCTTTTAGAGTCGTCTCATGAAGCAGTTTTCCACTCCACAGGTCATCCTAGTAGCCCTTCTGTGCACCCATTCCAGTTTAAATTAATCTTTCTTGAACATGAGGAAGTCAGAACTGCACACAACATTCCAGGTGAGGTCTCACTGGTGCCTTATATAATGGTGCTAACAACTCCCTGTTTCTACTGGAAACACTTCATCACCACGTTTTTGTTTTTTTTTCAGAGCTGCATCACATTGGAAGCTCATAGTAATCCTGTGAGCAACTAATACTCTCATGTCCTCCTCCTCTTCTGTCACTTCCAGTTGATGTGTTCCAGCTTTTAGTAATGTTACTAGTCCATAAATGTATAATGCAATTTTTGCTATAAACTTGGAATGAATTAGTTAGATATTATAAGTGAGATTAATGCATGCAGCAACTTAAAGAAATCTAAACACATTCTTGTAATTCTAATACCTATTTAAAGAATACTAACAAGTGAGCCAGAGTGATTCCAGATGACTGTTTTTCACTATTCAGTTGAGGCATGGAGATCTTGGCATGAGCTGGCACCTGGTCAGCGAGTGTCACAATGGTAAATAGCTCCTCTAGTGCCCTGTTATAGGAGCCGTGTGCTATATTTATTGTAATCCGTTGACGTATATGGCTGCAAGAATTTAGGAAGTGGAATCTTAGTCACCAATAGGTACAAAAACTTTCTGAAACTGAAACTAGGCAACTTTTAATGGATTTGTGTAAGTACTTGCAGTTTAACATTTCAATGCAGTAAAATAATACAGTAATAAATCCTGAACAAAACTATTAATGAGTATATGGATCATTTTATTACATTAAAAACATTAGTAATTTCTTTCCCCCTGATTCCCAACTTGAGTTGCAGGCTCAAAATCAATTATGAAATAAAGAATTGCATAGCTTCAGAATTCATAAAAGTAATCACTTCTGTTTGTGTGTTTCCCCTTTTTCTTTTATCATTTGGAATAGTGACCTGAGTTTCATACCATTACAGGTCAGTGGAGAAGCTTCAAGCTTGCTTATTTTTGGGGAACAACATGAATAATCTGATGCTTCCTTTTGGATGATGGACTCTGCATCATGCAGACTTTGCAAAATATTTGCATATTCCCTTAAAATTAATTTAACATCTTGACAGGATTCCTCTCCAGTCTTTCCTTTAGAGTAGTGAACTACTCTTTGACATTTATGTAATCTTTAATCTTTTTATGTAAATTGCTATCCCAGTAATAACCCATTTAGAAAGGAGAAAGTTCAAATCCAGGTAAAGCATCACAAAAGAAAATATGCCATATGTTTTGTTCTTCTTTTTCAACAAGTGTTTATCTTCCTTTGCCATATTAGCTAAATTAGTATTCACCTTCTGTTACATTGCCCTTGAAGGGAACAATTTTAATTGTGCCACAAAAGACCTGTCCCACATCTAGTTGTATGTAGACTAACTACATGCTAGGAATTATAATGACAAAGAAATAATAGAATTTAAATTAGAAACACCAAGGGCATTAAAAAGATATCTCCAAGTGATTTTATTAAAATGGAAAACCTTCTCATTTATATTTATTTCTAATGTTTTGAGAAAACTGCACTTTATGTTCTTCAGTTTATTGTTGAAGCAACAACTAGAGTATATAAAAGTCCACAGGGTAGCCTCAGAGAATACATACTCAAGGACTTTCATAATGAAAAGCGTTTTTTAACCACACACTGTATTTTAATTTTCTAAATCTTGACCTCATATTGATGATCTTTAGAAATTTGCTGTGTTAGATTTTGTAGGCTTAATAATAATAGATCTCGGTGAAGATCTGGATGTGCTTTAAGTCTGGTATGTAGAGAATAAAACCAAAGAAATCTGAAATAAAAAAGGAGGTATTTGTTCCTTGGGAACAGAATTTGAGTACTTTCGTCATGACTGCAGTTCACTATACTTTTTTATAAACTGAGTTAAATTAATTTCAAAAGGGATTGGCGTGTTAGTCTAGTCCAGTAAAAAAAACAACAAGGAGTTGTGTGGCACTTTAAGACTAACAGATTTATTTTTTGCATGAGCTTTTGTGGGAGAAGATCCCACTTCCTCAGATGCTTCGAAGATGGGTGAACTTACAGAAAGGAATAAAACTAAATGCAAGGGGATGTAAAACATAGGATCAGGTCATAAAGTAACAGCAAATCAGAGCAGTTGTTAGGTTCAAACCATGGGAAGGGTGAAGTCAAATTACCTTTTGTAATGGGAAAAGAAGCCATAGTCTCGACTGAGTCCTGCTTTCACAGAATTTAGCTTGCGTATTAATTTGCGTTCAGCTGTTTCTCTTTGAAGTTTTGATGTCCCAGCCACATCTCTGATGACAGTCGTTAACAAGCCATTTATTGAGTGATTAGAAAGATGGAAGTGCTCAGCAACTGGTTTCTTTGTTTTGTGATTTCTGATATCAGCTCTGTGTTCATTTATTCTTTTGCGCAGCAGTCGTCCTGTTTGTCCAATATATAAGGTGTTGGGGCATTTCTTGCACATGATGACATAGACCACATTAGTAGATGAGCAGGTAAATGAGCCTTTGATGGAGTAGCAGGCTTGATTAGGACCTATGATGGTATCTGTTGTGCAGATATGTGGGCAGACTTGGTAGTGTAGTTTGTTGCAAGGGTGTGTGCCTGCTTCAATGTTCCTGTTGTTAGATCTGTAGTTGCTGGTGAGGATCTGTTTAAGATTGAGTGGCTGTCTAGGCAAAGAGAGTTCTGTTTCCCAAGGCTTGAGAGAGAGAGGGATCATCTTTTAGAATAGGCTGTAGGTCCTTAATGATCTGTTGCAGAGGTCTGACTTGAGGATTGTATGTGGTGACTAGTGGCATTCTGTTGTTTTCTTTCTTGGGCCTCTCCTGTAGTAGATGACTTCGGGTAACCCATCTAGCTCTGTCAGTTTGTTTTCTTACTTCCCCAGGTGGGTACTGTAGTTTCAAGAATGCTTGATAGAGATCTTCAAGATGTCTGTCTCTGTCTGAGGAATCAGAGCAGATGCAGTTATATCTTAGGGCTTGGCTGTAGACAATGGATTGTGTGGTGTGTTTAGGGTGGAAGATCGAGGGATGTGGGTAACTATACTGATCAGTAGGTTTTTGGTACAGGGTGGTGTTGATGTGTCTATCCCTGATTTGTACTGTAGTGTCCAGAAAGTGGATCTCCTGTGTGGAGTGTTCCAGGCTCAGTTTGATGGTGGAGTGGAAATTGTTGACATCTCTGTGAAAATCTTCAAGAGCATCCCTGCCATGTGTCCAGATGGTGAAGGTGTCACCAATGTAGCGTAGGTAAAGAAGAGGTGTTTTGGTATGAGACTTGAGGGAACGTTGTTCTAAGTCACCCATAAACATGTTGGCGTATTGTGGGGCTGTGCGGGTGCCCATAGCAGTGCCATTGATCTGGAGATATAAATGATCCTCAAATCTGAAGTGGTTGTGGGTGAGCACAAAGTCAGTCACAAGCTGTGCTGTGGCATCATCTGGGATGGTTCTTCTAATAGCTTGTAATCCATCCTTGTGTGGGATGTTGGTGTAAAGAGCTTCTACATCTATAGTGGCCAGAATGGTGTTTTCTGGAAGTTCTCCAATGGACTGTATTTTCCTCAGGAAGTCCGTGGTGTCTTGAAGATAGCTGGGGATGTTGATAACATAGGGTCTGAGGAGGGAGTCCTCATAGCCAGATAGGCTGGCAGTAAGAGTGCTAATGCCTGAGATGATGGGGCGTCCAGGGTTTCCTTTTTTATGGATTTTAAGTAGTAGATAGAACGTTCCTGGCCGTGGTTCTGGTGGTGTTGCTGTCTTTATATGTTCCTGTGCTGTCTTACAGAGTTTCTTGAGTTGGCGTCGTAATTCCTTTTGGTATTCCTCAGTGGGGTCAGAGGAAAGTGGTCTGTAGAATGTTTTGTTGGAGAGTTGTTTATAAGCCTCCCGATCATAATGCAATTTATTCATGATGACAACTGCATCTCCTTTGTCAGCCTCCTTAATGATAATGTCAGAGTTGTTTCTGAGGCTGTGGATGGCATTGCGTTCTGCAGGGCTGAGGTTATGATGTAAAAGATGTTGTTTGTCCATGATTTCAGCCTTGGCATGGTGGTGGAAACAATCAATGTAGAAGTCAAGTCCCTTGTTTCAACCCTCTGGAAGAGTCCATGAAGAATATTTCTTCTTGTAGTGTTTGGAGGAAGATATCTGTGTGTCAGTGTGTTGATCTGTGGTGTTATGGAAATATTCTTTGAGTCTTAGATGGCGAAGGTAGGCCTCCAGGTCACCGCAGAATTTTCTCTTCTGTGTGGCAGTTGTGGGGCAGAAGGTAAGTCCCCGAGATAGCACAGATTCCTCTTCAGGAGTAAGTGTGTAGCTTGAGAGATTAACAGTGTTGCTGGCTGGGTTGTAGGTGTCACTCTTGTTTTCTGTAGTGGTGTTTAGTAGTTTATACAGCATTCTTCTACATGGGTGGACTTCACAACAAAGAGAAAATCCATCTATGATACACACTTTGCTTTCCTACAGAAGAAAAAAAGATATCAAACTGTATAAACTACTGTACACCACTACAGAAAACAAGTGTCCAGTGTCACCCAGTTTTCTCCAGTCCCATTGTAAGCCACTTCCTCAAGGACTTAATCAGGAGGTTTCCTCAAATAGTGAAACTGGTTCCTCAGTGGAACCTCAGTCTTTTGCTTGCTGCCCTAACCAAGCATCTGTCTGAACCCTTGGCTACCTGCTCAGATCTCTATCTGTCTTGGAAAGTGGCCTTCTTAGTTGCGATTACCTCCAAAAGAAGGGTTTCTGACCTATGTGCCCTTGCTATTGACCTCGCTTACTTAGTGTTTTTCGAAGGTAAAGTGCATCTCTGACTCCATCCAGCCTTTCAGCCAAAAGTTGTATCGAACTTCCATTCAAGTTAGGATATCTTTCTCTCTTTTCTACCCGAAGCCTCACTCCTCAGACCGCCAGAGAGTTCTGCATTCCCTGGATGTGTGTCTGGCCTTAACCTTCTACAGTCCTTCCTCGATTTTGTGGAGCAGCTGGGGGGAGGAGGCGTTTGGATTTCCCAAATGTCTGGGAAATTGAAAGCCTCCTCCCCCCCTAGCTCAGTGCTGGCCCCTTACTCCCCCAGGGAGGCGTGGCCGGCGGGAGGTCTGCTGTTTCAGCAGCTCTGCCTGCCACGGTGAGGCCGGGCGGACAGACGGGTGAGCAACCGCTGGCCCCTGCCCCCCCCACCCTTCCCGGGAGCTGGAGGGGGGGTGGTTAGGGCCCCACGGGGGCTACAGGCTGCTCTGCCCGCCCGGCCTCACTGCGGCGGGCAGAGCAGCCAAACAGTGGACCCGCCGCCGGTTGCATCTCCCTGGGGGAGGAGGGAACTGGCGCTGAGCTGTGGAGTGCGGGGTGTGATACTGCACCGGCCGGCCCCGCGCCCAAACAGTTTGGGCCACTTTGCCCACCCCCCACCCCAGTAGGCCTGCTTATGGCCTGGGGCAAAGCCGTCCGTGTGTGTGGGGGCCCGGGGGGGGAGGCCGCTGCAGCGCCTTATTCCTCGCGCCGGCCCCTTCCTTCCCCAGGGAGGTGATGCCAGGCCAGCAGTTTGGCCTGCTTTGCCCCCGGCTCCCCCCCTCCAATGGGCCTGCTCATGGGTGGCGTGGGATCGGGGCAAAGCAGGCCAAACTGCTCGTCCAGCAGCACCTCCCCGGGGGAGGAGGAGGCTGGCATGTGGGGTCGGGCGCTGCAGCGCTGCCCCCCCCCCCCCCCCCCGCGCCCAAACAGTTCGGCCTACTTCGCCCCCGGTCCCGCCCATGAGCAGGCCTATTGGAGGAGGAGGCGGGACAAAACAGCCCAAACTGTTTGGGCATGGGGCCGGCCGCTGCAGCACCGGACCCTGCACGCCGCAGCTCAGTGCCAGCCCCCTCCTCCCCCTGGGAGGCACGGCTGGCGGGGGGGGGGGTCCACTGTTTGGCTGCTCTGCCCACCACGGTGAGGCTGGGCGAGCAGGTGGGCAGAGCAGCCTACACCCACCAGCCCCCCCTTCCCAGGAGCTGGGAGGGGGGCAGTTAGGGCCCCCTTCTCTGGCCACCAGAGTGGCGCAGCCAAGGTTCCGGACTTCGGAAGATTCGTCCAAGTCTTCTGAAGTCCGGGAAAGCGGGGTCCGCAAAATTGAGGAAGGGCTGTACTTGGAAAAAACCAAACCCTTCAGTAAATCCCAGCAACTGTTTGCTGCAGTCGCAAACAGAATCAAGGGCCAACATGTCTCCTCTCAAACAATCTCCTCTTGGATTACGTCATGTATTAGAATCTGCTACTCTCTTTCTTGCAGGCCTCCCCTAGACATCACAGCCCACTCCACAAGGGCCCATGCCACATCTGTAGCCTTCAGTGCTGGGGTACCTATAGTGGATATCTGTGAGGCAGCAACATGGTCTTCCATCCACACCTTCATGGCCCAGTATGTGATCACGCAACAGGCAGTACAAGATGCCTCTGTTGGGCAGGGTGTGCTGGGCACAGCCTCTCTTTGACTTCTGTGCCCAGCCCAGATAAGTGCTTGGGAATAACCTATTTGGAGTTGACATGAGCATCACTGAAAGGAGAAAGATGGTTACCTACCTTTCTGTCACTGTCATTCTTCGAGATGTGTGCTCACATCAACTCCAAACCCATCCACCTCCCCTCTGTTGGTTCGAGGGGAGCAGTTGGTGAGCCCTTATATACAGTGCTATAGACGCACGACTCTAGGGGGCTATGTCCAACCACTGGAGTTGCTAGGGGAAAAATTTACCAGCAGTTCTGCACACACCGCGTGCATCTAGTTGGAGTTGATGTGAGCACACATCTTGAAGAACAATAGTTACAGAAAGGTAGGTAACTGTCTTTTTTTGTTGTAGGAAACCAATTATATGCCACTATGTTGTAACCCACCCAGTGTGTAATTAAGCCTGTTCCAGAAATATTAAGCTGGCAACCATTGTGGCGGGCATAGTGAATATTCGGAATCTTGAGACATAAACAAGTTGGACAGGGCCACATCTATGGCTTCACATTGAACAAGAGTTTTCTTGAATAGAGTGAATATAGAAAATAACATTGGATGCATTTTGACTGAATTTTTTTTCAAGAACAATCTGAAAGGGGAAACAGGAGCAAAGTATCTTTAGGGAGAGATGAAAATCAGCCTTTTCCAATATGAGAAAATAAATGGCTGGTTAACAGAGATAAAGTATAAAGAATTAGAAAAGCAAGAGGGTAGAGTCTGAAGAAATCCACTAACTAAAAACTTACAATGAAATGAGTTATTTCAATTTAAAAAAAAAAAAAAAACCAAACCCTTTGGCAAAAAGCAGTTAAATTAGCCAGATGATTTTAATAGGGAATATGTATTGTGTGCACATGCATAACGTAGGATTGGGTCCTTTAATTATAGAATTTTAGCATACAGAGCTGAGTATCTGTTGTTCTGTTGTGTAACTCAAACCTAGGGTGACTTCTTTATAGAATAGGTATCAAAATAGCAGCTTTGCGTGTGGGGCTTCCAGTGATTCCATTGTAAGCTATGTATATAGATTCAGGCCAAAGTATAACACAATGAGTTTACCTGTGGCAGATAGCTTTTCTGTCTAACTGACTTCCTAATTCTTTGAAGATGTCATCTCTTTCCCCAATTCAGGAATCTTAAGCGTTTCTACTAAGTATTTTAAAACTAAAATTGTATACTGCAGGTTTTCTTTTCTCAGTCATATTCCCCAAAATCTGCTCATTGTATCCCTCATCCTTTTTGCCTATTCTACGTTCGTCTTTTAATATATATGATACAAATGCTATAATTTAGCACTTCCATATTTATTTTCAGTGTCAGGCTACAATCTACACAGGCATTGATCTTTACTTTATTTAGAGTCTAGGGGCAGATCTACACTAGAAATTTACATGGATGTAGCTGCACTGCTACACTGTATCTAGTGAAGATGGTCTAAGCTGATGGGAGAAAGAGAGCTCTCCTACAGGCTTAATAATACCACCTCCATGAGAGCTCTCCTGCTGATATAGCATTGTCTATACTGACGCTTAGATCAGTATAACTACAACACTCAAAGGTATAGATTACTCACTGAATTCATCATGATGTTATTTTGTAGTGTAGTAGAAGTAGAAGTAATTATGTGGTATGGACCAGTGCTCGCTCACAGCCCCCAAGTCAGACCTCTGCAGTGTATCATGAAGAATGTACAACCTATACTGTAAGACAATAGATCCTACACTTTCTCAGGCCTTGGGAGGTAGGCCTCTTCCTGCCAACAGACAGCCCCCCAAACTTAAGCAAACACTCATCAGAAACTGCACACCATACAACAGAAACAATAAAGCGAGCACCTATATCTCTAACAAATCTGCCCGCATATTTGCACAAATGACACAACCATAAGACCTAATCAAACCAGCTACGCCCTCAAAGGGCTCATTCACTTGCTCATCCACCAACGCGATGCATTCATGCCCTTGTGTGAACAGTGCCTCTTTGCCTTATATATTGGCCAAACTGGACTGCTTCTGCACAAAAGGATAAATGGATACAAATCTGATATCAAGAATGGTACCATTAAAAAGCAAGTAGGGGAACACTTCAACCTCCCTGCACAGTCTGTGAAAGAGATAATTACAGTGCTTGATCAGAAACACTTCAAAACAAATCTCTGATGTGAAACTGCAGAGTTAGAATTCATATGCAAATTTGACACAATAACATTAGCTCTAAATAAAGATTTGCGATGGCTCACCCATTACCAAAGATGATTTTGTCCTCTTTTAACCTTCTCATTATTTTCTCTGTTTTTCCATACTATTTGAATCAGAACAACATGTTTGGTTTGCTGAAAAAGACTGAACTGGCCTTGTGACTTGTCATTCTCTGTATTTATTTGCTTAACATGCTACAGCTTCTATTTAATGCATCTGACAAAATGTAATATCAGCCACAAAAGCTCATGCGATAAATACATTTGTTAGCCTTTAAAAGTGTCACAGAACTCCATGTTTGTTCCCAGAGAGTAGCTATCCATGGTTCATAATCAAGCTGGAAGCACATACTGAGTGGGGTCTTCTAGGGATCTGATCTGGGCCTGGTTCTGTTCAGTATCTTTATCAATGATTTAAATAATAGCACAGAGCAGTGGTTCCCAACATTTTCTCTACTGCGGCACGCCTTAAGGCCTTCAGTTATGCCACAGCACACTGCCATGACAAACTCATGAATATTCAAATTAACATGAATATTCATAGACCATGGCACTGTGTTTTGGGGGTGCGGGCTGGGGCTCCAACTAAGGGAACCCCCAGCTGGGGCTGCTGCCTATGGCTCCAGCTTAGGGCCTTCCCCCAGCCCCTGGCTGGGGCCATATGGGGCTGCCACCTGCAGCTCTGGGTAACCCACCAGCTGGGGTCACATGGCGCTGCAGCCTACAGCTGGGACAAGACTCACTGGCTGGGGCTGCATGGGGCCATCACCCGCAGCAGCCGCTCTGTCTCCAGTGAACTCCCCGGCTGGGGCCACATGGAGCCACCACTGGAGCTCCAGTGAGCCACCTCTGCCAGGACCACATGGGGCCTCTGCCGGGGCTCTGACTCTGGAGACAAGGATCGTCCCTAAGGGCGTGGGCAGAGCTGTCCATAGGGGGTATGGGGCCTGGGAAAATCGCCCTCTGTGCCCCCCCCACTCCACACACCCCCCCCGCATTGGAGGCGGGGCCAGCCAGCACAGGGGAGGGGCAGACCCCTGAGCTTCCCCCTCTCCATGCTGGGGAGCAGGCAAGCAGCCAAAAAGGCAGTGCGGTGCAGTGCTGCCTGTCCGCCCCCACCCTCAGCCACACGCTCTGCTCTGGGCTCCATTCTGGACCAAAGGGGAGGGGGCGGGAGGCAGCGTGGCCAGGGCGGGGGGGCAGCGATACTGGCTCCATGCTTCCTCCCGCCCTGTCCCCTCTGCTCCAGAACGGAGCCCAGAGGAGCATGTGGCGGGGGGGTGGACTGGCAGCACTGCATTGGGCTGCCTTTCTGGCCTTTTGTCCACTCCCCCGTCACCCTACCCTAGGGACGGCCCTGCCCCCCCCCCCGGCCGGAGCCATGTGGGGCCAGCTCCAGGGAACCTCACCCCCAGCCAGGACCACCACGAACCCCCGCAACCAGGGTAGCTGCCCATGGCCGCAGCTCAGGGATTTTTCGTGCGGCACACCAGAGGAGTTGCGGCGGCACATGAGTTGGGAACCACTGGTATAGAGTACATTTACAGTCTTAGTGAATAATACCAAACTCAAAGCAGTTGCAAGTGCTTTCAAAGACAGGATTAAAGTTCAAAATGATCTGAACAAACTGAAGAAATGGTCTGAAGTAAATAGGATGAAGTTCAACAAAGTACTTCATTTAGGAAGGAGCAATCAGTTGCATAAATACAAAATGGCAAATGAGTTCCTAGGAGGGGTTCTGAGGGGAGTAGAGGGGGCATTGTGGATCACAAATTAAATTTAAGACAATAATATAATGTTATTGCAAAGAAAAAGTAAAAAAATGAAAAGGAGAAGAAATTCTGGCATGTATTAGTAGGAATGTTACAAGCAAGGCATGAGAAGCAATTCTTTTACTTTATTCCATATTGATTAAGCCTCAGTTGGAGTCTTATGTATAGTTCTGGGCCCCACATTTCAGGAACAATATGTGTAAGCTGGAAAATGTCAAGGGAAGAGCAGCATAAACAATTAAAAGTTTAGAAAACTTTTATTTATGAGGGATTATCAAAAAAATTGTGTTTGATCAGTCTTCAGAAGAGATGAATGAGAGGAGGCACAACAGTTTTCAGGTACATAAAACAGTTGTTACAAGGTGGAGGAGGAAAAAAGAATTGTTCTCTTTCTAGGAATATTGTGGAATCTCCATAATTGGAAATTAAAAAAAATAAATATTAGACAACTACCTCAGGGATGTCCTATATACTGTAAGTCCTGCAATAAGTGTGTAGTGGCCTGGACTAGATGGCCTCTCGAGCCTTAGGATCATAGGATCATAGGGTTGGAAGGGACCTCATAGATCATCTAGTCCAACCCCTTGCCAGAGGCAGGACCACTCCCACTAAACCATCCCAATCATGGTTTTGTCCAGCCGGGCCTTAAACACCTCCAAAGATGGAGACTCCACCACCTCCCTAGTCAGCTCATTCCAATGCTTCACCACGTGCCTAGTAAAAAAGTTTTTCCTAATATCCAGACTCAACCTCCCTAACTGTAACTTGAGACCATTGCTCCTCGTTCTGTCCTCCGTTACTACCGAGAATAGTCAAGCTCCGTCTTCCTTGTAGCATTCCTTCAAGTAGCTGAAGGTTGCTATGAAATCCCCCCCTCAATCTTCTATTCTGCAGACTAAATAAGCCTAATGCTTCCATTTCTACAATTCTATGATTCTTCGTTTGTGGGTCACTTTGCAGGATTTGCAGCTACTGACCATAAGTTCTTGTTAAAGATTCTATTAATGTTTGTTTGTTTGTTTCAGCCTAGCCTGCTTGCCCAGCACTTGGTTCTAATCACTTATGCAGTGGATTAAAGAGTCAGGAAAAGGGGACTTACATTAGGTGTTGTTGACCCAAAGAGTAACATCAGACCTACTGTAGATTTTTTAGTGGAACCATGGGAGCAACAAATAATTTTTCTAGACTTGTATATAAGGCAATTAGCTTTTGGAGTAGTGCAAAATTCAGGTTGATTTTTTTTTCCTTCCCTCTCCAGAAGAAGGGAACTCTAACTACATTTTCTTGAATGGTATAATGATGTATAGGGAACAAAAACACACTGACTAAAATTCTAAAATATTTCTGATTTTTCAGTAAGTGTGACAGTTATTTTTCTAATTAATAACATTCTTGTCTGCAGTGGTGCTGTAGTTGTGTCGGTCCCAGGATATCAGAGACACAAGGTGAATGGCGTAATATCTTTTATTGGACCGACTTTTGTTGGTTAGAGAGACAAGCTCTTGAGCTTACACAGAGCTCTTCTTCAGGGTTTAGGAAACCTTCTCAGAATGACCCAGCTAAAGAAAAGGCAGAATAGATTGTTAAGCTTAAGTACTCAATGCATATTTCAAGGAACCATTGAAGGTGAAGTCATATGTGAGCGTTCCTCCAATCACAGGGGAGAGAGTAGAAGTAGTGGGCAGGGCGATTGTTGTAGGAATGCATAAATTCAGTGTTTGTTCAGTCAGTGATTTTTAATGTCTTGAAAGTTGTGAATTTAAACTCCCAGGCTCATCTTTTGAAACTTGGTTTCATTTGATGAGGAGGACTGATGGATCAGATATAGAAGGGATCAAGTTGTAAAAAGTGCCCCCCTCTCCCCTGTAATGATATGTCTTTTTTGTCTTTTATCATTTCGGTGTGTGAGTCGAAAATGAAAGGAAAAAATTATTAAAATTCAGCAGTTTGGATGTTTAAACATTCTTGTCTTTTTTCTACCCTGGAACCTCTTTCACATATATATAGTTATTAAATTAATTCTTTCATTGTCTCAGTACATTTCATCTTGAATTGTGTTAGCTTCAGGTGGAGTATCATCTTTTTTATTTGTCTTGGAAAAAGGTAGAATAAACTTTCAGTCAGATATCTACAGAGGTGAAGGCAAGAGAAAAAATTGCTAAAATGTTTTATTTAAAATTAAATACATTAATTTACACTAATTAATCAATCTTTGGAGTGCTTCACACAAAAGAACATCATACTAATGTTCATAGAAATTATAACTGAGTTGCAAAAAAGTATTAAGGAAAAGTTAAGGTTGATTGGAGGTTTGTAATCCCCTGGCAAATCCAAATCAGATTTTTGAAATTCAGGAAATATTTTGTAAAACTTTCTTCAGTTATACCTGTTAATAAATACACCCTTTAAGCTGCCAACCCCATGGTTGCTGAAATATATACATTCCTTATCTCCTTTTGCAACCCATTCACTTTCACCTGCAGGATTTCATGGCATAAGCGGTCTTATTTTTCTTCTTTTTCTCCTTTAATAACTTTAGAGTGACTACTGTGAGTGAGAATCAATGATGGTAAAAGGAGAAGGAAGAGCTTTTACATTTCAGCTTTCGAAGCCATGTAGGAGAGCTTCTGTTGCCTACATAGCTACCACCACTTGCAGAGGTGGATTTATTAAACCAACAAGAGGACTCCAGTTCAATAAGTATTATTTTGGGGAAGGAGGTTCTATGACCTGTTTTAATAAGGTCAGATGAGGCGATCAGAATGATCCCTTCTGGCACTAAATCTATGGAGTTGGTAGCCCATAATGTGCTAGTATCAGATGCCTGCCTGCTGGGAGTATGTAGGGCAACAGCAGACAGCGTGAGCTGCAAATTTACTCGTGACCATGAGTGGGAATTATATACTCCTCAAATTTTTTTTGACTGTGGACAGTAGTCCTGTTCACCACTTACTAAAAGAGGAAAGAACCAACAGTACTGTTCCACATCAGGAATCTATCACCACTCCACTGGAGATGCTCTTTTCGTCTTGTGGGGTGAACGCCTACCTGTATCCCTTTCCATATTCCTGATAATATTAAAAGTCCTATTAAAGATAAAGAGGGAAAGAACATCAATCATACTGATTGCTCCCATGTGGCACATACAGACATGGTGTCCTTATCTGTCAGAGCTGGCCCTTTGTCCAGTGATGACTCCCCCACTGACTTCAGGCTTTCTGTGTTCAGGTCTTTCACCTCTGAAGTGTGACTCCTTCATGGTTCAAATACACAGACACATCCTTCTGTAATGAGGTGCAGGAGGATATGTTGCACAGCAGGAAAGGAAGTAAAGTTTCATCCCAAATGCAACCCTCTGCCCTGTCCTGGACTATATGTTAGCCTTTAAGAATTCAGGATTCTGTAAACTCACTGATGCCACCTGGTGACATTCCATCTTCTCACACCCAACCAAGAAGAGGTTTCTCAAAATCATAGTGAATATCTTTCCACAATCTAGAACCTCAGCCCCCCACTGGAAACCTAATCTGGTGCTTAATCTAGAATTTATGAGACAGTTATTTGAGCCCATGGCCATGTGTTCTTTGACATACCTATCCATGAAGAAGACATTTCTCATTGCCACCAGTTTAGCAAGAATAGGGGAAATATCAGTCCTCTACCTCAGAACTGCCTCTGGTTCTCTGCCAGGGCACTTTCCAAATTGCAGAATGTAGAAGCAGCATTAGTTATTGCAGACTCTATAGTAGTCCTACTGTTTTGGTGGTGAGTGAAGAATTGGCAGAGGCAAACTGGTCACTCTTGGCTGGCCACATACAAAACTATGGAGCCCCTACACAGGGATTTCCATGGAGCTGGGAGAGTATGTTGTAGAGGTGCTAGCAGGGGTTAAAGTGTAATTTGGCAGGCCCCGGAATCCTCCTAAATTGGCAGGCCCCCCTCGTGCCAGTGCAGGCCCCGTCATGCACCATAGCTCTTGCCACCCAAACGTCTACCCCCACCCCAGCTCCTGCCCCTCCACCCCAGCTCCTGCCCTGCACATTTGCCCCCCCAGCTCCTGCCCCCCCCTCACCTACCCCCACCCCAGCTACTGCCCAGCACATGCCTGTCCACCACCCTAGCTCCTGCCCCCCCACACCTACCCCCAAACCAGCTCCTGCCCCCCACACCTAATCACACCCCAGCTCCTGACCCCCACACATCTACCCCCCCTTTTCAGGCCACCACGGGGAGGGGCCCCAGCCCAGGATGAGTCTTCAGCCTAGAGCCTGGTCTCACTGAGCATGCTCAGAGCTTCTGAGCATGCCCAATGAGACCAGGCTGGGGGGTGTTGGAGTTTTTAGAACTCCCTGCCCTGCCCAACACAGCAGAACACCGTTCCAGGGCCTGCTACTTTTAGGGGCTCAGTGTTCTGGCCCCTAAAAATAGAAAATGAGGCTGGAATGCTGCGTTCTGGAGCCTACTGTTTTTAAATGGTGGGCCCTGGAATGCAGTGTTCTGGCTCCATTTTCTGCTTTCAGGGGCCCTGGAACACTGAGCGCCTAAAAATAGTGGGCCCTGAAACAGCATTCCTTGTGTGTTCTGGATTACTTTAACCGCTGGGTGGTAGTATATACTTATGTGTCACTCCATGTCCCTCCACCTGCTCATTATAAATAGAGAGAAAGGCTCCCCTCCTTGTCCCTGTATGCAGCAAAATACAAAAAATGCATGATTCTAGACCTCATTAATTTGGAAAGTTGTTATTGAATTCTTATGTTGGTCATGCCTTCTGTAATTTGGTGATAGATTTAAGTCTTATGATTAGTTTTGAACATAATATACAAAGAAAAAAGGAGTGGGGGGGGAGTAGGGTACCTAGGTTGAATATGAATTCATATACAAAACTGTAACAGAAAACTGTAAGGATTATTAAAGTGTTGTATAGAGGTATTCAGTTTTAAATTTGCTTGTTACAATACAGTATTTATAGATTATATGATTAATACTGGGATTGAATATTCCATTTGTGCATATTGCAGTTTATGCCAAAATTAACTTTATATTTCAATAATTTAGGCAAGTACAGCAGTCCTACAGGTACACTTTTTTAGAAGAACTGAGCAAGTATTATATCTTAACCTATAATGTCTAAATATAGAATAATGATCGTGTTTTGAAAAAAATAGAATCAGACCACTGTAGTACTAGTTTTTGATTTCTCATTTGAAAATGCTTTCTTTTTAAACCATCGAAAATATTGTTCTTTAGTCGTCATGATTGGCCTGCTGCTATAGTCTTATTGATTTTACAGGAACAATGGATAATAAGATACACTTCCTGTGGAGTTACATAAGTCTTGGGAGTGGAGGCTGTACATAACCCTGAAATGTTTGTAACTTTGAACAAACATCATGGTTGTTCTTTCAGAACTTTACAGCTGAACATTGACTTAATGTAGCTTTGAAACTCTACTGTGCAGAAGAAAAATGCTGCTTTTAACCATCTTAATTTAAATTAAACAACCACGGATATTGTTTCCTGATCTTATCATTTTTTAAACTTTCCTGTTATTTTCTTAATAGTTTACGTTTAACACAGTACCGTATTTGCCTTTCTCTTTCCTCTGTTCCTGCCTGATTATGTACTTCTGTCTCCAGATCAGGAGTGTTGTTGACTGGTCAGTTAGTAACTCTCATGTTTGGATTTGTTAGGTTCTTCTATATTCAGTAAAATAGAATGCATTGAGAAAATTTAGCATGTGGATTTCAAAAACCATAACCAGTGTCTTCAAAAAGATAGGAAACAAATCATTTTATGAACTTATATTTTTGTTTAATTGCTTGAGAAAATACAGGGTGTTTACAGATTAATTTTATTTAAATTGGCAAGAGATATTTTAGTTTGCAGAAGCACCTTCTAGCATAGTTTGTTTTTGAGCATCATTAAGCAATGTGTCTGAGTTCACATTTGCATGCACTTTTCATTTTTCTTTGAATTTCAGAAGTGTACAGCATAAGAAATAGGAGAAAAAATGTTACAGAACAGTTCCCTAGACTTCTTTCTTTACCAGCATATGTAAATTTTTTTTTTTTTTTTTTTTTTTTTTTTAGCTGCTACAGCTATTAGGTAACAGAGTCTGTATTTTTAGTGCTGGATTACTGGTATTAGTAGCACTTATGATTAACTTTATAGAATGCTAGTAATGCCAGGAACTTTCTATGTCAGTGTTTGCCAATGTTTTTCTTTTATTTCTTCTGGGGCTAAAAGATCAGCGAGAGGAACAGCTCTTTTCTTCCATGGTTGCCCTTTACTCACTCCAGATGTTTTTGGATTCTACATTCTCCTTATCCTTTTAGTGATTTCTCCTCCTGATCCCCTAGTTTGTTGTATCATTGTTTCATCTGTTGCCACAGGTTCTGTCTTGTCACCAGTTCTATCTTGATCCAGACCTTTAAAAAGAGCTAGATTAATTTTGTGACCGTTAATATTTGGAGTTATGGAAGCTAACATAGTTGTGACAGTAATCCAGTCAAAGCTTGTAATTTAGAAATGTACAGATTCTCTCTGAGGATTGAGATGAATTTGTCCTCCAAATATAGAATTACACAATTGGCTCCATGGGCGCTATTATTGGCTGGTCTCTTAGTGTTGAAATGTCACTCAGTCTGATCAGTTCAGTCTGAAGAAAATGCCAAAGTCATTTCAGTGCTTAACCATTTCAGGATTAGGGATTGAGTTAGAGTTGTTAATTGTGGAACAGCTGCTTATAGTTTGGCATACCAAAGATGTATATGCTCTGTACTAATATTTAGGCCTTGGTCCTTAATGTTCCAAGGAACTTTAAAGAGAGTATTGATATATTTATAAAAGTTATTTGAAGGACCTGAAGGACAGGCTTTTCATGTAAAGAATAGACTTTTACATGAGGAGGTAAGTGTTCTACTATGCCATGCCCTATCACAGAGTTCCTTTGTGACTTTGGGCAGGTTGCTTAACCTCTTGGTGAAATACAGTGATATTAATACTTCCCCACATTATTTCAGAGGAATATTGATGACTAAAGTCACTAATTTTTGTGAAGTGTATATATAAATAACAAGAAATCTTGTATATATAAATAATATATATGCGGGGGGGGTCACTGTCCTCTGTAGCATGGGGCACGACTCACTTCCTGGTGGATTCTCTATACCTTAGTCTTTAAACCATGATTTGAGGATTTTAATAACTCAGTTATAGATTAGAGGTTTACTACAGGAGTGGGTGGGTGGCGTTCAATGGCCTACATTGTGCAAGAGCTCATATTAGATGATCAAGTTGGACTCTTCTGACCTTAAAATATATGAAGCCCCCAATCGTCTCATGAGAACTGTAGGCAGTGTACCCACATATGCGAGTGAGGTAATGCATCCTTCAGGGCCATCAAAATTTCAGTTCTCAAAATAAAATAAATCAGAACTTGCCTCTTCCTCACCACAGCATGCCACCTTTAAGAGAGATGCAACTTCACAATGTTACTACCTCTGAACCAGTGTCTAGAGCACAAATAAGCAATTGATCTTTTCTGATAAGTCAGCTAGCAAATGTTACTGGGATTGCCACCAGGATAGACTCCGACACTGATGTTCAGTCATTGAACAATGAAAAAACAAAAGCATATAATTCTCATATGTCACCTTCAGTTGTACTAAAAAGCTCCTGTGGATGTAATATTCATCTTTGCTATCCTCCTTTTTGTCAATGTCTTGAGCCCATATGACATGGAGCATCTTCTTCTATTAAGCTAGGTATTCATTCATTGTCAGAGTCATAACATTTTTATCACATGATCATTTTCTTTGCTGCCTCTGTGTATACGTATTTGCAATTCTAATTCCAGTGCTTTATTGTATTGCCAAGGCCCTTCCCAAAATCCAGTGATTTTCTAATGAACTATGCTAAGATTATTGTCTCCTGTTATTAACTGTTGGTATGACTGAGGAGTGCAAAAATATTCTCTCAAAAGCATTACAAATTTGTCAGTTTCAATTTGAGTTATAATTCAGAATGCATTTATAAGCCTAAATGTTTAACAAATTTAAAGTTATATCATAAATAAACTGTTGATCAGCTTTTGTAAACAAGCTTCCTTTATAGAATAACTTAACTACAGGTGGCTCAAAAGAGCAGTAGCAAAATTTACCTGGTATTCAGGAATCAACATTTAAACTTAAACTCGATACTTTCACTTCTAAAACTTAAGGGAGTTTAGAAAGTGAGTGTTTCTATGCAAAAAGGGAAGCAGCACATACCCACATACAGTCCCAATACTCTCTTTACCTCTTAAATATCTAGATTTGGTCACCAAACAGACTATAGACTATTGTGAGCGCTAATGGAATCTATCTACTGCAGTCTTCCAGTTTGGAGTTAATGCTCCACTTAATAGCCTCTCTACAGGAAGGAAGGGAAGATGTGGTCATTAGCTTGTAGATGTGTGACAAAAAAAATCACTAGGTTAGTTCTAGAAGTCTGATGAGTGTACAGTTTTGGTAATTCATTGAGAGGAATTGCGGTCTAAAATTCAGGAATTGCAACAGATTAAAATAACCAATTAGGAAAATAATGGAAGCAAAAAGATAAACATTTGGTTTTAGATTGTGTAGGTTAAAGCTGGTAATATCTTAGTGAAGCAAAAAATTGAGATTGTTTTTATAAAATATACATCAGAATATACTCAATATTTAACATGTTTAAAACAGTTTCTGTAGGTTTAAGATCTCCCACGCTCACTATACACTCATTTCCTGGAGCAAGGAACAAGGAGATAGTCAATTTTTATTAAACAGAAGGAAATTTTACAGAAAGCATTTTTAAAACACCAATTGAAACCAGCTAATGTTCCTAAAATTTGGTTCAATTTGCTAAAATAAAGTGCATGAATCATTAATCCGAGTCAGAACAACACAAAGAAAAGATTATTTTGTCCTATGGCAAATGCAAGCATGTTCTCTACGGTATATTTTATAGAGCTTTTCTCTCTGTTTAAAAATGTCTCAAACAATGAAGCATCACCACTTTTTGGAAAAGAAGTTCATAGACTAAGCAAATCTCACTGTTATGAAATAATTTTTGAGATCAGCCTAAGCTGGATACTTTGGATCCTTTTGTGAGTGAGCACATAAGGCTCCTACTGACTGTCCTGGGAGTTTCTTGTAAGGTCCCTTCTGGATTAGATGGTATAAAATGAACATATAACAACGTGATATTAAAGCAGTCTCTTTGAAATCTATTATAATAGAGAAAAATGGATACCAGCATAACAATCAAACTGTACTAAAAATTAAATTAAAATTATAAAATAATTATAGCAATAACAAATTATACTTCTAGTACTCTCCACTGAAGGATTGCAAACCAGTTTATTCTCTGTCTCTAAATTACAAAACCAATTCATTAAAATCATGTTTTTACTGTAATTTAAAAGGATATATGCAAGTATTTTAGACACAAAATGCCTTGAAATGTAGTACTCTCACGACAAAAAAAAATCTTTTGATTCCTAGTTACAAACACTTGACTGCAAAAATATAATTTTAAAATTACTAATTATGAGCCCTAATAAAGTTTTGTGTTCCCTTCAGTGGTTCAGTAGTAGCACTTAGCTAATAGCATTATTATATTCATGTCAATAACGATGATAGTCCATGAGGTTTATTACAAAGGTTGAAGTTGGTTAAAAGTCACGTTAATTTCAGTTCTATTCAAAATAAAATTATTTTTTAAAAAGTAATCATTCCTAAATAAGGAAAAAGCCTGTTAGGACAGGAAAGAAGAGGGATGTTTATTTTTGTTTATTAAATTTATGGATGTCTTTAAATCAATGGAACAGTATTGAAAAGAAGACCACAGAAGAAAATGTACTTTCACAGACTTTTAAAACTAACAAAATCAAGTAAATGGAATTAAAGGCATGCACTCCACCCTTAACTGAGTTTGTTCTGTTTTAATATTAAGTTCAATCTGCATTAGCTAATTAATAAATATATTTGTGCTTGTTTAAGTTACACATATTGAATAAAAATGTCCATTTATTCAGAGACAACTTGGTGCACTGAGGAACAGTCAAGGATTAATTCTCAATCTTCTGACTGTTAGAAATGTCCTAGAACTTAATCACTACATGTTTTGAAGTTGGATTTCAAAACAACTATTTCTTAGTGCAGTGGTTCTCAACCTTTTGCAGGGCATGACGCACTTGGTGGCATATCATAACCCTACAGGACACACCAGCCCACCTCCCCCACACCAAATCTAGCCATTTTCCTGGCTCTCCATGACACACTTACTGCTGTGTGGTGACACAGTAATGTGTGCTGATGTGGTCGCTGAGAACCACTGTCTTATTCCATGCTAAGCCTTCCTGTTGTTCATTTTTGAGTGGTGGAATGGAAAATTAGTCAGTCTGAATGAGCAGTAAGATTTTTAATGTTTTTAGATTCTTTACCGTAAAGCTGTAAATTGACAGCTATTTCTAATGCCTTGTGCTCTGCAGGTACAGGGAGGAGTGCCAACCCCTGAAGTGATGATGCACTAGACATTTGTAGCACCCTTGTGGCCAAGATGGAGTCTGCTCTACAGGCAACTCTAGTTAGAGAACGGGACATACAATCTCTTCCACCCCAAGGGCACCTGTTCCAACCCCTTGGAGTGGTCTCACACACATACACTGGGGCAACACAGTGAATATAGGAATGGGAAAAATTTATTGAGAAAGGGATGAAGGAGAAAACAACAGGGGGAGATGGGGCAGCAGTAAAACAGGGTAACAGCCAACACAGAGCCCTGCAGGCCAAGTGGTGTTGCAAGCTGAGAGGGCAGACAGTAAGCTCTGTGTAGGCAACCCAAGTTCAGGAGTCCCATCAGAGTTCCAGTCCAGCGCTGAGTCTTGGGTTCTCCTGGTTGTCTTCAGCACTAGTGACTTTCCCCAGGAAACCTCTCAGGTGCCTTTTATGCCACTCTCTGCAACCACAAAGCGATACCCTCCCCACTTTGCTACCTGCGCCTCTTCCTTCTTCCCAGTCCAAGCCACAGGCCCAGGACTCATGGCCCTAGAGCTCTGAGCAGCCATGTCACTGGGTCTAGCTCCCGTCTGTTCTTGGGCAGCTCCTCCTGGCACAGTGTCCTTCTGGCTGCTGTCCTGTACAATTCTGGCTTCAGGCAGTGTCTCTGCAGTTTCCGTCTGCTTGGGCCTCTGACTGTAGCTCTTCTGACAGGCGCTTCAGCCTTACCCTGTGACTCGCCTCTCCGACCAAACAACACTCTTTCTCTTCTTTCCACAACAATCAATGCCACCACTTCAGGGCAAAGATTTAATGGGACTGTGCTCTATAAAACCCCAAAGGAGTTCGGCACTGTTGAAGTTTCCCACTGTGAATTACAATGGATTTTTAAAAATATATCTTTGTTTTGCATTTTAGTGTTATAAAAACAGTGGAACAACATAGCTAATGAATGAAATTATTTACGTTTTGGCCTGAAGTGACAAAACAAGGGAATTCAAAGTTAAAATCCTTAGGGCTGGATCAACAAAGAGGACTTAAGATCAAAGTTTCAGTTGCTAACTTCTGGCATCCTGCTACCTAGTGAAATCCTCGGCCCAGATTTAGGCATTCAGGCTCTCTGTAAGATGCTTACAGAGAGATGGTACTAAGAATGGGATTGTCAAATTTCCCCATGCTGAACAGGGAGCCACCTAAACTAGTCAATAGGAAATGCAAAGGAGAGAGGTCTGACCTAAGCCCCACGCTCAAAGGATGGTAGGCTCCTAACCCCCTGAGGTGGAGTGAGATGTGTGTCTTCAAGTGGGATTCACAACAAAGAACCATCTGCTGGAGTTAAGTGCCTAAACTAGGCCTGATCCAGTAGGTGTGCTGAGAGGTCTGTTTAAAGCAGGCCTCATAACCCAATTCAGACTACTCTCCCTCTGACCATTTTAGTCAGAGGGAAGCTCACTGCTGAGGTCACATGCAGGCTGCTTGTCACTCACTGGCTAACACCTCTGGGAAGGTCTGAGACAAGAGCCACTGGCTGCCCTAGCAGGGCATCACCTGCTGCAGGTGAATGAGTCACCAGCAATGGTGGGCCATGGGGGTGGGGCCCAAATTGGGCAGGAGAAGCTAGGGGAAGCCTCCCTAGTGGATGCCCAGCCCCCTCCCAAAGGTTTGGGACAGACTATTTAAAGCATGCCTACCCGACTGGGCCCCACAGAAGACCACAGGCAGGCCCAGATTAAGGGTTCTCAGTGCCTTGGGCTGCCCCTCCCCACTGCACCCCCCCGTGCGCCCCTCTAGCCTAGGGCCCTGCTAGACCCCCACCAGAGTGGTGGCCACCACTTGAGCCAGCACTTGAGGGGGAGACAGAGGGTGCACTCTCACCCCGGCCCTGAGCCTGGGAGTGGGGGTGGGGCAGACCAACCAATCCGGTTAGCTTGATTGTGGGAGTAGGGTCGGGCCAGTGGTGGCAGGCATGCAGTACGGCTCTTGTGTGGCTTTCCAGGGCAGAGGGCTGCACCCAAGGCCATACCAAACACAGCTGACCCTGGCTCAGCCCCACCCCCCAAATGGAGCAGAGCAAACAGGGTCAACTTGCCAACCCCCAGTGGTGGACCGGGCAGCCCATGAGTAGGGTGGGAATGGCTCAGGCTCAGTGCACTGCCCCCCCCCAACACTGGCAGGGTGGGGGGGTTGACATGGCTGCGATTAGAGGGGCTGGAGCCTGGGGCACCCTTTTAGGCCAGGTCCCAGGGCTTCAGCCCCTATAGTCCCTTTGTTAATCTAGCCCTCACCACGTGTACAAAAGGAGAAGATAGGAAGTTTTGGTAATAACTTTATCTAGAAATTATGAAAAAATATAAGGTCATTGCCTGAAACCCACAAAAGTTTTATTTATGTGAATAGTGCTTTTCTCTGATCAAAAGCTTCAAGGTTTGGCCCATAATCTGGAGAAGCAGAAGTCCAATCTAAACATGCCATAATTAAAATGCAAGTGTATGAGTGCACTGTTTGTCTGTGTCACAAA
The DNA here is from genome assembly GCA_007922195.1 of Podocnemis expansa. NCBI lineage: Eukaryota > Metazoa > Chordata > Testudines > Podocnemididae > Podocnemis > Podocnemis expansa. Next base: position 50,059,308 of record ML681982.1, on the reverse strand, counting down.
GGCTTTTTGAACATTGTAAGGGACACCATGACTGAAGCAATCAAAGCAATGCACTTAATAGTCATTTATTTGAGAAACAAAATAATAAGAATAATGAAGCTCAGTATGTGTATTCATTTAATTATGTTATCTCTCATGTCTTTCATGGAGAGTTTCTAACAGAAAACTAATGTGTGATAAGAACTTAAAGAGGAGACTGTACTCTGAATCAGAAAGTAAATGATACCAAACACGAACATGGGTAGTTTTACCGTATCCTAGATTGGACAGTTCTTAAGTGGCCAGTGTGACGAGTTCACTTCCAGTGAATAATTTCGCTAATGTGCTCTCAGCCATTTCAACTGACTCATACAGAGATGATAAATTGTAACTTGATACACTTAATCACCTCGTGGTTTAGGAAAGATGGCTTTTAAAGTATCCTTAAAGTTTAACTTTTAAACTACTACTCTTATTAAGTCTGTTTCTGAAATTTGTTTCTAATTTCACACATTTGCAGAAAGCACATAAAGTGCCCCTTTAAAGCTGGGATGAGGATTAACCATGTTATTTTTGGTTCAGAGAAGCTTTCTTAGGTTTCACATTAGCTTTCATAAAATAAAGAGAAAATATTAATAAGCTAAAACACAGTAATTAATAAACCTACTTATTTGATTAATAAGTTTTTCCCTTACATTTAGAATTATTTCACACATTACATTACAGAACTGGAGAATTAAACTAACTCAGTCTGTGGAGTCATTTCCGGCTATGAATTTGGCCCAGTATTTTAACTTTTCTTAAATATCTGGTGGGTCTTCTACAGATTTAATCAGGGCAGGATATCTGATAAAGCCGTTTTATAGTAAAAGAAACTATTTATTCTATCTGTGGCAGGAATTTAGCTGTCTAGACGAGAAACATTTTGCTAAAAATAAAACAGCATTGCACACATCTAAAATGATGATTTGCAGCATGCCTTCTAGTAACTCATCTGTTCCCTTGTTATTCCTTTGCTAACCTTGGGTACAGAGCATTTAACATTTTGAATAGCCTTAGAAAGTCACAAATAACCAAATGTAATGTTTACCTTACTTCTTGGTGATATAGTAATGATAAAATATGGCAAATACATAACTTACTATATGCTTAGTTGCAACTTTAAATGATGAGAGACAAGGTAAAATGAAAATGTTTCTTCAGATACAATAGTTTCTTTGTGAATGTATGTTTGCTTGCTGTATGTTTGACTTTACCTCACGTATATGTTGCATAACCTAAAAGCTGTAGTATGGAAGAAATCTATTTAACATTTTTGTACAAACTGCATATCCAGTATAACAAGCAATTGTAGGGGCAAAGATGGATGTTTAACCAACTTTAAATATTTTGCTATTAAATGTGCTTAAATCATCAGAGAGGGAAGAAAAATGTTAAAGGGTACGTCAGAACAGAAGGAGCAGAAAAGTCTTGAATTTTCATTTCAAATTCCCACAGGGAGAAGTTACAATAAGGTCCCTAAAAATTATGTATAACAACAAATTCTGATTGACATCATCTTAGTGTAATTTTACTGAACAAAATTGTTTGCCTATTTGTCAGAATGATTTTTTTTGTCATATTTATCCTTAAAAGTCTCATAATAGAAAAATTTTTTGAATTGAACAAATGGGCTCCATGTGTTTCTTTTAGACTTTTATAGTCCTTTTGGAGTTAGTTTTTCTTGAGAATTATAGAAGTAGAGTTGTAGCTTGTCTTGGGTTTCCTGGTCATGCTGCAGTCTCTCAGCATGTTATTACTTGCAAAAATTACCTCAATATTATTTTACATTGTTAATAGTGTCCTTCAACCTAAAGGATGCTGGATCCTTTTATATACTACAATGCACATTGCTGAAATCCATCCTGCTCTGGAGCGTGGTATACTGCCCAATAGCTGGCAGAGGGAAAATTTTGACCCCAGACCCTGAAATAAACTCCATCTCACCTAAGAAGTTGCATGGGATTTATAAAAACTGGCAGGACTGTAATTTTATAAACTAATTTTTTTGTTTTTTCTGTGTAAAGTCACAAAATATGTGTCATTTCAATTTTAAGTAGCTGGAGTATATTTTCCTCTAAAGATGGGGGATAATCTTAAAAAGGTTGCAAGCTACATGAAGGAGTATTCTTATAGTGAATGTAAATAGGCACATGGATTTGGTCAAATAAGTGAATTACATCCAACAAAAACACCTTGATTTGAATCTGAAGCTAGGATAGCATTAAATTATTCAGCCAAAAATTGTCCTGCATGCTACTTACTAGAAGAATCTCTTGGGTATTTTTTTTAAAAAAAAAAAATCACTGTACACTTCAATATTTCACTGACTAGTCAAACTCAGTAATATATGAACACTCGTGAATGTCCTGTTTTTAAATGTGTTTTAAAGAAAATATATTAGCATACTTCAATGATAAAATCATAAAAGTTATTGCTTGCGCAAAGAACCTGATTAAATCCATATCCTTCTCTCTTTTTTTAAGGACTATTAACACTTAGGTGTAAAATCATACCTATTATTCATCTAAATCATCATCTTCATGTTGCTTCCCCTTGCTTTTTATTTACGTGAGAATAGGGATCTTTCAGTGGCAAAACTAATGAAGAACAAATAATCTAGTGCAAAAAGATACGGAATATTGAAGGCTTTATTTACTCATGTACTCTCACTCACTGTGCTGTTGAGTCAGACCCCCCACCTGTTCCTATACCAAAAATAAGAATCTCACATTTCATTACAACTGTTATCTGACCAAGAAGCCTGAAAAGGAACCCTCTGCAGCTAATAGAGTCTCCCCATAAACAACCCCCCTGTTGCTACCTATCATCACTACCAGTGTTCCATCTTTCTAAGCTTTGTGTGTGTTCGTCACACACCTGCACAGTGCGGTCAGGGTGGGGAGCTTTCAGATCTCTCACCCTGAGCATGTCCAGGTACGTGCTCAAGGCAGGAACAGCCTAGTCAGGGAGCAACTTGGACACCCCTCAGCTCTAGCCAGGTAAGGGGGAAGGGACACTAGGAGTCGGGGAGCCAGTGGGGGGGGGGGGAGGAAGGGGATCGGGGAGCCAGGGGGCGGGGGGGTCAGGGAAGGGGGTTGGGGAGCAAACAAGCATGTCAGGGAAGGCGCCTGGGGGTCAGGGAGCCAGTGGGTGGGGAAGGTGCTTGGGGGCTTGGGAGCTGGCAGGCAGCAGGGAAGGAGCCCAGGGATTGATGAACTGGTCAGTGTGGTGTTTTGGACTACCTAGGGTCATTGTGGTTGTCATAGTGATAAATGGGAGGTTCATTTAGATGCTAGGGAAACCTGTCTGTCAGATCCTCTCTCTCTCAGTTCTCTTTCAATAAAGACTCCTTACACAGCTCTGAATATGCTGCCTCAGATTATTGGATTATATTTCCCCCTAAAACTCCACATCTGGTGACAGAGGATGGGATATGTGATGAAGTTGGCTATCCTCAACAATCCTGGCAACTGTGGAAAACCAGAATGCAATCTAAGAAGCAAAACTTTATTTACTGCTTGCATGGGGGTTGGGTTGTAGCTGTGAAAGCTGATCTGTTTGCCCAAGGGCTAGCTGGCTATTCTGAAAGCTGATCTGCCTGCTGTTAAGTGAAGAGACAAACAATAACCATAAGAGGGCATCATGGCTTTACTTACTACAACCCTTGAATCATTTGATCATTCAGCAGATTCATGGCAGACATATACAGCTCGATTTCAAAATTTTGTAATAGAAAATGATATAACTAATGAGAAGAAGGTACCAGTTTTTCTAACAGTCATTGGAGTTAAGACTTATAATTTGCTATGTGATTTGCTTTATCCAGAGAAGCCAGAGCAGAAACCTTATGGGGACCTAGTGGAAGTTCTGGGAGCACATTTTTCCCCAAAGCCACTAGTAATTGCAGAGGGGTATAGGTTCTACCAAAGGAACCAAGAGGAAGGTGAAGCAGTTGTACAATTTGTAGCAGCTCTGCGGAAGCTGGCAGCACACTGAGACTTCAAGAACATTTTAGAGGAAATGCTGCGTGACAGGCTGGTTTGTGGCCTGCACAGTGAATCAACACAGAAATGCCTATTGACTGAAGGTGAACTCACCTTGCAGAAGGCTGTGGAAATTGCAGTCTCCATGGAACGCGTCACCCAAAACATGCAACAGATCAGGGTCAGCGTACATAAGGCATCCCTGCAACCTGCCCCCAGGGCACCAGGGAGACAGGAATGTTACCGGTGTGGAAAGCAGGGTCACTTTGCATCAGAGTGCTGGTTTAAGGAACTACTGTGTCGACAATGTGGTAAGAAAGGGCACATTGAACGTGCCTGCAAACAAAGGAAGGATGAGCCAAACTGAAGAGGTAGACCTGAGAAAAATTAGCCGTTGGTTTGGCGGACTAAGAGGGAAATTCTGCATGCAGTAGAGCAGAATACAGGTGATCATAGTGACACCCAATTGGAAGATGAAGATTCCTTCCATGTTTTGTCTACAACAGCTAGCCCATGTAAATTCTGGGTGACACCTGTGTTGGAAGGCCAACCTGTACGCATGGAACTGGTATTGGCGCAGCAGTTTCATTAGTTTCTAAAGTTGTGTATGAGAAGGACTTTAGACATCTGCCACTTAAGCCGACAGTAGTTGTTCTGAAGACATATACTGGGGAGACTGTTCCCCTGTTTGGTACTATTGATGTGAAAGTAGAACTCAGTGGACAGACCACAAAGCTACCACTGTTTGTGATAAAGGGGAATTACCCAGCTCTAATGGGAAGATTTTGGATCAGGAAAATGCAGCTTAATTAGTCATAAGTGCATCAATTGACTAAAGAAGAAATGAATCTAGGAGCAGTACTAACGACACTCACTGCTGTTTTTGGTGAAGACTTAGGCAGCATGAAGGGAATCACTGTGAAATTAAATATAAAGCCTGATTGCCAACTAAAATGTTCGAAGGCCAGGATGGTGCCATTTGCCATCAGACCCAAGGTGGAAGAAAACTTGGAGCAGTTAGTCAAGGAGGGAGTCTTAGTGCCAGTTACTCACAGCCAGTGGGCAACACCCAGTGTCCCAATAGTGAAGAAGGATGGCTCCATTTGGATTTGTGGAGATTTCAAGGTCACTGTCAACCCAGTGTTATGTGCAGAACAATATCCTCTTCCCCGCATTGAGGACATCTTTTCAGCTTTGGAGGGAGGACAAAAATTTAGCAAGATTGATTTAAGTCAAGCATACTTACAGATGCATGTTGAAGTAGAATCTCAAGAGTTGTTGACAATCATAACACATAAGGGGTTGTACAGATACTGTCATTTACCTTTCGGCATTACTTCAGCCCCAGCTTTGTTTCAAAGGGCAGTGGATCAGCTTTTGAATGGTTTATCAGGAGTACAGTGCTATCTGGATGACATCCTGGTCACTGGCAAAAATGAGGAGGAACACCTTACGAACTTGGGAGCTACTCTGCAAAGACTGGAAGAGTATGGTCTATATGTTCACAGAGACAAATTTTTTTCCAGCCCTCTCTTGAATATTTAGGATATATAGTTGATGCTGATGGTCTCCATAAGTCTCCAGCCAAGGTTAAGGCTATTGTGGATGCTCCACTACCTCAGAACATAAGCCAACTTCACTCTTTTTTAGGGTTATTGAACAATTATGGCAAGTTTATTCCACGATTAGCGATGCTCCTGAAATCCCTACATGAGCTTCTTGGGCCAAAAAAGGCCTGGAACTGGACTGAAGCCTGTGATGTTGCATTTAACAAAGCTAAACGCTCACTGGTAAACTCTAGGGTTCTGACACATTTTGATCCATCCTTGCCCCTACAGTTGGCTTGTGATGCCTCCCCTTATGGAGTTGGGGCTGTATTGTCACATATTATGCCTTTTAGTGAAGAGAGGCCTATCGCTTTTGCCTCATACTCCCTAACTAAGGCAGAAACTAACTATGCCCAAATTGAACGCGAAACACTGGGCATTGTTTTTGGTGTTCAGAAATTTCACCAGTATCTGTGGGGAAAGAAATTCACACTTGTCACTGACCATCGACCCCTGACATCAATTTTGGGAATTTTAAAAGGGATAGCCGTGTTAGTCTAGTCCAGTGAAAAAACAACAAGGAGTTGTGTGGCACTTTAAGACTAACAGATTTATTTTTTGCATGGGCTTTCGTGGGAGAAGATCCCACTTCCTCAGATGCTTCGAAGATGGGTGAACTGTAGCATCTGAGGAAGTGGGATCTTCTCCCACGAAAGCTCATGC
>ML681982.1:49982663-50052634 GCA_007922195.1 Podocnemis expansa | reverse complement strand
GTATTCACCCATCTTCGAAGCATCTGAGGAAGTGGGATCTTCTCCCACGAAAGCCCATGCAAAAAATAAATCTGTTAGTCTTAAAGTGCCACACAACTCCTTGTTGTTTTATCAATTTTGGGGCCACACACAGGCATCCCACATTTGGCTGCTAGTCGGATGCAACGATGGGCATTGATACTTTCCAGATGCACATATGAAATCAAGTATAGGCAGTCCTCTTTGCATTGCAACGCCGAAGGTCTTTCAAGGCTACCCTTACGGGCACACCATCAGGATCAGGGTCAGGAAGGAATCTTTTATTTTGAACAGGTGGAAAACACACCTGTTATGGCTGCTGAAGTGAAGCAGGCGACACGGGTTGAGCCAGTACTCTCACAAGTTATGGATTTCGTGATGCATGGAACATTTTTACCTGACTCTCAGGTCTCTCCTGACCTCCTCCCCTACATGTCTAGGAGGACAGAGTTATCAACCCACTCTGGGTGTTTGTTGTGGTGTATGCGTGTCGTTCTCCCACCTTCATGAAGACCACATTTGTTGGAACAGCTCCATTCATGTCACTGCGGCATAGTGCGCATGAAAGAAATAGCACAGAGCTATTTCTGGTGGCCGGGCTTGGACAGGGCCATCGAAGAAATGGCTAGAGCTTGTACCTTATGCCAGAGCATCCAGAACGCACCTTAGTTGGCACGTCTTCACCCATGGGATTGGCCTGAAAGGCCATGGCAACGTATCCATGTTGATTTTGTTGGCCCATTTGAAGGATGTATGTTTTTAATTGCTGATGATGCCTATTCAGAATGGTAAGAAGTCTCTTTAGTGCAGTCCGCTATTACAGAAATGACTATCCAGACCCTATATGGCTTTTTTAGTCATTATGGTCTTCCAGAACAGCTGGTGAGTGACAATGGACCTCAATTCATTTCTCAAGATTTTGAATCTTTTATGAAGGCCAGTGGAATACATCACATCAGGTCAGCCCCCTAAAACTCCACAGTCAGGAAGCCAGCAGGTGGGCAGGTCAAGGAAGGGGCCCAGTAGGGGGCAGGGAACCGGCAGGGAAGGGGCCCAGTGCGAGATGGGGAACCGGCAGGTGGGCGAGTCAGAGAACGGGGTAGGGGAATGAGTGGGCAGGTCAGGGAAGGCCCTCGGTGGTCAGAGAGCCAGCAGGCAGCAGAGAAGCGGTTCAATAGGGTTCAGGGAACTGGTGGGGAAGGTGCACAGGGGACTGGGGAGGCAGCAGGCGAGTGGGTCAGGTAATGCACCTGGAGGTAAGGGAGCTTGTGGGCAGCAATGAAGGGGCCCATAAGGGGTTGGGGAACCAATGGGGAAATTGCTCAGCTGCATCATCAACTTAGAGGGAACACTGACCACTCCTAGCATGATGCAGAGTCCCTTCTTTGCTCTTATCATTGTACTTGAGTAAGAATATAGGCTGATCAGGCAGCATGTCTGTCCTGTTGTGACTTGTCATTGCTTTTAGAATGAAATAAGAAAGTACACGATTTTGCAAGATTTTGCTAAAATTCACATAAAGCAAAAATATTTGCAACAGGTTTTGTGTGGTGACTAGGGATGTTAAAATTAGTTTAATTAAAAAGTCTGTTTAAACATTTTAAAAATAGAACGTTTGGTGATAGCCACAGCTGGGCTGATCTTGGGTAGTCAGTTACCCCTTCTCCTGCACTGGGCTTCATGCTCCCTTCCCCCTCAGGAGAGCCAAGCCCTGCTGCCTCTGCTGGCCCTTCTCCCCCCCATCCCCAAGCTGGGCTCAAAGCATCCCCACCAGCAAAAAGCTGCCTGACTGTTCTTGCTGCAGAGAGATCTGAGCCTAGCTGCAGCTCCCCCCCCCCACACACACACTTTAATTTGTAGTGAACTGTTTAACGTTTTTAAATAGCTGGTTACCGTTTAAATGGTTACAGTTTTACATCCCTAATAGTGACCTCTATATTGGCGGGGGATGGAATGAGTGCAATAAACCTACATGGTTTGTCTGTGGTCGTTATTAACCTGCTATAGGAACAGTTATAAGTCTTCATGTATCCTTGCAGCATAGCTTGCAGCCAGAGTACCGTTTAAGTTTAATTCACAAAAAAGATTCAGGTTCACAGCAGGTCTTACAGATAAATAATTGGCAAGAAATTGCCTGACCATCTCTACTAAAATAAATAATCTGCACTGTTGTTCCCACATCTATTACTGTGTTTTACCAAGATATTCTCTATTGGCTTGATGTTGATGATAATGCAGAACTGCATCTACAACAGTTTCTGCTTCTCATGAGTCTTTTATTCTGAAAGCACTTCAAAGATGAAGTCACAGACATTTTTTTTATAACCGTTCTCATAAAACCCACTCATTTTCATGAAAAATCTTTTCCAGTAGCTACTTTTATTTCTGTACTTCATCTAAAGGATCTCAGATATACAGTTTATGATTCATAAAATTCATATGTGCATTATAGATGTACCACTATAGATGGCTTCAAAAAATAGTGTTTCTCTAACAAAGATCATTTCTCATTTCCACAGCAGCAGACTGAATCAACAGGTACATATCTGTTATTCATCTTCATTTCTCTCTTTGCCTCAGCAAGTTTTGACAAATGATATTTGAATACCTACTTTTGATGAAAAATCGTGTGCAGTGATGATTTTGATATTCATTAAAAAAATTCAGCTGTAATTGTCTCTAACAAGGAAAATGGATGATTGACTTTTCTTTTTCCTGTCATTATATAAAAATTTCTCTTTCCCTGCAGTAGTTTTTGCTAGTGCTACTTTCCTGTGCATGTGCATGCGTGTGTTTCTTGGGAGGAATCTTGCTCAAAAGTATTTCTCTGGAGTAATTTTAATAATTATTGTATGAGGAAGACCCTAGGCATGTTCTATACTACATAATCTCTATATTACATAATTAGAGAAATGTCATGTTTTTATATACAACTACCATGCTGTAAAATGGACATCACATAAGACCCAGTTCAGTGGGGGTTCACTACAGCTTCATTTTCCTGTTGCACAGGTGCTATAGGGGAAGGGCAATAAAAAGAGTTGCTGAAGAAAGATTGTGGCAAATGGCTGTGGATGGAATGGGATGCTCTTGTGCCTCATAACACTTGGGGCAACTCGGTGTTTCCACTTGCCATCTCTTTGGTGTCACATTTCTTGCTTTATCGTTTGTTTCCACCTGATTATTGTTTAAACTGGGAGAAAGAGAGTGACAGCTAGGGGCAGCTTCTCTTGCCTCTGCACCCCCCCAACCCCCTTTTGAGAGGAGCTGTTGCTGGCAGGGAAGCTTAAAAGCCCAGTTGGGAGGGGGTTGCTGCAGCTAGGCTTCTAGGCTTCTGATGAGAGGAGGTGGGGAAGGAACAACTATGCTCACTCCCTGTGAGGGCTGGGAGAGGCATGGAACCAAGCACAGAGGGCAGGGGGTAACCACAGCTGAACTAGCACCCCATGGTGGCTCCCTGCCGGGGAGAGCAACAAAGTAGCTTTTGCTGTTGGGGAAGCATGGAACTGGGAATGGGGTGGAGGGCAGCAGAGAAGGGGGTAGTAAACTACCCCCCATGCTGGGATCCATTCTTCCCTGCCAGCATGAGTTGCCCAGCTGCAGCTTCCCTCCTCCTGAGTGTTTAACTCTTCTAGTTTTAAAATATTTTAAAGTGTTTTTTAATTAAACTAATATTTACATCACTATACCCTGTAGAGGTCAGACCTATAGTAAGAAACAAAATGAAATACTTGCTGAAAAAATGCTGCTTAATGTGCTAATGAAAAATAATTTGAAACACAGAGGATATGAGATACTTGAATAGAAATCATGAGAAGATAGTATTTATTTATTTATTTTTGCTACCATGGTGCCTGTTTAGGATTATGGAATAGAAGTGCACATGTTCTTGTGGACATTGTTCCGGCCTCTATACAAATCTTGTACTGGAATCTTTTAGTGTAGCAATGGAGTCCCACTGCCTGCAGGGTGACTTTGCAAGAGAACCAGGATCCTTGCTAGTGAATCCCAGTACTGGACTGTTGTCTAAATAACCAAAGTATGCAGAGGTAGAGAAAAGGGGTATAGTGTGCAAGTAAAGTGATCACGGTGAGGGCAAACATGCATGTTGGTTCATTCTCTCCGATACATAAATAATGTAAACAGGTACAGTTTTCAAAATTGAGTGCCTAAAGATGGGCTACTAAATCTATATTTAGATACCTGCCTTTTGGCATGCAAAAGATCTGAGTGCCTAGCAGTTTCACTGCCAGTTTCTAGCTGATTTAAAGAATCAGAAGTTTGGCTTTGGAATACCTTTGATTGATGTTGAAAATTAAAAAAAGCAATGAAACAAAGATTTTTCCACTAAATATTCATTCTGGGTAATGTTTTCCATTTTTAATGAAAGCTCCTGTAAATCAGCTGTCAACCAATTTGTAACCTGTTTCTCTAAGACATAGGATTTTCTGGTATCACTTATAAATTCTTTGTTAAAAACAAATACACATATGGAACTCAGCACTTCAGACTTTGTCTAATATTTGAATAAGAGTAGAAAGTAAAAAGACTAAAATGTTAAACTACAGTAACTGATTGTATGACTGAACCCAGTATGCAGTGTGTTGTAGCTATGTAAGTCCCAGAATATTAGAGAGAGAAAGTGGGTGAGGTAATATCTTTTCTTGTACCAACTTCTATTGGTAAGAAGACAAGCTTTAGAGCCGTGGTTCCCAACCTTTGGCCCAGGTGCCAAAAGTGCCCCTTGGGCACTTTGAAAGTGTCTTGCAGCTTTCCTCTTGCTAGATGCAGAAGCGAACCGCTGCTTAAGGACTCAGGCCGAGCGTGTTTCTGCAGGGCTAAAAGACCAGTGCAGATTCCTTGCTCCAGCCAAGAGGATGGGAGATCAATGCTCCTCTCCTCCTGTCTGTAACAGGGAGCACAGCAAAGTGCTCTGCCTAGGTCTACAGATGCTGGAGTCCCTGCTGGAGCCAAAGGGGGGGGGGGGGCCGTGATCTTCCATCCCTCTGGCTGCAGAAGGGAAGCAGTGCCTAGGGATGCAGGTGAAGTACACAGGAATACAGGATACATGCAATTTCTCGCTGCAACCAGGGATAAGAGATCATTGAGGATACAGCTTCCTTGCTGAACTCTTTCCATCTGGCTGCAGGTGAGGAGGGATCTGCTGACAGAGGCCCTTCAGGGTTGTAAAAATGATATCTGTAACCCTCAAGCAAAGAAGGCTAGGAACCAGTGCTTTAGAGCCATGCAGAACTCTTCTTCATTTTGGGCAAAGTACAACACGGAACAGATAAAAATGGCATCCACCTCCGACCTCTGATTCAACAATGGGTCTGTGAATATCTATGGATCTACAGGGCTCTGCAAATCACGACACACCAAACCAAAGCAACACCAGACCATGCTGGCGCAATGGATGCTAAACATGAAGACATATCTCCATCATTATAAAGATCAACACCCTCTGTGACACAACTTGCAAGATCCATGGATTCTACACATGCCTATTACAGTAATGTGTTATATACCTCATCCAGTGCACTAAATGCCCCATTAACAAATCAAACAATCATTGTGCTCTCAAATGAAGATAAGGAAAATAAAAGTATGCTCTCGAAGGAAAATAAGAAAATCATCATGATCTGTGGGTGAACGTTGTTCACAAAGCAGTCACTCAGTATCTAACCTATCAATCCTCATCCTCAAAGGAAACCTGTGCAACACTTTCAAAAGATGACACTGGAACCTTGAATTCATTACTGTGTTAGACATTAAAAATCATGGGCTGAGACACTGGATTTATGACTAAATCTAAACCATCTGTAAAGCTAGAATATCCCTCTTTTTGTCTTGTGACTGCAGTGGTGGTAACAGAACACTCTATGTTGAATAATCCTTTAAAATATGATGCTAACTGGTTTCACTAAAGAATCCATCTCACCTTGCATTTTGCTTTGACACTGGGAGTACCTTTTCCAAATCTAAAGATGAGTGCTGTGTGGCTCAAAAGCTTGTCTTTCTGACCAACAGAAAGATGATCCAACAAAAGATATCACTTCACCTAGTTTATCTGACTGAACCTTGTAGTATAGTCTTGTGTAGATAACAAGCACTGTCAGTTTTCATACACATGCAGTTCTAGCAACTTCAATCTCTGGCTCACAGAAAAGATCGATCCATAATTTCCTGCACCTCGATCACAGCTCCTTCCAGCTCAGAACATAGACTGTGATATTCCAAAACTCAGGAATTTCCTCTGTGTCTAAAATCTTCCCAGTTCTGAGACCCACAGCTTTTCTTAGCAAATAAGATAGTTAATAGGCACTTCTAGTTACTTGCTGAATAGGACTCTCAGTACATGCTGATTTTTTTTTTCACTTTCAATTTACATAGAATATTCTCTGTACTTCAATTATGCTTACATTTTTAAACACAAATATGAAGAAAATTGTTGTCTGATTATATTTACTCTAAAACCATTTTAGAATTTACATCGTCACCAATACAAAGTAGAACTGTGTACTACGGAGGATAGGAAGCAGAAATTTTGAAACAATAAATTTTTGTAAAATGTTTAATTAATTTAGACTAGAATATCCAACGCCTAAAAAGACAAATAAGATAGAACAGAAATCTGAGATGTAGAGAAGCAGTATGTTTGCCTTTCAGTGTAAGTTATAAGTAAATGCTGTATTTTATATATATAGGAAATTAATAAAATTTCCTAAAACTACCAACTTCCTTTTACTTTGTGTTAGTAAAATATGGAGCAGAAAAAGCTGCATAGTGGTACTTTAAAGAGAAGAGCTTCATGATGTGACAAAGTGCCAGTCAAATGAGTCTGATAGAGCAGAAGAGGGAAACAGCATTTGTGTGACTCAATTTAGGCTTCCTTCATATATACTTCTCAAAGGTTAATGTCCTGGTGGCTGTGGGTACCTAGGGAGATGAAGATTGTATAGCACATGATTGAACTTCTGAGTTATTTAAGTAAGCTTATTGCAGATTACCCCTGTGTTTACATTAGACATGTGGCTTGAATATGTGAAAATAATACACCATGTGATAACCAGCAGTTAAGTCCCAGTGTCGGTTTTGCTACCTAGCTTTGCTTGTGTCTTTTGTATACGTGTAATGCAGAAAGTAAACATAGAAATCTGAATGGGTAGAAAGTAAAGAACTCTAGAGAAGGATTTATTACAAGGTTCCTAAACAAAAGATCATCTTAACTCACTTTTCTTTTTCTGGGGAATGGTATTAGACATAATGGTCTCAAATAATTCTAATGTTCTCTCCAATTCTATTTATGAAGTGATTAGATACAAGAATGTGCTGAATTATTCTGTTTGATTTAGGAGCAATCCTGATGAAATGAGAATTTTTATTACTCTAGTAGAGTGAAGGGCATTATGTTATCTATCTACATAACTAAGTTAAGGCTTTTTCTCACCCCACAACTTTGCTGTCATTCTTCTCTAATTTATTACCTTTATATGTGTGACACATTTATATTATATATCGATTAGAGATATTTATTTTATACTCTGCTCATAATCACAAATATGTGTGCACACAAAATTATACAGCTTGGGATCAGATGCAAGAACAGGCAAATTACTTTGGTTTTTATTCCATATTTATTTCATACTAATGTATATCCATTCCTTTGTGTGTCTTATTGATATATTTAATTGTTGGCAGGTTGTAGGAATATTATTAGAATGAAGATCTTAGTGAGCCACATGCTTCTTTCACATTGGAGTGAGTTGAATATTAGCGAGGGTTTGTTCTTTCCCTGTAAGCATAAATGGACTCCTCTGTGTCATTGTTTCACCTTGAAATACTATTCATAATGTAGCATGCTAAGTAAAGGTGATGATTTGTCCCAAAAGGCTCCAGAGTGAACTTCTGTTCTCCTTCAAACACTACTGTATATTCTAACTGATGGGTATTGCACTATGTAGTTGTGTCTAACTGTAGAGCCTTCCCCACGCAATGTCCATTAGAGCGTTCATCTGTCCTTGCTACCCTGTCCATAGAATCTCTGAATGTTCTGATGGTGAGGCTGTATATATAAGAAGGCATAGAGTCCTCTACCACCTCAGTGCCATCCAACCATATGCTAATGACAGAAGTGAATTATTCTGATGTGTTTAGATTCAGGGTTTTTCCTCCATTCCTAGCATCTTATTGTTTATTAGTTTTTTGTTTAGTGATAAGTATAGATGTTTAAGGTAGTTACTTAGCTCAGTTCCAGGTTATGGTGGAACTCAAGAAAAAGATAAAGCCAGGATTCAGATATGCTTTGTACCTAGCTGCCTTGCCAACATCAAAAGACAACAATAGGCAATTAAAGTGCTTGGGAGAGAGGCTACTCTTCTTCTGGGTGTTCTGTCTGCCAGACTTCCATGCTCAGAGCTTCCAAGGTAAGAAAAAATAGGCTACAGGCGCTTTTTAAGGAGACCCTAGGGCAGTGTTTATCAGTGTGTGGCCTATAATGTATTATGTGGGCTACATCCAAATACTACCTGTATGTCCCTGAGGATGCCTTATTTCCAGAAAGCTGTAGCTGTGTGCTGATTGGGCTACAAGTGTCCTATGGACCATAGGTTGAGAAGTACTGCCTTAGAGGCTAAGAATCCAACATGTAAGAGTTCAGATTCGGTTCCTCAGACTTCCCTTCAGCAAGTCAAAGCAGCTTAAAGATGGCAAAAAATCAGAACCTTCTTTACAATTGCTTCAGATCCTGCTGCTCAAAGCAGTTAGATTGTTGAAGGTACTATTGATGGACAAGGGCCTGTTATGGAACAAGAACCATATTATCAGCTTTGGCTGTGTCAGTTCCAAAGAAGGAGGCATGGAAAAAGATGACATTTGTTAGCAGTTCCAGTTCCCAAACATAGCATTTGTCAGATCTGTCTGACTGAGAAATCCTTTATAGCTCCAAAGCCAAGGTTTGTTCAGGTGTTAACTTTGACAATCAAGGTAGTGGCTTTGACTATTTCACTGGATCCTAGCTATCCAGATCTTTGGCTATGGTCTCAATCTCTTCTGTGAATCTATCTTTACGTCTGAAGAGGACTCTTACTCTGCTGGCTGATGTGCACCATTAGACTTCAAAGCATTTATCTGATCTTAGTGAGAAACAGAGGGTCTCAGATCATGCTTTGCAGGTTCTGAGGTCTGCACTATTTTCACCTGAAAAACTTGAGAAGAAGAGATTATCAGCTTCTCCGCCCAGGGTCCATACAGAGTCTCCACAATGAGCTTTCTCTTTCCATCCTTCAGGTATGTTGCTCTCTCTGGTGCAGTCTATTATGGATTCAAGGCCAGATCTGCATCTGGTGCAGGATAGAGGAAAAATAGCCAGACCTGTTTCTACTAGTTCATGCCTCCTTTTGCTTCTCTTGTAAAGTATGTTTCTAAATCCCAGCTATTATAAGGATTGGCTTCATTGGGGCCACCACAGGAAATTTTAAATTGCCTTCTTTATTGATGGCAAAGTGATGTGTGATTTGTAACAGAATCTGGTTGCCAAGAAATCCTTGGATCCAGTTCCATCTGATGCATCTGCACCTTAGGCAGTGGTACCTGCTAATCTGCCCAAAGAAGATTAGAAGGACATAGCTCCTCTTTTTGTACAACAGAATGCTGACACAGACTATTATGCTAATTTTTCATCAAATTAGTGTGTGGGCATGACATCTGCCTCTGTTACGTTCTGTAAATACTGTATGGTTTTGAGAACTGCTGGATCACATGGTTTCAATATTTAATTTACTTCAGTAGATGTGGTGGAAGCCTTCCCTCCAGTGTTTGCTATCTTTGGGATGGAAATTGTTACCAGTTTTATATGGTCTGCTTCATCTTGCTGAGACTGTTTGACTCAGTCCTGCCTCTTTCCTAGAAGGAAGACAAGTTAACTTGAAAGGGCTTTCATATTTTCTGACACATCCTATATCTAATGTGCTGGTATTGGCTGCTTCCAGTAGCATGTTGAGGTCTGGTCAGACACATTCCACTCTTGCTCACTGAGAAGGGAAGAAGATGGATTCTCTAGGGAGAAAAGTGTTCTTTTCAACCTCTCTTCATATTAGTATGGCAAGTTCTCTAGCAGTTATGGCCTGCGGTGGTTTTTGTGCAGCATTTGTCAGATGACAAAGAAGATTGGCAAATTCATTCATAGTGAAGAGTCAAAATGTGGCAAAATTATGTTAGAGCTGTGTTTGATGCTGTTGACTCTTCTTTCAAAGTGTTGGCTTCTGCACTTTTTCTGAGGAGACATTCTTGGCCTCAGCATTCTTCTCTGCTTCTGTATCCTAGAAGGAAAGTGGACAATGTCCCAATTGATGGGAAGAATCTTTCCGGTTAAAAGATTTGATGAGATGTTGGAAAAGCTGAAGGAGACAAGATTTATGAGTGCCTCTCTGGGCCTCATATTTTCTAGGAAGGGACATTATACTCAGTTCTATTATGAGACAGTATTATGTGCAGTCTTTTGTGGCTTATTTTTCATCAAATCAAAGACGTCAACAACAGTACCAGAGTACTTCACCTCTTCCTAGAGCCATCACAAGAAAAGGGCTCTCAAATCGAGGCATAAAGTTAAGCAGTCTGCTCCCTTCATCATCTTAATGCAACACGAGGCCTTAGAGTTCATTAGAGGATTGATCATTGATAATTTTGGGGGAGGAGGGAGTAACGCTAGCAAATTTTATCAGCAAATAGAACCTTGTTACATTGGACAAATGGGTCCTAGTATTTATAGAGAAGGGCTGTACAGTTCAATTTGCATGACTACCCTCTTTCAATTCCGTTGTCCCTTTACAGAGAACTTTCTCATAAGGCTGTTCTGCTCTTAGAAGTGTAGAAATTTTTTCTGATGGGGCTATCAGGGAGCTTTTAGGACACCTCAGGTGTCAGGAGTTTTATCTGAGATGCCAAATTCAGAAAGTAATTTTCTTTCTGGATTTCATGGAAGCTACTTATATGACTTCATTTGAATGCTTGAATGAGAGCAATGTAGTACTATACTGGGAAGCTTGAATTATAGGCAAAATCTGGAAAACCTTCAGGTGTTAGTATGCCTTGAGACATTCTGGTCTTGTTAACATGGTGATCAGTCAAATCAGCTGTTCCCAAAAGTGTCCAGTTCAATCCCTTTTCACCACTAGGAACGTCAGATTCATGAAACAGTGTTGTGAGGGGAGGGCACATCTGATTCATCTTACAGTTTGAGGCCACTGGTTTCTCAGGACAGAGTCTTGCACATCAGTTTGGTAGTGTTAAAAGTCATTCATCTGGCCTTTACATCATTTCTTCTCCTCGTACATGGGAGGGTTGTTTCAGATAGTAACGAACAATACATGTCCTTCTATTACATCAGCAAAAGAGTGTGCTTATTCCACTCACCTTTGTACAGAATCAATCAAATTATGGGGCTAAGTTATTCTTCACGACATGTACCCTGGGCCCAGTTTTTTGCAAGAGAGAACAATATGATTGCTGATTGTGTCGAAAGGGACAATTCTCAAATGCACAAATGATATCTTAAGGGCCAGTTGTTTGAGAGCCTCTTTTCCTGCTGGGATCAACCAGATGTGGACCTGTTCATAGAAGGTTCAACAGAAGTTGTCTCTTCTGTTTAAGACTAGGAAAAGATGATCTTTTCATTTAAAATGCTTTCCATCTGCACTGGGGAAGGGGCCTTCTGCATGTTTTCTGCATCTTTTCATTGATCCAGAAAGTGGTAAGGAAGATATATCAAGGGAGGGCCACATTCGTAGTGGTTTATAGATCTGCTTCTCCTGTGTAGCACGGTCTTCATAATTCTTCTTTAGTCTCCAGATCTTATCAGTAAGTAATAGGGCAGGATTCTTCATTCAGATCTGCAGCCCCTTCACTTCACAGCTTGAGAGATTGGACTTTGACTCTCTCTTCTTGAATGGTCATATTCCTCATTGGTTGAGAATGTACTGCCTCACTCTAGAAAGCTGTTGACCAGAAAATGGTATTGGAGAGATCCAGATCCATGACTTGGGGGCAGGGAAAATATGATTCTCCTGTCTCAACTTCACTTACTCATATTTTAGAATATTTAACGCACTTAAAAACTGAGGGATAATCTAACTACTGTTTGAAAGTTCATTTGGCAGCTATCTTGGCTTGCCATATTTTTGTTGATGGTAGCTTGCTGTTAGTCTACATTGCTGAAACCATCTTTTGAAAGTGTAGCTAAGTGGTTGCCATATTATTTATCTCTTAAAATAACCTTCATTATTGCTATAATTTCTGTCCAAAGTGTTAGTGAATTAATGCCATGATGGCTAATCCACGATTTTATTTTTTCATAAAAGCAAGCTCTGAGCGGTAATTTTTACCAAAAGTGGTTTCTGACTTTCACATCAGACAATTTCTCAGTATTTTTTCCAATGCCATATAACAACAAAGGGGAATCTGTGTTACATATTTTTAATGCATGAAGACCTCTTGAAAATTATTTAAATAGAAATAAAATATTTTAAAAATCATCTAGATTAATCATCTAAGAAGTGTATTGTAACCAACAAAAGCTTATATTTTATTAATCTTCTTAGTCTTTATAAGTGACACAAGACTCCTTATTCATTTTACTGAAATAGACTAACACAGCTACCCCTGTGGAAGTCATCTAGACTATTTATTTGTTTTATGCTAAAAATGACATAAGTTATACTATGATTGTAGAGACTATTTCAAATGGATTAAATAATACATTGGTGAATGCTACACATTAGCAGGAAATCCTGTATCTGTGAAGGTGTGGTCTTATTCCACCTGAGCTGTGGCAGTGTCTTTTGATTGCTTAAGCAAGTATCTGTTACTGAAATTTGCAGGGGTGCAACATGGAGTTCTGTACACATTTTTATTAAACATTATGCTCTCAATTTTGTTTCAAGGCTTGATGCTAGATTTGATCAACTGGTTTTTCAGTCTTTGTTCAGTTAGTACTATGTTCCATCATCCAGATTGTTTTCATTACTGTTTATTAAACTGCCCATATGTGTGAATATGTGGAACAACTCAAAGAAGAAATGATAGTTACTTTAATTTTAACAAAAGGTTTTTGTGATGACTCTGCATATTCACACTTCCCACCTGCATGCCTTTCATGAGAGTCCTTTTGTTCTGTGTCTGTGGGTTGACCATGGAAGGAGCTGAGGTCATAGAAGGTCCTACGCCCCTTTCTGTAGTCTTGCCACAAAAACATTTGGAGGTGCTGAGGGGATTTGTAGAAAGGGATGTGTAAACACTCGAATGGACACTGCTTGGAGAAGTTTCCAATGTTAGGTATCACTAGGCAACACACTACCCTTAAGTGTGAGTGTCTTATACCATCTTGAGGAACTTTGGTTACAGGTAAATAACCTTCATTTTCAAAGTTCAGTATTTAAATAGTGATTTTTAGTGTATTATATTGGAGTATGAAATATTGTTAGTAATAAAATACTAAATATTGGAATACTAAATATTACAATAAATGTCTCAACCCCTGTGGTCATTCTTCAAAAAAGTATTTGTTAGTTTTTTTTGGTTGGTTCTATGGTGTCTTTCCCAGAGCAGTTAATTATTACTTGTGAATTTTTTGCATCCAAGAAAAAACCTTTATCATCAGGCACTGATCTTGATCAATGGCATGTTATACTGCAATCACATGCAATTTATGTGATTCATTTATATACTAAAACCTAATGATCAGCCAAGAATCCTTCATCCCATAAATTTCAGTCATTGGCAAGACCATGAGTAACTCCACTGAAGGATTTGGGTCAATACGTCTTGAGATAAAAGGGAATTGCTTATGATACATTTCTAGTGGACAGTTCTTTACCATAGACAAAATAATTAGGCAAACAAAATGAATTAAAGACAAGGACCAAAATTAAAAAAAAAAAGTGGTTGCTGATATTACTCTCCTAAGTAAATATTTTTTGTTTTGAAAATCAGGCAACTTACTTGGGTGACAAAATATGGTTTTAAGAGCCTTTACTTTGGTCATTTATTTTTTAAAATTTTGGCTAAGGGCTTGAGCTTGTACTATAAGTTATGCGCATGTATGAGTCATTCCACATCTTATAAAATCATTGTAGTTCAACAGTATATGCAAGGAGAGTGATGTATTTTAGAATGTGTGCAATGACAAAGCAAGAAGCAGTCTTGTCATCTTTAACACATCGTGTTAAGTTTGTGTATTATAGAAATGTCCATTCAAGAATATGTGTATTGTAGAGTAATCTTTGTCAAATTACTCACTCCAGATTTTCTTGGGGGCAGAATCATAACATCAGAATTTGTTAGGATCCTAATGTATACATAATAACAAAAATAAGATGCTATATCTGATGTAAAGATATAGACAGAGAGAGCTTCTGGTCTTAATGGTTGCACTGGTGCCATAATCCTGGATTGACCTCTCTGAGGTGCGACAGCGGATAAATAAAGAAGTTCTCCTTTGACTGCTTGCTCACATCGACTCCAGTCAGGTGTGCGTGCATGCGTCGTGCACAGCTGCCAGAAGGCTTTTCCCCTAGTAATCCCAGGATCGGCTACAGGGCCCCTGGAGTGTCACTCCCATATCACTCTTTATAAGGGCTCACCGACCCTTCCCTCCTCAGTTCCTTCTTACCACCTGTGACGTCTAGTCAGAATAAGTGCTCTCTCAGGTATGTGATGTTTCCCTTAGCAGTCCAGGTTTTTTTCTTTCCCATTACCGTTGTTAGAATTGTTCATTTAGTTTGTAGTAGTCAGTTAGAGTTCAGCCATTTGTTGCTTCAAGCATTCCCATTAAGGGTCTGCTTTCTCCTCCCTGGAGGCCAGGGCATGCCTCAGTCCCCCTGGCTTCAAACCATATAAAGTCTGTAGAAAGCCTGTGCCAAAAAGTGACCCACACTCTACCTGCTTGAAGTGCTTTGGTGAAGCACACTTAAGCCAAAAGTGCAAGATTTGGAAGTCTTTCCGCTCAAGGACCAGGAAGGAGAGAACTCAAAGAATCAAGCTCCTACTCATGGAGTTGGTGCTCAGACCCTCTCAGATCTAACCTCAACATCGGCACCAGCAAAGAGTGCCCCAGTGCCAAAGGGCTCGGTGCACAAAAAGAATGATAAGGACCCCCAGCGCTGGAAATCTTTGGTGCTGAACTCCACCCCAAAGCACCAATCCTAGTCTCTGGTGCCGAAAAAGAAGCACAGACCAGAAAGGGGCAGGTCACTGACACCAAAGGAGAGCAGTAAAGGGTCTGATGCCGTGAGACCTGCATCAGGCCACACAATCACTAATCCTAGACCACGTCCACAGTCGACTCTGGCTTCAGGATGGGGGATGTTGTGTTCAGATCAAGACACCTCTCCCATCAGGGGTTTAGAAAAAGAGGTAGAGATCATCTGATCTCCCTCCACTCCAGACACCTTTGAAGCGGCCAAAGGCCTCATAGTGTCCACTGTGCTGCAACACTTGAGACCAGACACACCATTCTCAGCACCATGAAAAATGATCCACTTGAAAGGAAAAGCAACACCACTTCTGCATCTCTAACCTCAAAGTTGGTCCCCAGCTCTTATTACCCCACAAAATCAATTCCCGGACCGTCCAGCAGTCTGAATCTTAATTTCCAACACTTCAGAGCAACGAGGGTGGGGCCATTATTTGCCTAAACGGGCACATACCCCAAGTGGAAAATACGGTGACAGCCTGTCGATCAAGCACAGACCAGGTGCAACAAAAGACTTAGAGCCAGGGGTTCTTGAGAAGCAAAAATAAGGTTTATTACAATGCTTATTTTAAGGATTGACAAAGAATCACTAATTTCATATATAGCGTAACAATAATACAAACACATTAAAAACACTCTGTGGAAGTAAAGCACTAAACAACCCTCAGAAGCATGCACCTTAAATCAAAACTCAGGTATCGGATTGATGCAGCCTCTTTTGGACAACCTATGCCAGAGACGGTGAGACACAAAGTCCCTCAACTGGGAAGATGTCCTAGTTGTACCCTCTGGCCACTCCTTCCCAGAGATGGTGAGACCCGAAAGTCCCCCAGCAGAGACTTCACTCTGCTGTACCCTCTGGTCGTGGAGTGTGCGTGTAAGATTTTGGCTGTGTTATATTTGTTGCTCACAGACTTAACCACAGGACTCAGTTATCTGCCTGTATGGAGTGCATCTAAGATCAACTATCCAGGCTCACCCTTTTTAGACTAAGTCCTGAGTCCCCGCTCAGAGACTAAGTCTGGAAAAGCCCTTCTGAGACTAAGTCCTGCAACTTAGCTCAGAAACAGTCCACCAGAAATGTTGTTACTCTCTCTGGGGATGAGTGATAGTATGACTCCTAGTGCAGCAGGAACATACTCCGAGGCCAGTGGAACCCAATAAGGAGTGGGAGAGATCTCTGAAGTTCTTCTGCTGTGCTGTTGCTTTTATACACCCTAATCGCCCACTCACATCCCTTCTAAACACTCACAAAAGGATGATTTCATCCTCAACCAATCACAAAAAGGATGGTTTCATCCAGCACCTGCGAAGTGATGTAATAGAGATCAAAGAGTTTTGGAGGTAACTCGAGAGTGGGAGAAGAACTCAGAATACTTGATGGGAGGGAGAATGAGGGAGTTCAAAAGTTTAGAATCTTCCTCCATCTTGACCTGCTTTCCCTTAAAAAGATAGGTCTACCAGGTCTGTTCTCTTATGATCCATATGTATGGAGATCAGGTTCACTTGCTGAGTGCATTTTTGAATGCTAGCTTTGTTTTAAACACTTATAAATGATAACTTATGGCTATTTTATCACTAATTTTTACATATTATGCTATTTCTAACTTTATTTTAACACAAATTTCTACTAGATTGCCTTACACTATTTTTCTACTCATATGTGTCTTTATCCAGTCAAGATTTCACAGAATCATAGAATCATAGGGTTAGAAGGGACCTCACAGGTCATCTAGTCCAACCCCCTGCCAGAGGTAGGACCACTCCCACTAAACCATCCCAGTCATGGTTTTGTCCAGCCGGGCCTTAAACACCTCCAAAGATGGAGATACTAAGTACTAAACACCTCCAAAGATGGAGATACTAAATACTAAAGAACTGGCAAAAATCTCAGGCTACACTCTGAGATCCACAGCACCGCCCTGGTCGCAGAGGAGCCACTCACCTATGGAGTTAGAGGTGAGTTCCACCAAATAGCAGAGAAGGCACTCTTGCTCCATATCACACCACCGCAATGGCAAAACTGGAATCACTGGCCTTTCTGGACACTATGGGCCTACCACCAAGCCCAAGGGCCCCAATCCACCTTCTCTTTTTCAGTAGTTTCAGGGAATAGACCTCCAGGTATTAGGTCCAAGACAATTTCCAGAGCAGATTTTGTGCTGGGCAGAGATTTCCTACAGGCTTCATGCTCAATACTGAGGAGCTCATACGCCAGCACCAAAACTGAGACCACTGATTCCACAGATGAACCTGAACCTCTGGCACTGCAGGGAGGTATGAATGCTGAACCGGGTAACCTCAACCAGTTGAGGGAATCTTCCTTATCCTCTTCCAATGAGATGGTTGCAGGGACCACCCCAGCACATGCCTCAGAAGATAACAAGGTATATCAAGGCCTGCTCAGAAGAGTAGCCCACAATTTAGGAATCGAAATTTCAGAGGCCAGTGATGAATCCTCTGACCCAATGATAGACATACTATCATCTTCAGGTAGCCTTACCTCTAATAGAAACTATTGATAAGACTATGAAAACCATATGGCAAACCCCTTCCTCCGTGCCTGCCACGCCGAAGTGTGTCGAGCACAAGTACTTTGGACCCCTTAAGGTCTATGAATATCTGTTACACACCCCTTCCTGGGGTCCCTCGTAGTGGCAGCCATGAATGACAGAGAGGGGCAGTGGGCACAGGCACTAACCCCTAAGGCCAAGGAGGCCAAAAAGCTAGACCTTTATGGTAGAAGGGTGTACTCTACAGGAGGTCTACAGCTCAGAGTTACTAATCAACAAGCTATTCTGAGCAGATATGCTTTTAATACGTGGGGCTCCATGGATCAGTTTTCAGCTTCCTTGACACCTCAGTCTTAAAGGGAGTTCACTGCTCTAGTTGACAAGGGCAAATCAGTAACCAGTGCCTCTCTGCAAGGGGCCTTGGATGCAGCTGATGCAGTGGCCCAGGCTATGGCCTCAGGGATATCTATGCAACACAGTTGTGGGCTGTAAGCCTCTGGCCAACAATATGAAATTCAATGAACAGTAGAAGACCTTTCCTTTGAGGGTAAATCTTTATTCTCAGAGCATACAGACTCAAAATTGCTCAGCCTGCAGGACTGTAGGGCCATACTTAAATCACTGGGAATGCATATACCAGCCACCCAGAGATGTCACTTTAAGCCCCAACCTCCTTCTCACCCTTACCACCCACAGCAGAGGCAAGATTCTGGCTACAGGCAAAGTAGGAATGCGTCTAACAAGCACAATGATGGAAGAAGTCCATGCTCCTCGAGCAAGAGGAACAATGGCCTCTCAAACAATCGCCAGGAACAAAACAGAATTTTTGAAGTTGCACCCAAAGACAGAGTACCAACACTTGACAATGTAACCCTCTTGTTCTTAAGCCATTTATAGAATCATAGAATTGCAGAAACTGGAAGGGACCATGACAGGTCATTAAGTTCAGTTCCCTGCACTTGTGGCAAGACCTAGTACCCCTATTAAACCATTCCTGACAGGTGTTTGTCTAACCTGCTCTTAAAAACCTCCAATGTAGTAGATTCCACGGTCTGCCAACACAACTTATTCCAGTGTTTAATCACTCTGACAGTTAGGAATATTTTTGTAATGTCTAGGCTGAACCTCCTTTGCTATAATTTGAGCCCGTGGTTTCTTGGCCTATCATCTGTGATTAAGGACAATTATTTTTCTCCTTCCTCATAACAATATTTTAGGTATTTGAAAACCATTGTCATATCCCCTCTCAGTCTCCTTTTTTCTAGACTAAACAAACCCAGCTCTTTCAGTCTTCCCTCATACATCATATGTTCCAGACTTCTAATCATTTTTGCTTCCCTTCTCTGGACTTTCTCCAGTTTCTCTACATCCTTTTTTGAAATGAGATGCCCAAAACAGGACACAGCACTCAAGTTCAGGCCTGTCCCACTTCTACCATGCATGGTCTCTAATCACCTCGGACATTTGGGTACTACGCATGGTGAAACGGGGATATTCTATCAAATTCCATTACAACCCTCACCCCCACCCTCCCCGCTCCCTGTCCCTTTTCAGGGACCCTTCTCACAAACAGCTCGTGATAGAGGACAACTACTACTTGATCTAGGAGAAGTGGAGGAAGTTCCTGTGGAACTGAGGGGGAAGGGATTTTATTCAAAGTACTTCCTAAGCCCAGAGTTGAAGGGGAGGGCTCAGGCCTATTTTGGACCTTTGGAATTTAAACAAATTTATGAGAAAAACAAAATTTCTTATGGTCTTCCTGGTTTCAATTATTTCCCCTCCAGACCCAGGAGATTGGTACACTGTCATCGACCTCAGGGACACATATTTCCATATCTCAGTTATCCCAATGCACAGGAGGTTCCTGAGATTCATAGTGGGTGACAGACATTTTCAGTCAACGGCCCTCCCTTCTGGACTGTCAGCAGCCCCCAGAGTCATTACAAAATGCATGGCAGTGGCAGCAGGCTTTTTCGGGAAATGGCGAGTACATGTTTGCCCATACTTGGACGATTGGCTGGTAAAGGGAAGGTCCAGAGAACAGATGAATGCTCTCATACAACTTATAAAGCATCTGTTCGATGAACTGGGCCTGTTGATATATGAAAAGAAGTTATCACTAATACCTGTGCAAAAAAATAGAATCTATAGGAGCCACACTGAACTCAGACACTGCTACAGCCTCCCTACCAGCCATTTGTTTCCAAAATATCATAGTGGCAATAGATGATATGTCCATCACCCTGCTACCACAGCCTGAGCATGGCTAAAACTGCTAGGCATTTTTGCAGCCTGCACACACATGGTCAATTATGCCATACTCCACTAAGACCTGCTACAGCTTTGGCTAGCCTTGTTTTGGCGTCTGTTCAGGGATCCTTTGGACCAGATAATTACTATACCTTCACATGTCCTGAGCTCCCTACAGTGGTGGACAGATCAAGACATAATTTGTGCTGGGATTCCAGTCTCAAAGCCCTAGATGTCCATTATACCAGTGATAGGCTCACTGGATCTGGGTTTGGAGGCCCATCTCAGCCAGAAGCACCTATAAGATCACATCAATGTAAGGGAGCTATGAGTGGTCAGGCTAGCATGCCAGACCTTTAAACACCACTTGATGCACAAAACTGTGCCAGTAAAAATGGACAACATCACTACAATGTTTTATATAAAAAACCAAGGGGGGTTTATATAAAAACCCAAGGCTGCTCCTTTCCCCTCTGCAGAGAGGCATTAGCCCTATGGACCTTCTATATCCCGCTTGGAATTTATCTGGAAGCTTCGTACACTACCCGGCTCCCAGAACACACTGGCAGATTCCCTCAGCAGATGTATTCTGACTCACAAGTGGTCACTCCATGTAGATGTGGCCCATACCATCTTCTAGAAGGTGGTGGACTCCCCATCTAAACCTGTTCACCCCCCCACACACACAAAAAAAGGTGAAAGGTTCTGCTCTTTCCAAGGGCTCAGCAAGGTTTCCCTGACAAATGCTTTCCAGCTCACCTGGAACAAATGATTTCTTTATGCATTCCCACCCTTTCTGCTGATCCACAAGGTCCTGGCAAAGGCAGAAAGAGACAGATCATCAATTATTGTAATTGCCCCAGCATGAGCCCACCAATATTGGTTTCCTACTCTATTAGACCTAGTGATGACAGTCCCTCTCACCTTCCCACTACATCCAGACCTGCTCACCCAGAACCAGGGCCTTTTATGTCACCCAAACCTTCCATCTCTCCACTTAACATCATGGAACTCTGTGGTTGAACCAACAAGAACTGCAGTGCTCTCAACAAGTTAGGGAGATATTGATGGAAAGCAGGAAGCCTTCAACAAGGTTAACATACCTAGTGAAATAGAAATGCTTCAGCCACCGGTGCCAACAATCTAGTGTCTCCCCCAGTGAGGCACTGGTGCCCACTATTTTGGACGATCTTCTTCACCTCAAGCAGGGAGGTTTATCTGTGTCATTGCTCAGGATGCACCTGGCAGCAATATCCCCCTTTTGCGATCCCCTGGAAAGGTTCTCCATCTTCTCAAACCCAATCATGAGTCACTTCCTAAAAGGACTAGGTAAAAGGTTTCCACAAACTCTCAAACCTGTACCTTAATGGGACCTTAATTTGGTCCTTTCAACACTTACCAGGCCACCATTTAAGCTGCTAGCCACAAGTTTGGAGCTCTATCTTTACTGGAAGGTATCCTTTTTAGTGCGAATTACATCAACCAGAAGGGTATCTGAGCTTAAGGCACTTACAATAGAACCTCCATACACAATATTCTTCAATGATAAAGTATGCCTCCATCCCCTGTCCACACATGGTGTTCTTATCGAAGGTAGTTTCTGCTTTCCATACCAATCAAGACACAACTCCTACCAGTTTTCTATCCAAAACCCCATACCACTGACTAGGAACACACTCTACTATCTGGATGTATAGAGAGCATTAGCTTTCTATATAGAAAGAACAAAACTCTTTTGGAAGTCCCCACAATTGTTTGTTTCTGTGGTTAACAGGATAAAAGGCCTCCCAGTCTGCTCGCAGACAATTTCAAAATGGATCACGTCCAGTATTAAGACTTGCTATATGCTAGCAAAGAAGCCAGTACCTGAAATCACTGCCCACTCGACAAGAGCTCAGGCCACTTCCAAGGCATTTGCGGCACAAGTCCCCATTCAGGACACCTGCAGAGCAACAACATGCTCCTCTCCACATGTTTGCAGTCCATTATGCCATTACAAGACATGCAGTAGAGGACACCACAGTGGGCAGAGCAATACTGAAATCTGTAGTCTGATAGCCTCCAACCCCACCACCAGTAAGTGCTTGGGAATAACCAAATTGGAGTCGATGTGAGCAAGCATTCAAAGGAGAAAGATGGTTACTAACCTTTTCGTAACTGTTGTTCTTCAAGATGCGTTGCTCACATCCACTCCAGACCTGCCCACCTTCTTGTCTGTTGGATCCTTGGCAATAAGGAACTGAGGAGGGAAGGATCAGCGAACCCTTATAAGGAATGATATGGGAGTGCAACTCCAGGGGGCTCTGTGGTTGACCCTGGGATTGCTAGGGGAAATGCCTTCCAGGAGCTGTGCGTGACACACAGGCACACACTTAATTGAAGTGGATGTGAGCAACACATCTCAAAGAATGACAGTTATGGAAAGATTAGTAACCACCTTTGCAGGTGCTCGTGGAAAGAAAAGGTTAAGACCAGTTTCGAGGAGACCGCTTGTGAGGAGCAGAGAGAAAGTAGCTATTATATTGTGTTAAGCCCCACCTGCTTTCTATCAGTTCTGGTGCATCTAGTCACAGGAACAGCTTGTGTGAGGAAACTATGTAGCTACTTCACTGCTTAGTGCTCCTTAATTGCGTTCCAGTGGAAGCACACAGAAAAAACAGAACCTTCAGCTAGTTACTCCCTCAAGCATGGATTATTTAAGTGCTGGTAGGTTGAAAGAGAGAGAAGGAAGAAAAAAGTGTCCAGACAAGAAAAAGAAAAATGTTAGTGGAAATATCCAACAGGACATAGTCTAACAGGGACACGGTTGGGGGTCCTTACTATCCAATCCACCGTAACAGGTGTAATGGGAAGGAAGGGTCAAACAAACAAAGGGGAGACGTCTTAACTGAAAGTAAGAGGAAGAAGAGTAAAAGCCTGTCTCGCAGCTTTGTAGTGAATGAACTATGAAAAACAGGGCAGAAAATGAGGTTTTAGAACCTCTTGAAGGAGGAAAGGCAAGACCTTTGTTATACAAAAAGAAAGGTTGTTCCAAGGTTAAGTCACAGGCTATGTCATACCTTCACCATGTATTGTGGAATGTAAATATTTGTAAATGAAATTGCCTGATTTCCCATGCTCTTTTCAGCACTAAAGAAATAAGAAAATCTGCCCTGCCTAATACATCACTTTTCTTTTTCCCCTGCTGAACTCCATATTTCATATCCTGATGCAAAAAAAAGGGGGGGGGTTGAGATAATTTCATGGCCTCTGGACCACAATTCACAATTTTCTTCATCCTTCTGACAGAGTTCAGGTATAGTTGCTGAACACAGGGTATTATTTCTGTATATAGCCAAACACTTCAAAATAAATAAAGGATTATGTAATATAATGATCAATAGGAAAGGTGCTCCCATCAAAAATAAGGTTGAAATAATGAATTCCTTTTTGATTAATTTTTGAATCTTGGTTTAAGAAAAAAAATCCCTGTAGGCTAGCACTGAGTACTTGGTTACATAGCAGAAAATTAAAATGGAGATCCCAAGAACAGTTGTCAGTGAGGGGGAATCTACTCAGAGCTGTAGCTCATTTCATTTTTTTGTGTTGCTTACTGAGTCACATTGCCATATAGCTTTGAGACAATGGGGAAGGAGTGATCTAGGACAACTGCGAAATGCCTAAACTCAAATGATGCCTGGCTGCTACCAGAAGGGTAATTTTCTCTTTAAATAAGTTGTTGAAGTATCAGTTTGGGGGCTGGTTTAGTGTCCTATGCTTATAATTGTGTAGTAGTTCAAAAGTATAAAACCCGTAAAGCAGTTATGTCTTGAATATCTATGGCATCAGTCACATTCCTTCTCCAATAGTATCTCCAAAGGCTTGTATTTGTGAATATGTAATTACTTATTTTTGAGGATCTCTGTGTTTAAATTGTAGTTATTTGAAATGGGGAGGGAGAAGAAATTATTGTCCCCCCCATGCCTAGCAGGCCTGCTTTAAGGAATCAGAAAAGTTAAATTTTCTAAGGAAGGAGAAGTAAAACTAGAACATAGTTTATGTACCCAAAGGGTACTTATCTGTGCTGATAAAGCAAGTCCTTCATAAATAGACGTAATCTTATTCAAGACAACTCTCAGATTAATTTATAGACCATTAAACAAGTGTTCAGTTACTGAAGGCTTATGAAACTGATCCTTATAAGACAAGACAATTTGCATATACTTATCAATAATTTTTTTTCCCCATAAAGCAGCCATGGGAACTTCACTGGCAAAGCTGATCAAATCTAATAATAATCTTTCAGTTCTGAAAATTCTTCTGTTACTGAGATTTTGAGTTGAACATTCGTGTTAAGATGGTATAATAATAAAGCAGGGTGGCTGAAATCTTGCATTAAAAGGAAAAATACAGGCAGTGATTAATGCACTAATATTAATAGTTGTAATTCATCCTCTAACAGATTATTTGATTGCAATTTGTAGTGCCATTTTGTTAAATTATTCCTCTGAAGGATCATACATCAGATTTGTTTTTCATAGATGCCTTTGAAATGTCATGTTGTCAATATTTTCAAAGAGCCATTAAGTGAAGGATTAAATCTTGGGAAAATAGTAGGTAAAAATCCCTTAACTTCAGTTTTAGGGTTTGGGGGTTTGTCTAGGGCTTTTTTTTTGCCTCTTGCAATATTTATTTTAATTCAAATTATCAGCAGCTTAAATATCTTAAGAAGTCAGTTTTAACTTTATCTTTTCCAAGAAGCCATCATATTTTCTTTTTTGCCAGAGGTTTATTGGCTGAGAAAAGCAAGGCCTCACTCTGAACTTGATGGCATTTCTCTGTTGGACATAATGTGTTAGTTGTTGAAAACGACATCTGGTCAGTTCCAAAATTTCAGGGCTAGGCTTTAAAGGACAGAAGTCTGTTGATTTTGGTGAAAATTAACAACCAGAAATGGAAATACACATGGAGCCTTTTCCACCTGATTAGCGTACCCAGCAGCTTCAACTAGATGTATGATTATCTACAAGTGGAGGAATCAGGTAATGGCATGCCCTTTGAGCACAATAACAACTGCGGCTCAGCTCTGTCATCCCTTTGATTGGGTGCAGGATGTTGATACTCTGAATGGCTTGCCTCCAAACAGAGAGAAAAGAAATACTGATGGAGGGAAATTGGAGGGCACAGAATACCCTTGACGTGGGGGAAGGGATTCAAAGACCCCAGTGTGTTGGGAGGAGAAAGTACAGGGCACACATGGACCCTGACATGGGGGCAAAGAATGGAAGATGATGGTATGGGAGGCATGGGAAATGCAGAATCCCTGGAATGGACTGGAGAGAGGGACAGAGGTGGGGGACAGAGTTCCTGTCTTGGTGCGATATAGGGACATGAGGGGGACACACAAAGATACTGAGGGGGAGGGTGTGAGGCAGAATGAGGAACAGTGGTATCGGGGGATGAGGACATGGCATGATGGAGGGAAAGAGGAGACTTGTAGGAGGCATGTAGAGCTTGTAGAAAAAAGGAATCACTGGAATAGAGGCAGGTGGGAGGGAGGCATAGATAGAACTTGTATGTGTGAATGGAGTAACTGAAGGAGCCACTGAAATGAGGCTCAGCCTATAAAAGCAGCCAGGTGTGTGGTAAATATTGTACAAAATAATTCTAGAAACCACATAAGAAGCAGTCATCCTTTCTTTCTCCTATAATTTCTTAATGCTAGTTTCCTGGGGGCTAAATCATGGCTGTCTTTAATCAGTGGAGAAGGACTTGCTAAAGAGAGAGAAGATATTTCATGATAAAAGACTTTCATGTATAAAATTAGGCAGGAGTCTTCACCTGAAATGGTCTGTAGCTGTGGACCCGTAGGAGGTCATGGGTCAGATCTAGTTTTCTGAGACTGGATTGAGAATGTAACTTGACCTTGTGCACATAGGGTAGAGGCCATTAACATTACACAATAGCAAGAAAATATTGAACAAGAAAAAGGAATATATTGCTATTCTCTACCACTGATTAGGTTAAAAGCTGGTATTACTGAGCACAGATGTATGAAAAATATTATTAATACTAAATGCCATTACAAAATATGAGTTCTATGCCAGTGCTCAGTACCTCTCAGCTTTTGAGTCAATAAGCCTATTTAGTATGTCATTTAAAAACAAATGTTGAGTGTCATATTTGCGATGAAACTGCTGACTGTTATTTAGAAGTTAATAGAAATTGTAGTCTATAGGAATATTTTTAAAAGCCTTTGTCTTTAAGGAAGGGAATAGTCACATGGCTTTTAGATTAATGTGGTGGTTACACAGAAAATATCTCCAAAATGTAATTGAAATACCTGCACATATCAGTAACTTCAAACTGCTAATAGGATTCTAAAATTGGTCTGTATGAAATACATTTGAGTAGAGAAATGTATTTAAACAGTGGGAGATGAAGACTATAATATCTTGTAAAGGTCATTCTTTCCTAAGTATAATCTATCATTTAAGATTTATGTTAAAGATTAAAATTATGTGTATTTTGACTAATATTTGAATGCAGGTCAAATGCACAAATTTTAGCCTGATTATGTTACTGTAGATCAAGACAATAATGAATAGTTTTCTTGTAGCTTTGAACACATAAAAAATGAACTCTAGCTTCTAATCCTGTAATCAGATGTATGAATCCTATAAGGATGCTAAATTTTTATGTAGGCAATAGAATACATTTTGAGAACATGTTTTCTTGTAGGTGCCTGAGACTGTTTTATAAGATTGCTAAGATATGTATATTTCACAGAAATGCATGTTCAAGAAAGCAAAAAATTGATATCACTGGCTACATCCATTGACAATATGTGCCCAGTGCACTTGTATGCATGCCATGGCACTGCCAATGTAATTAATTTAGATCTTCAAACAAATAGTCATTTGTGCTAAAAATCCTGAAATTTTGAGAATTCACAAACATTTCATGACTTCCAGCAGCTGCCCTAATATTTGCAAACTATGACTAACTTGACCTCACAAATAACATTTAAGCAAACTTGATTTTATGGAGAAAATAATGAATTGCATCTTGCCTTTGAACAAATCTTATAGCTGGACATTCTATTCTGTTGTTTAACAGTCCTAGTTATTTTATTTTTAACCGCAAACAGAAATAAATAAAAAAGTATTATGCATTTGGGCCCAGTCCTGTGAGGATCTGAATGCCTCCCATAAGGTACCTGGAACCCTCTATTTCTTTAGGAGTTTTGGATACTTACCACCCTGAAGTGATAAAATGTTTGCATAAAAAGCATACAAAATGATATAATAATTACATGAATTAAGTTGCCATGTCAAGTAATTGAAAGACAGAAAATGGCAGATACAAGATTCTGTGCAACCTTAATTCTGCCTCTTTGTCTACTCTTTCTGTGCTCTGAATGTGGCCAGGGTTCTCTGGGAAAAAGTAGGAGGTGATAATGTAATTACAGACTACAGACTGTATCATAATACATATGTGTAATGGGCAGAATTAAGGTTGCACATGAAACTGTAAATTTGGCATATAGGATATTACTTGAGAAATATGTGAAACTGCACATTAATAGATGTTAACGCATGGCCAGTTCAGCTGTAGAAAAACTGGTTCTTCTTATGAGAGAAATTGTTTTATTGAATCAGGTTAGAATTAGGAGTTTTTGTATTACAGAAAGGAAGTCTCCTTATTTTTATCATCTTCTTTTGACTAAAATTATTTTTTAAATCAATAATGGTAGAGATTAGATCCTGAGCTTTATGAAAAAAGTGCCTATTGTGCTCTATTTACCTGTGAAGTGTCATGCTAAAGGCTTAATCTTCTGATCAAAATTTTCCATTATATAGATTTTAATATCTTATTGTGCAGCAACTTTTCTTAAATTTGTTCTACAGACTCTTGCAATTATAACTTCTTGGCATACTGTTGATTCCTTTAGGTCTATTTCTGCTAGCTCAGATACATCTTACAGGAAACGTAGTCTTGCATGGACTAACCAACTTTTTTTGGTGTCGTCCCCCCCCCCCCCGCCTTAGGATAAGAAATGGGTTCTCAATCATGAAGATGTTACACTGGGAGAATTACTTGGCAAAGTAAGTAATCAAACGAACTAAATGAAAAAAAGAATCCTTAATTTATGAGTTCTAAGTCTATACTAATTGTGAAGTCTGTAGTTTTCTTTATTTTTCTGGTTTTTATTTTTCTAGTGAACATTTTTTATAGTAATTAATATGGTTTAATTCACAGTAAACACTGTTGAATTACAGCATACATAAATGCACACCATATATACTAGTAAATAATATATTTCTCTGTCTTTTGTTCATTAGTATACATGTTTAAATTTTGCACATATTGACATATATGCTAATTGATTTTTAAAAATCTAATTTTGTGTTTTGTAAAAGTGCAATGAGGAGTGTTGTAGCAAAATAGTAAAAGTGCTTATGTAAATTAATGAGCTGATAAAAATAAGATACTTTGTGTGGCACTAATAAATGTTCAAGCAAATTCTGAGTTGATTTTGTATGACCTAGTCAGTGTTAAAAGGCAGTGAAATAGTAGTGCAGATAATGTCACAATAATCACTGCTTTACTCAAAGTAACGCTTACAAAGTAGTTTACATTGTCAAAGTCTTTTGCAAATGTAAATCCTTACTTAGTACACTTTTACAAGTCAGGTAAGTAATTAGCCCAACAGCCCATTTTACATTTTGTGAAACTCATGCCAAACCCCATGGTGAATTATTAGAAGTACTGAAATTAATATTCAGGAACCTGGCTCTCAATTCTGTTTTTAATCCCCATATTACACTGCATCTAGTGCTCTACAGTGTGACCCAAAACCTGAAAAGTGGTTTGAATCAAAAGAAGCCAAACAAAACAGTTGGCTTAGCATGAAATGTATATGTTTCTTGTATTGTAAAGAATTAATGAACCATTCAAAGAACAGGAGAGGAAAATTCTATCAAAGCATTCTGCCTTTACAGGATAAAATCTTTCTGGTGGACTAAAGAAACAAAAGCTGCCATTAGATACACTAGAGAGAATTATGTCCACTAAAAGTGCCACACAGTTACAGAGCCAGTTCTACTGAAAAACCTAGGAAAACAGCAAGCTGGGGAAAAAACCCATATTGCTGACATTAGTCAAGGTCTTTCCACAGAAACAAGCAAACATAATACATTTCAAAAGTAAGTAAAAGAATTTAAGTAACCGTGCATGAAAAAGGTAATTGAGTAAAATGAGTTATGACTTTATCAAGAAATACTTACGGTAGAAAAATTTACAGAAGATCTAGTAACTGGAAGAATTACTTCATGTGAAAGAAAATTGCCTCCGTTCTGCAAGTATGTGGTTGTTATATAAAGAACTGATGCAGGAGTAACTACAGGCAGAAAAGGTAGAAATAAATGATCAATTAGTATTTCTGTGCTGTATTTGAAATGGAGTATGATGATGTGCTCACATCACATGATGGTGATGAACTACTTTCCAGTCTGTTACTAATTAAGGAAGATATGAAACAGTACCTAGTAAGGATAACCATCATTTAAATCAGCAGGCTCTGCTAACTAATGCTCCAGAATTGTAAAAGAATTGACATAGGAGGTCCCTTATCTCCTGATGTTAATTTTTAGTAAATTTTAGTATAATGGAGAAAATCCTGAAGAACTGGGAAATACTAATGCCATGCCAATATTCAAAAAGATCGAACTGAATGACCCAGGTAATTATAGGTCAGTTAGTGTATCAGTCCTCAGCAAAATAATATAAACATTGATACAGGATTCAATCAATAAAAAATTAAAGCATTGGAATATACTTATGTCAAATAACATGGTTTTTCTTCGAGCAGTGTCCCCAACTGCTCCACTTGAGGTGCTTGGGCACACCCCAAACCCAGGACTGGAGAGCTTTCTATAGCAATGCCCCTGGGGAAGGCACGTGTGCCAGCAGCAGCCGTAGCCATTTTCTTGCCACTGGTGAGGCACGCACCTGCCCCCGTGCCTCAGTTCTTTTCCTGCTGCCTCTGACTTAGGATGGACATGGCAACAGCTCTGATTGTTCCTTGTCTCAGCTTAATAATAATAATAATAATAATTAATAAAGAAAAGAGAGAAGAAGAGAAAACAGAGAGAGAACAGGAAAAAACAAGTAAATAACAAACCATCACATAAGAAGAAGAAATTTAAACAAGAAGTAAACTGGCAACAGGATGCTGATCCCTCCAGGGTTTAAGTGCTGCATCCAATGTAAGGATATCATGCCAGCTTCTGACAGTCATAGCGAATGCATACAATGCCTGGGCAAGGGGCACATTCCCCACAAGTGCCCGCACTGTAAGAAACTGACCACCAAGACTAGAAAGGAACAGGAAATGAAATTAAAACTATTACTTATGGGGGGCTCATTACGACCAGCTTCAGAGCCCAGTTTTTCACTGCTCCTTTCAGATACAATGCAAAAGCGCCATTCATCTGCTCCGTCCCTGATATATGGGAAGAAACGTAGATCTGGCAATAAATCTGATAGTACCCACGAGGCTTTGGGGTCCCTCAGGTACAGATGTCCCTGACAAGGGAAATCGCCAAATAAGCTCTAAAAAAGAGCACAGGCACAGAGAAAAAGCTGGGGAAAATAAAGCAGCACAGACTTCTCAGCCTATGACTGACATGGCACCGGCAACAGCTCTGACAGCCTCAAGGCACTCACATCAGCACTATTGCACCGGCACCGAGCATTCCAGCACTGACCTTCTTTTCCCTGGACCCAATCCTTTTCCCAAATGGCACGCCACAGCAGCAAGTGCTGATAAATAACCCAGTGCCAGCTCAATCAGAACAACACACTGTGACTAACTCACTGGAGGGTGCTTCCACATCAGATGCAGCTCTTAGAAAACATTTCAGAAAATTTCACCATTGCGAGCTGATAGATAATTATTCACAGGATTCCCCCTCAATTTTACCATTATTTGGGGTAGAATCTTCACCTAGTCAATTTTCCTCTTTGTCTGACTGTTCTGCGGACAGCTCATGCTCTGTAGACAATGAGCTTCCATCCCAGCTCCGGGAACAACTCAGCCATGTCCCCAGCTACCACCACAATCGAATACTATGGGGTTTACCTGGGCGCCTAACCTGGGGCCACTGAATACAGACTTCCCAATGTCATGGATGGGTTGGGGAAACTGGACACAATTCAACCCTCCATATGCCATACCATCAACTTCCCAGATGCCTACTACAATTCAACCTCCTTTGCCATTTGTGACTCAGCAGAACCAGCATTGTATTGCAGCCGCTGTACCTCAGGTGCAACAAGCGCCTCATGTTAATACCTTGATAGCTGAGTAAAAGGAGTCTACACAGCAATCAAAGGGTGATAATTCAAAACAGTTCCAAGAACTGTTTAAAAGAGTGGCAGACAGTTTGGAGATTCTGACACAAGATACTTCTTGTAGTCATCACAAATTGTACAGAATACTACAGTCTACTGTTTTCAATAAGGTTGCCTTACCTATGAATGATTGCATAATGGAGCCAGTGAATCTGGTATGGCAGACCCCTGCCACAGCTGCTTCCACAAATAAGATGGACAAGAGATATTTCATTGCCCCGAAAGGTAATGAGTTTCTCTTTACACACCCTCAACCAAACTCTTTAGTTATTGAGGCAGCCAATTGAAGAACTTAACAAACCTACATGGAATTGACCCCAGCAGATAAGGAGAATAAATAGGAGGACCTCCTAGGCAGAAAGGTGTATATATCTGCCATGTTCCAGTTGAGGGTAGCAAATTATACAGTATTGTTGTCCAACTATGATCATGACAACTACACCAAAATTTCTGAATTTATTAACTTTATTCCTGATGACAAAAAGGAACAATTTAATGCATTGATAAAGGAGGGGCAGTTGACAGCTAGAATGGCACTACAGGCATCACTGGATACTACCGATGCAGTGGCCAGGACCATCGGCACAATGGTCCTGGTCTTGCGGTGTTCCTCTTGGCTCCTATCTTCAGGGTTATCAAGACAAATGCAGGCCATGATCGAAGACTGGCCCTTCGACAAAGAAAGGATGTTTGGAGAGAAAACAAATGAATTCATGCACACCCTCAAAGATTCTCAGGCTACTCTCTGTACACTGGGCATATATACCCTGGCCACACGCAAGAAATACAGTAAGTATCTAAATAATATCTATAGATATTTTCAGTACCAATCCGATAGAAGATCTGACAATTACAGATCCAGCCCTAGACAACACCAAACAACCAGTCGTCTTCAACCTCCCAACCCACAAATTCTAAACAGCAGTCCTGAGAATTTGGTCAAGGGTTTGCCCGACCACCCCCATTTCAGGCAGGATGTTACCACCTTGACACCTCGCCTCTTCTGAAACAGACTGCTCCTATACCTCCAACGATGGAAAGAGATAACATGAGAGAAATGGGTCATACAGATAGTGGCAAAAAAGTATACCATCCCCTTCATTACAAGACACACTTCCCACCCCCCCCTCCATGTCCCTCT
Organism: Podocnemis expansa; assembly: GCA_007922195.1. Lineage (NCBI taxonomy): Eukaryota > Metazoa > Chordata > Testudines > Podocnemididae > Podocnemis > Podocnemis expansa. The sequence goes on along the minus strand of ML681982.1, from coordinate 50,020,068 downwards.
TCAGGGACCCTTCTCACGTACATCTCTTGTAAGAAGAGATAAACAAGCTCTTTCTCTTAGGAGTCAGAGAAGAGGTCCCAAAACAGTACACCTGAAGAGGGTTTTACTCCCTGTATTTTCTCACCAAAAAGAAAACAGGAGACTGGAGACCTATTTTAGATCTACAGAGGCTCAACAAACTGGTGGGCAATCAGAAGTTCAAGATGGTAACTTTATCTACTGTTCTTCCTGCACTGGAACAAGGGGACTGGTTGGCTTCCCTTGACCTGAAGGATGCCTATTTCCATGTGTCTATCCATTCTACACACAGGAAGTTCCCCAGAATCCTGTTTTTGGATAAACAGTACCAATACATGGTGCTTCCTTTTGGTCTATGCATGACATCGAGAGTATGCTTAAAACTTACGTGTTCATCACTGCCCATCTTTGCAAAGATGGGACTACCATGTTTCTGTGCCTAGACAATTTCCTAATAAGGGCATGATCACATCAAACAATAATACAAGCAATGGAAACAACGGAGGATCTATTCCTCTCCCTAGGTGTCACAGTAAACTATGAGAAATCTGTTATGTGCCTTACAAGCGAGATACACTTTATAGGAAGTCGAATCCACACGCAGTCTGCCAGAGCTGGAATCCACGTGTGATCTGCCAGAGCCTATTTCCCTCAGGAAAGATTTGAAGACATAAAGCAACTAGCTCACATCATCCAGGGCTCCCCAACCATATCTGTTTACACATGTATGCAAATGCTCAGGCATATGGCAGCTGCAACATGCCTTGCACATCATGCCAGACTTCACATGCAACCTCTGCAAATTTGGTTTCTGGGATGTCTCAAGATACACACTGTCATTTTCCCCACCACATGTTATCCATTCTGAAAACTGGTGAAGGACACTTTAACCTGTGGATGAAAGAAAAGAATTACGTTCCAGTGGTCCCTTTCACAAATCAAGACTCATTGATACTGATGACTACAGATGCCTTCTTGATAGGATGGGGGGGCTCATCTATTTTGTATGACAATCCAAGGTATGTGGTCCGCACAAGAAGGGACTCTGCACATAAATCTCCTAGAACTCCATGCTGTTCGAAATGCATGCAGTCATTTTCTGCTGATTCTGACCAGAAAGTCTGAAAATCCACACAGACAATATAGTATGCATGTACTATATCAACCGTCAGGGGAGCATGCTCTCAAGCCCTGTGCCTAGAGGCAGTGAAACTCTGGGAGTGGTGCATCGAGCACAGTGTGCTCATTTCAGCCATATACTTAACTGGCAAAGACAATGCAATTGCTGACACTCTAAGCAGGACATTCCAGAACTCCCGCAAATGGGAAAGTTGAGGTAATAATATCCATCAAATCTTCAGGTGATGGGGTTTTCCGACCCCTCACTTTTCTTCCTGGGTTACTTGGGAGTGGGCAACACTCACGTGTGCACAGGCACCTAAATTGATGACCAGAAGATCCTGAGTTTCCCCAGTGGTGATGTTGGGTTTGTGGGAATCCTCTATCCACTCCTCTGCTGCAGTCCCTTTGCTTTACAGGAAATTAAATTTGGCGGTGCCTACACCTGGCTGGACCCGGTACCTGCTCAGTGGCGTGCCTTGGAAGCCTTGAGGACTAAATCCTTGCAGCTAAGAATAATCTGTGGGATGTTTCTAATCCAAACTTACCAAATATATATACAATATACGCAAGGTACTAAATTGCATGTAACAAACCTTTACTTAATAAAGAACTTATCATAACAGGTTGGAATTGAATATTACTACTAATTTAAATACGCAGGGGCAAGTAAATAAATCAGTGGACAGACAGAATACAGTTTAAAGGAGACTTATCTAACAGGCACTTTAATAGCTCTTTTTCCCCAACTCACACTTTCATAGCTCTCCCCCCCCCCCCCCAGTGTGCACTTCCCAGAGTTCAGAACCCCAACCCCTTGCCCTCATGGGCGCGCTTGGAGGGTTAATAAAGGAGAAAAGGCAGCACGCTCCTGGTCCAGTGTATCCGCTCAGAACCATGGTGAAGAATCACAGTGAGCCCAACCAGTGGTCTGTAGTCCTGGCCCTGATTCAAAGGGACTGCCACACTGCCTTCTCTCAGCAGACTCCCTTGCTTTACAAGCCCCGCTCCAAATTGAAGAGGAGAGACAGACACTCACTGCAGATCCAGCTCAGCTAGCCTTAGGCTCAGACCCTGCTTTGGACTGAGTAAGGTCACCAACCTCTGAAGACCCCTGCTTGAGTGAGCCTCCAGCAGTCTTGGGCACCCCAGAAGGAGTCACCAGCAGCTTTCAGATTCACTCATGTCCTTTCTCTCCCAGTAGAGACCCCTTTTGTCCCCCTGTGCTTCCTAGAGGAGCTGGGAGGGGGGTCTCTCCCTTTTCCAAGGAATCATGGGAGTTGTAGTCTCTCAGTGGAAGAACTTACAGCACATAGGAACTGCTTCAATGTTAACCTCCTACTTGAATTCAAAGGCCCTAAAGTACAGGGTGCCTACACGACAATAGACCTATTTGCTGTGCCCATAAACAGAAAATGTACAAGTTTTTGTTTGTGAGCAGGAGTAAGCAAGTGATCAATGGGAGATGTATTCTTCCTCAATTGGGGTCAAACTCTTCTTTATGCCTTTCCCCTGATAGCAGTGATCACCAAGACCAGGAGTAGGCAACACCTGGCATGTATGCCAACAGTGGCACACGAGCTCATTGAGAGCAGCACACAGCACACTCTGCAGTACCACAGAAATTGCCACTCTTGCCACCGAAAGCCCTTCTGGGTGGCTTCCTATGGGCATAGCTGGGACACGGGGTCTCCCCAAGCCTGTGTTTCCAAGTGACACAGAAAAAAACTGCCCAGAGTGGCTCCTCTCTGTAGTGTGATGATCCCCAAAGGAGCCACTCTGGGCAGCTTCTTTCTGCAGCATACCTGGGAACCCCTGAAAGGAACCGCTTCTTTTTGTGGCATGCCTTGGGACTCCTGTACCCAGGCACATGGCCAAGATGAGCCATTCTGGGGAACTTCTTTCCATGGCATGCCTGGGAAGGGCTCCCACTCCAGCTCTGACCACTGCTGAATTTTCTGGAAGCTGCTGCATTTTTTCAGCAGAGGGGCCATCAACACCAGCTGAGGGTCGGGGAGGAAGGACTGGCACAGGGGTCGGCAAATGTTGCCAACCCCTGGCCAAGACCATCTTGAAAATCCATCGGAACAGAGCCCAGGTGATATTGATAGCCCCCCAGTGGCCCAGACAACTCTGGTACACTTACCTTTTATGCATGTTGAAGAAACCATCAATCAACCTCCCCCTGGTCCTGAACCTCCTATTGTAAAACAAGAGAGAGACATTACACAACCATCTGGACAAGCTCTGTCTCACAGCCTGGCACCTCAATGGTTTGATGACATAGAATCAGAGTGCTTTGATACCATCAAACACATCCTACTGAAAAGCAGAAAGCCTGTAACAAGATATGCTTACCTCCAAAAATGGCGTTGCTTCTCCGTGTGGTGCACACAACAAACCATTGATCCAATGAAGGCTCCTATTTCAAATGTTCCTGAATATCTCTTATACCTGAAAGAAACAGAGGTGTTGCTTAATACGCTTCGTGACCATTTTGCAGCACTTTCCATGTTTCACGCCCTGATCCATGATTCATCCCTATTTGCTCATCCAATTCTGAAACACTTCATGATGAGCGTCCAGAACATATGTCCTCAAGTCAGGACCACAGCCCCACAACGGGATCTAACATTGGTGCTTCGGGCACTGATGGAGCCTCCTTTTGAGCCTCTAGTGACAAATTCCCTCCTCCAAATGACTACGAAGGTAGTGTTCCTAGTCGCAATCACATCTGGGATAGCTCGCTGCATCCCTGGCTCATTCCCTGCATCCCTGGCTCATTCCCCATACACAGTGTTTCACAAGGATAAGGATTCCCTTCGTCCACACCCCAAGTTTTTTTAACCAAAAGTAACTTTGTTGTTCTATCTAAACCAGACTATCCACCTTCCTACTTTCTTCCTGAAGCCACATGCCAACCCACAACATGCCACCTTACACACCTTGGATGTCAAGTATGCATTGGCATTTTATATAGACAAAACCAAATCTTTTAAAAAAACTCCTAGATTATTTGTCTCTACAACAGAGCGTTGACAAGGTGAATCTGTTTCTAAACAAAGACTATCAAAGTGGATCTCCACATGTATACAAACAGCATACACACTATCAGGGAGAATACCCACTCAAACCATTTGTGCCCCTTCAACCAGGTCCTTAGGTACATCTACAGCTTTTCTGAGAAATGTCCCTGTCTCAGAAATAGGCCAAGCTGCTACCTGGGCCTTATCAGATACCTTTGTCAAGCATTATTCCATAGAGCAGTACTCTAACTTGGATACGTCTGTGGGCATAGCAGTATTAAAATCTATACGCAGTACAAGCCCTGGAGTTCTCTTCCCCAATCTAGGGGACTGCTAAACAATCACCTGAAGTGGAGCAGTCAGGGACACTGCTCAAAGAAGTGAGGGTTACTCACCCTTGTGCAGTAGCCAAGGTTCTTTGAGATGTGTGTCCCCAACATGCTCCACTACCCTCTCTCCTCCCTTCTACTCCGGAGTGTACAAAGTTATATACGTATTCTGTCTCTCTGCAGCGGAGAAGGAACTGAGGGACGGGGGAGGCATGCACATCACCACTGGTGCAAAAATGGCCATGGCCGCTGCTGACACGCACACCTACCCCACAGGCACTGCTGTAGAAAAGTCTCCGGTCCTGGGTACGAGGTGCATCCAAGCACCTGAAGTGGAGCATGTTGGGGGGAGACATCTCGAAGAACCTTGGCTACTGCACAAGGGTGAGTAACCCTCACTTTTGTGGAAAATAGGTCTTGTCAGACAAACCGAAATTTACTGTTTTATGCAGTTTCATGTTTGATTGGTAAAGGTAACTGTGCAGATGTAATGTAGTCAGACTTTTGTAAGGCATTTGACTAAGTACCATACGACATTCTTTTAAAAATCACATAAGACGATGTAAAGACATCATATGTTAAGTGGATTAAGAAATGATTAACTGTCAGATGTCATAAAGCTATTTTCAGTGGGCAGTTGTTGAATGAAAATGTTTCTAGTGGGGTTCTGCAGGTATCTGTTCTAGGCCAAATGCTATTTAACATTTTATCAAGTAGATGTAAAATGATTGTTGATAAAATTTGCAGATGATATAAGGATTAGAGGAATGATAAATAATGTTAAGAACTGGGCAGTAATACAGCATGATTTGAATCACTTGATGAGGGCTCATTCAAACAAAATATCTTTTAATATAGCCAAATGTGAGGTTATATGTCTAGGAACAAAGAATTTAAACCACTTCTACAGAAAAAGGGGATGTATCATGGAAAGCAGTGACTTTGAAAACATTTAGTGATTGTAGTTGACAACACTGGGTTATGCATTTCTTTAGGGATGATTCTGTACCAGAACAAACTAATGCAATCCTTGGATGCATAAACATGGAAGTAATAAATGTACAGAGGTGACTTTCCCTGTCCATATACGATTAGTGAGACCACCACTGAAATGCTGTATCATATTGTGTTGTCCACATTTTTAAAAGAAGGTTAAAAAATTTGGAGGTGCAGAGAAAAGCTAAAAAAAATTATGACAATATTGGAAATAATGTCATACAGTGAGAAACTTAAGGCTTGTCTACACAAATTTGTGGCAAGATATGGTGTAAATTCTATATTACACTCACTAGCCTGCTGCATGCTTTCAAATCGGATTAGATTAAAGCATATGAGGGAGATTTTACTGCATGCCAGCAAGGTCCACATGGATGCTTGACACTTGTCAGGCTAGTGTGTAGGATAGATTTACACTGTAGTTTGCCACAAAGCATTTGTGTAAACAAGCACAAAAAAAACTCATTCAGTTTAGCTTATCAAAATGAAGATCAAGAAGTGATTTGAGCATGGTATATAAGTACCTTCATGGTGAGAAAATATTGGGTTTTAATGGCTTTTTAATGTAGCAGAGAAAGGCATAACAAGAATCAATCGCTGAAAGTTAAAGCCAGGCAAATTAAAAATAGTAGTAAGGCACAGATTTTTGACAAGGGATTAGACATTGAAACAAAATACCATTGAAAGTGGTGGATTCTCCATCTCTTGAAGTCTTCAGATCAAGACCGGATGCCTTCCTGGAAGGCATGTTTTAATCAAACACAAATCACTGGGCTTAGTAACAGTAGTAACTGGATGAAGTGCTATGACGTGTGTTACGCAGGAGATCAGAGTAAATGATCTAATAGTTCCTTCTGACTTAAAATCTATGAATTTGTAAATATAACTTGCCTTAGCAAGGCACTTAAAAAATGTTCTGTGATTACTCCAAATGAAAAGGAGGAAGGTGCTGATTGCTCTACTGTTCAGACTTTTCTATTAACAGCCACACGAAGCAGTACGAACAGCAGCCTCAGAAGAAATGAACCAAGTCACATCAATAATTCATGTTCCATCCCACCACCTCCATATATATGGCCAGTTTGTAAATGGTGGTCAGCAGATTGAAGAAGAAACTGAGAATAAATGGGCAGTGTGTTCCCCAGAATGGACAATGCATATGTTCAATCACCTATGCCCCCTCCCCCCCAATAAAGAATAATATAAAATTAAATAGCTTAGAAGAAAATGACCTATTATGCTTCATTTTCTCTTTCAAAATATAGCACTTGTGCACTGGAAGTAATGCTGTGATTCAGAAGGGAGCTAGCCCAAAGTTTGTATTTCAGAGTATAAGCTACTTAGTTAAGAGGAAGAGAATTCCTGTTTAAAGAACAAGAAAGCTCAAACATATAATAAACATAGCTTTATAAAGCAATGAAATTACAAAGTGTTTTGTCAGATTTGTTACCTTTACACTTGTAAATTTAATTTTATTAATAGTCATCTCTGCAGTCAGGTAATTTGAAAAAAAATGCTGTTTCTGTTCTGTTTCTGTAACAAAGAAGCTGTAAAATGATTTTAATAGTGTATAATGATTAAAATTATCCAGTTTAATTAAATGTTCCACCATGTTTTCAGGTGTTACAAAATGGCAAAAGAGAATTTTAGAATACTTAATGAGCCATAGTTACCCTCATTCAGGGGAGTTGCTACAGATAAATATTAGGGAGGGCCCCAGTCCACTCCCTTCCCTCCCGGCAACCCCCTGAGACCTTCCCTAACCCCCCCGCCTGCGACCGTCCAAGCCCTTCCCTAATCCCCGGTCATGTCGCTGAGCCCCGCTGCCCCAGGCTGACCCCATCCCCCGTGCCCTTTCCCCATGGGGCCGGCGTGCCTACCTCTCCCTGCCCCCCAGCTCCCTTGCCTGGATGCCGGGGGAGACTGGGGCAGTGGCTGAGGCCCCCAGCATTGACCTTTCTCTGAGTGTGCTCAGAGCAGGGTCAAGCCAAGGTGGGAGTTCTAGAAACTCCCAGCCCCAGCCTGGAGCAGCTCCCTACCAGCCGGAAGACCGTCTGCTGGTCGGGTACAGACCATGGCCCAACAGCATTCACTGCATGGGGGCGTGACAGTGCACCCCCATGCAGTTTAGTGGCAGGCTACTCAGGGGCTGGCCCTGAGTTTCAGGGGGGCTGAGGCCCCCTGCCCCTCAGCAATGCCATTGCCCTCATTTAGCATGAAGAACCACCAATACCACTGGAATTTCTTCAGAAGTAGTTAGTACAGAACACAGTCCAAAAGGAGGACTACTGACTGTAGAACACTGTCATATATTTTTTAATTGAAGTAGTTCTCTGACCTGAGCTTTTTATGGTTAGCTATTAATTATTAAAAACTACTTTGTTCTTGACTTTGTTCTCTTCTCCAAAATTTTCTCCAGTGCGAGATAAAAATTTACTCTCTCATTTCCCAGGCTGGCATTGGTAGGGAGCGCTGTAGTAGTAGTAGGCTTGGTTTACAGAGAGAACCTAGTCTTTCTGCACCCTTTTTTTGCTAATGTACTGGTGATGCTAACTGACTTGAAAGAGATTTTTCAGCCAGCACTTTCTTGCCCAATGGAAGATCACTTTGATATCAGGCTTTTCTAAACTAGGATTAGAGATATATTTTGTTTGATGAACTTGGATTCATATCAGCAAACCAATGTGCTCAACTTATTTATAAATTGGGATTTCAAAAAGCATAGAAATGTTTTAGCCCACAAGTTTTAAAAATACATCTTTGATCTTAGTTTAGACAAATTGACATAAGCTTGAGATAGTAGAGACTGTGATAATTCTACAGTGCATTTTTATGAGGGGAGTGTATGTGGAGTATCATATAAATACAAGGTTGAATATTTTTAAATAAACAAATTACTATTTTATATGTTAGTATTTTTCATGTAAGGTCATTTTTCAGAGTTATGTGTTTGTATATAGAGATGTAGAATAGAAATACCTTATAACAACATTGCTATCATCCATTTATGAGTTTTAGCTCTTTCCCCTTAACATGTATTTCTTTCCTCTTTTTTCCATTTCACATTAGTATGTGTACTCCTATACAAATCTATCTAGTGATTATTTTAAAACCTCATTCACTCAGAGAAACAAGGAAGTTCTTCCTGCAAATTCTGACAATGCCGTCTGAATTAATATAACTCCAAGTGGAGGCATACATAGGAAAGAAATCTATATAGAGTCCTTTACTGGGGGCGGAGGGCCAGAAGAGCAATAAGCATAGGTAAAAGAAATATGCCATTCAGTGTTGTGCGCCTGTGCTTGGTCTGCTGCTTTGCACACATATAACCTATTCATAGTTTCCTAAGCCTAAATAGTGAAAAAAGGGTAAACTTGAGAGTGCCCTTTGGCCTATCATACTTCTTTTTGATTTGCTGAACATTCAGTCTTGGACTAATTGGTTCCTTTATCTTAGACTTGAGGTAATCAAGAACTTTATGGTATGCATAAATTACTTTTTATCTGTGTTCATTCTACTTTCCTGCCTCATTGTTCATTATTATCCCACTGTAATGGCCAATAAAAATATATCTTACGTTGAAAAGATATTGTCTGGAATCCCAGAAATATGAACATAGAGTGAGTTGCTTTTCAAATCCATTCATTGACAAAATGTGGGTCCTCAAACCCTTGTCTTTGTATAAAGTGTAAAATTATGAAAATGGGAGACATTAAACCCTATTTATATCATATAGTATATTATTATATATTATTATATTATAGTATATATTGTTTATATTATATATTAATTTATATTACATAGTAAAGTAACAACAGAGATGAGAGGTGATCATAATGATAGTTGTTTGTGCTGTAATCAGTAAAGTGGTCTGCATCATGCCTTATCAAAGATCACATCAAACAACAAAAACACATGCAGCTCAAAGCAGGGAATTAACACCCTCATTTTGTCATCTGGAGATGTAGGGTTGATATTGAGAAGTAAATAATATTTTCAAAATGTCACCCAGATTTTAGATGTTAATAAAATTCCATTGACTAAAATAAGTATTTGAAGAACAATTTGTTTGTTCAGAAAATATTTTACTGTTTTCAGAAAAGTTACAGTAAAACTTTTGTCAAATTCTAAATGTTAGATATAATGAAATATAAAAATATTTTATGAAAGGAATAATGTTAGAACATGAGCATCAGAACAAAGCAATTCTCCTTTGAATCCTTAGTGTGTGAATTTCTGTAAGGACATCTTTAAAACATAGATCCAATTAAAATACTTGGTGACATGAGGTATCTGTTTCTTTTGAATGATAGTTTTATTTTCTAAAGACTTAAAAATCATGTTTACTCAGCACAATGAATTATCTATTTGCAATTTCAGGGTAATTTTGGTGAAGTATATAAGGGAACGTTAAAGGATAAAACTCCTGTCGCTGTAAAAACTTGTAAAGAAGATCTTCCTCAGGAACTAAAAATAAAATTTTTATCAGAGGCCAGGTGAGTTTCCTAGATGTAGTTAGATATGTGCTTATCTTGGTTTATTTTATTGAAATTTGATTATTAAATGGATTTCAGAAATTGTTAATGAATAATACATCAATCGTAAGTAAGCCTGGAATTAACATTTCTACCGATTCAAGTGATTTTTTTTTTCCCAAGTATCTGACCTTATCATAGATTCAGGCAAGACTTAGAGTAACCCCTTTTGAACAGTAGTGGTGGTCAAAAAGACATGAAGATGCTGGTATTGACTTCATTTATGAATCTTTTTTTTTAAGAGACGGGCCTTCTGAAAGGACTGGGTTGTGCCAGGCAGGTAAAGAAATTCCTTGATGGGGGCTGGGGAGAATGGCATTTATATTACAAAACATGGGTGCAGAGCCTGCTAAGCCAAAGTATTTTGGTTGATACATGAGTGCACAAGTACCTGGCGTTTAAATTGTCAGGGTAAGGGAGGGTACCACAAAAATTGAAACATTTTAATTTGTTTCACTGTCCTCACACAAGAGTTTAACAAAGATAACAGAGTAGAAAACATTAGCTTTATACAAATAACGTTTATTGGATATCTCAACTGTTTAATTCCTTGAAAATGGTTTTGATTTTCATGACTGGCTACCAAGGATTTGCTTCACTTGCTAAGCAGCATCCAACTCAATAAATAATTTTATATTGAAATGAAAATGAAATACATTGTTCCTTGCTTAGGTTCCATTCAAGCATACTAAAGCTTTTCATATGTTTTACAACAAGTGGTTCAAGTTAATAAGTAATACACAGCAAACTAAAAAGCAATGATGTGTCTCTAGTATTCTTACCAGACCTCCTTTTAATTTATAAAGGATGGCATTTTTTTGTCTGTAAATGTTCTCATCATAGCTTACTTAAGCTGATTGTTTTAACTTCCTAAATTGGAATAGTTACCCTTTAATTTTCATTTTGAGATTTATTTGTTTATTTATTTATTACTGTTTTTAAAGATCAGAAAGCAAGATGGGGATTAAGCTGTGCATAGGTGAAGGGAAGGCTGATGCTTTTCCTGGTTTTTGATAGAGCTCTATAAATGCTCCCCAGTTCTGGTCTTGTATTATATCCTTGGCCTTCGGAAGCATGAGTCCCTCCTCATGCTAAGTTATGTAGCTGTTTTATGATGTGGACAAATGGTGGGATCATCATGAGAATACTTAAGTAGATTATGACTTGTAAACTAGTTAGTGTATTTACTAGCTTTAATTTTCTCATCAAAGTGGGATATTTGGAATCCCACAGGGTGGCACTTGTGATATATTGAAAATAGCTTGTTTTTATTTTGGATAATATAATAAAGGGATATTTTACTTTAAAATGATATCAGAGGTTTAAGATGTTTATTCTGATATTCATTTTAATCAACTTGCATGAAATATACTAACCTTATCAAACTTTTTTGCACCCTTTGCAGAATACTCAAGCAATATGACCATCCCAATATTGTCAAACTAATAGGAGTTTGCACTCAGAGGCAGCCTATTTATATAGTTATGGAACTTATTCCAGGTAAGTTTCTTGATTGTGTTTTTCGTAACACAGAGACCCAAATGTATTACCTCTTAATCATCTTTATTTGCATTTTCATGATCTATCCGCACAGTTCAACATTTGTAAACTGTTTAGAGAACTTGGTTTGCACTAGTCATGATTAAATGAGCTGTACAAGTCTGCTGTGGGTTTTTCTGTAGCCAACCCAGACAAGTCTAGCTGTTAGAGAATACTACTGGACATTTGTTTAGTACAGGAATAGTGTTATTTCTCCTTGATCCAATGTAAGGGGGGAAAAAGCCCTTTTCATTTACTATGCCTATATTATAGATGCTATGACTGGTTTATTTAAAAGAATTCATTGACTAGTTAGTTAAATTTAGTCAATTTCTGTAGCATCATTGGTAGAGATGATCAATAGTTTATAATTTTCCCTATCCACTGAAGTTTTTTCATTGTTGATGTATACATTTTCAGTTGATGATCAATAGTTTATAATTTTCCCTATCCGCTGAAGTTTTTTCATTGTTGATGTCTATATTTTCAGTATTAAAAGCATGAAAATAAATTATTTAGGAAAATCATATTTCTTTTTCTAACAGCTTTTATACTACTGTGGGATCATTGTATTTATATATTTGGCCAGCAGGTGGAGACATTTTCAAACTGTTAGGGTAATAGCAGCTCCTAGGCATTTTATTCTCACTTTGAGTCTGTGTGTAGTAAGAAAAGCTGTGTTGTTGCTAATCTCTAGTGCTCCTTACTATGTATTACAGCTAATACAGGTGACAAGTTTAAAAATAAGAGTTCAAAATTATGTTTTGGACTATAACAAGAACTGTTCCCGTCACAAAGAAATAGGCTATATTTTTATTTAAGCTTTGGGTATAGTTTGTTTGTAATCCTTGAGTTTTAACAGAGCCACAGATGCAAGAGTGAAATCTTGGTTTCATTATGGCTTACTGTTTCTTTCCATGAGATTTTTGAATATGTGAATGGCTTTATTGTTTACGAAAATAAGAGACATTTTCGTCTAGGAGTCACTGGGGCTAGGACAAGTTGAAGAAACAGGCTTCTGCTAGAGAGGTCTATGGGGAATCAATAAATGGGATTTTAAATCTTTCACCCATCCTGGTTACCATTTCCGCCTCCACACTCATCAAAATCTGATTTTTTTTTTTTTTTTAAATCCATCCCCCACACCCCTGCTTCCTGGCTTCAGATGTGCAAACTTCTGAATTCTGACTCTGGTATGCTTTGTTGTACTCTGGGTATCGGCTACCGTCCATGATTGCATGACTCAGTTGCCTTTGTACTATCTACAATCCTTCACACCTAATACGTAATCTTTTTGCAAGTTAAAATTGGGCAGTACATGAGGAGCCAGACTCAGCCAACTACAGAAGTTAGGAATTCTGGTACCAATGAATGGGGCAGAAGGAGAAAAGGCTGGATAGTAGCTTTATAACAGAGGAATGGTGGCTATGTGCAGAATATCACTGCTCGTTCTTCATCTAGCCATGTCCTTGGATATTCCACCCTTGTGTTTGTCATGCCCTCGCGTCGAGACCCGGAGATTTTCATCGGTGTTCGCTTGCGCCGTGCATGGTCATCTAAATTTCATTTTAAATCTGACATAGAATTTGAGCTTTCATCTTCGTAGGTGACATACTAGTGCTTTTATTCACTGCACCACCAGGCCTGGCTTTCTCAATGTGTGTTTATTGTTTTCCTATCTTTATATATTCTCTGTGCAAATAAAATCACAAATGCAGGTATACTTGAGAGTATTCTAACTATATAATTCTGCAAGTCAGTTTAAAAAATTAGTTCAAAATGGAACATTTAATCATATAAAATTGTATTGCATAGTAAACTGCAGAACTGTTGAAAATTGATTTATAAAGCTACATGGTAGTCTCCCCAGGGAATGTAGCAGAAACAGTTGGCTGCATATTGAGGTAGGTTTTCACCCGTTACATCCGCTGATTTTCTTTTTGCATGTAGTATTTCCCTTTGCCATAAAGTGTTCTGATTCTTTATGTGTCTGTTATATTTTTTCTTCCCTTCCATACTCCTACATATGCAGTGTGTGTTCTTTATTCTCTCTTGAAATTGCTGTGATTTGGATTTTGGTGCTTTATTTGTGGCTCTTCCCAATTGCCATTGCAGAATCAGATTTTTTTCATGAGTGTTGAAATATTTCTCCATTATCTGTGGAAACTTGGACATGATCCTCAGATGCACTGAGATTTTTCTAGTCCCATGTTTGGGAAGCTGGAAGAAGAAATGTATCTCAGGATAAAACAGCTTCTGATAGGAATCAAAAGGGTGACAGACTGACAGTTAAACAAATATACATTCAATTAGTGGCCACAGAAATAAACCAAATGTTGTTAAATGCACAGCCAAATAATATGACATGTTTGAAAGTCAAACTCCTTTCTTTGTTGAACACAGGGGCATGTAAAAAGGTGAGCAAGTAGGGACACAGGCCCCCCAATAATTGGTGAGGGCACAAAGCTCCAGAACCGGGAGAGTGAGCTCCTGGGACTGCAGATGAGAGAGAGAGAGAGAGAGCTGTTCCAGGCCAGAGTACAAAAGATGCCACTCCAAAAGCACTGAAATTAAAATTCCTGTGCATGCTCCTGGGTGCCTACCTTTCTTACCAAACAACAAATGACATTCTCCCTCAGAGACACTGTGATAAGAAAATAAAAAATAAAAAAATAAAAATAAAGCCTACATAGCAATGAAATAGTCCACAAAATAAATAAATAAAAGAACAGAACGTACTGCAGAAATACAGCCAGTAGTGACAGTGAAGGTCACATAAAGAATCATGCATAGTAATGAAAGCAAACCATCCCCTAATTCAGCATGTTTGTTTCTGCCAATGCAACCTGGAGTCCTCAACCAGTAGGCTTCAAACTGCAACATAAGCTTATAATAGCTTATTAAAGTGACATTGTTAATTTATTCCTGGTTGTTTCATTTCATAACAGTGAAGGTCTCTGAACTAAAATCCAAATTTTGTTTTTTTCACCAAATATGCAATTTCTGTTTGCTTAAAGGCCCATGGCTGATAAAACAATTATGAAAGAACACGCTTACTCCCATTCCCCTGCACATACTGTCTGGGGCCCTTTCTGCTGGCTAAGTTGAATCTACTTTGGGGCTTGAGAGTCTCACAGATGTAGGTTTTGTCTTCCCTTTATTCAGGTGGTAGAACAGATGACTCCTAGTAGAGGAATACATTGGGTTCTGTCATTTCTTCAGGGGAATAGAGTGGGGAGCTTAATATCAGTGAATTGTCCTCCGACCTTCCTGCAATCTTTTCTCCTACCCCTTCCTTTTCTACCTTCATTTGCTAGAGGGATTTTTATTTTCATCTTCTACTTTCTCAACTTCTGGTACTGTGTCCACTGGTACTTATTTACAGCTACCTCATTATTTATTTATGTTTCTAATTCAGTTCCTCCTATCACAAAGGTAGCAGAGAAAATGTTCATTCCCATACTCACCAAACTGCCCTAGGTTTTTGGGAACAGAGGGGTTGACAACAGTGCTCAAGACTTTTTGCTGCTTTCTCCCTCTTCTTTTTTGGGGGCAGACTGTGTGTTCCTCCCCAAAATTGCTACATATTCTACTTTTGCTACATGCAGGGATAGAATGTATAATGCTCCCATGGCTTCTGAAAGTTAATGTTCTTTGATATAACTGCTGCTCCTTCTCTTCTCTTTTCCCTGGAAGATGATGAGGGGTTTCTGCCTGAAAAAAAGAGAAAGAAGGGGAGCAACTGGCAGAAAAGGGAAGGTTTAAATATTTAAAATTAAACTGAATTTGGCTTCTTGTTCATCTTATACCTCATATTTATGATCAAAGCATCTATGAGCAGAACTGGATTTAAGTAATTCTGTCCTCCGGAATGAAACAGAAAGAGCTAAATAAAATAAAATAAAATACATTTTGTAGGTGAGATCTTTACACCATGAAAAGCAGACTGAAAATCCAGAAAACTAAAGCAGATATGACATGATAAGAATCAAAACAACCAGAGGAAATAAGGTGCTTCAAAGACCAGAAAAAAAATTAACAAGAAAAGCGTTTGAAAATAACACTCAGAAGTATCATCTGACCATTTACATTTTTATAGTTTTCTAAGATAAACTTTTTGTTGTTTTTTGGAAGCTTGGCAATTGCAAGAGAATTCTTTTTTAACTTTTTGTAAACACACAAAAAAATTATTTTGATAGCTGTGGAACAGCTCATCGCAGGATCTTCATCTAATTATAGTAACATCTGTCTTTTGCATTTACCTAGCAGATTAAAGCATTTTTTTCTAGTATCCAGATTGTAATTTAATTTAGAAATGGGATCTTTTTAGTCAAATGTGCCAAGGTTACAGGAAAAAACTGTAGCCTTTCACTACATTTTAAAAAGTACCAGCAACACAACCCTATGTTTGTAAACATAACTTTGTCTTAATATAACAAAGTTAATATGTTAATCACTTCTAAGAGTTGTATTCTGTTGCTTTCCAGTCAAAACACTAGGCTCTTCCATAATTTAGTAGCAATAATTATGTCCTTTGATAAAATGAAGGGATTCTGCCAACTGTTTCACATTCCAATACTCTAGCTATGCCACAGATACCATGTATCAATGTTCTCAGTAAAATAACATTGATATTATTACTAAAAAAATGACACAGAATCTTAGAAAGTAAACCTTCTGGCCCTATGTAACATACTTACTAATTTATTTATATTTTATGTAAGTATTTATTACAAAATAATTTAGATTTTTTATTATTGCCCAGTAATAAGCCAGTTTTACTTCTAAATCAAGATCAGCAGCATAAATTGTGTATCCTTCATATGTACTGCCGATGGTGTCTAGTTGTATTTATAGAAGAGATCTGAATGTGTAATCCATTCAGAAATTTAAAATGAAAATGAAAAAAAATTCTAGGAAGTTATTTTTTAAGAAATCAGCAGTTCAGCTCCCTCAGACACATTCCGAAGATAACCATTGTAGTCCTTTTTATATAATCCGTTGAACATATGCATATTTTGTTGTAGATAAGTGATTAGGGTTTTATGAAAAAAATGGAAATACTCTTATATGAGGTACTTGTTCTTGTTACTTGACTGCTGTGAAAGAGATTTAGTGAAGTAGATGGTTTAAAATGTTTTGTGGCTGCATAATGCCTAATTTGCCAGTAGTCTTGAAGATACTGTTAAAAAGATTTAATTTTATGCTGTCCTGCTCAGATAATAAGAACCCATTGAAATCATAAATCTGCAGTAGGAGTGGATAAATGGTGCAAGTAAATAATTTGGTAGAGAAATGCCCTCACAAATTCTTGTAGATATTCAGCTTTATGAGCCTAAATCAATGTTTCCAGACATTTTGTAATAATAATTACAGCAGAAAAGGCTTACATATGTGATTTATTTAAGAAGATAAAATGAATTGAGCATAAAAATAATAGAAAAAGAAATGTAAATCAGGATTTCTCAAACTCTTTGCTTTCTGAACCACAGGTTAAAATAGAAATCTTCTTGTGAACCATTTCCCTTTCTGACTAAATGTTCCCAGCTCCCTATTTTCCCTATGGCAATATACATTTTGGTTATTTGTAAATATAAAGGACAGAAGAATGGCCATACTGTGTCAGACCAATGGTACATCTACTGCAGTATCCTTTCTCTCAGTGGTGTCAATCCAGGTGCTTCAAAGGGAATGAACAGAACAGGGCAATTTATCAAGTAATCCACCCACTGTCATCCACTCTCAGCTTCAAGAAGTCAAGCCTAGGGACACTCGAAGTATGGGATTTATCCCTAACCATCTTGGCTAACTAACAGACCATGAACTCATCTAATTATTTTAACCCAATTATAGTTTTGACTTTTGCAATATTCCCTGGCAATAAGTTCCATTGAAATTTGTTTTGTTTTAAATCTGCTGCCTACTAATTTCACTGGATGACCCCTGATTCTTGTGTTCTGTGAAGAAGTAACCAATACTTCTTAATGATTTGCCGCATACAATTTGTGATTTTATAGACATCTATCATATCCCATCTTAGCTGGCTGTTTTCCATGCTGAAAATTAGTCTTTTTAATTGATCCTCATATAGAAGCTGTTCCATGCCTGTAATCATTTTTGTTGCCCTTCTCTGTATGTTTTCCAATTCTAACATATCTTTATTGAAACAGGGCAACCAGAACCCCATGCAGACTTCAAGGTCTGGGTGTCCCATGAATTTATATAGTGGCATGATGCTATTTTCTGTCTTATTATCGAACATTTTCTTAATAGTTCCTAGAATTTTGTTAGGTTTTTGCTGCTGCACATTGAGTTGGATATTTTCAAAAAACTTACCTACAATAAGTCCAGGACCTTTTTCCCTGAGTGGTAACAGCTAATTTAGATCGCATCATTTTGTATGTATAGTTGGGATTACATTTTCCAGCATTCGTTACTCTGCATTTATCAATATTGAGTTTCATCTGCCATTTTGTTTCCCAGTCACCCAATTCTGTGAGATCCCTTTGTAATACTTCACAGTCTGCTTTGGACCTATCTATCTTACATAATGTTGTATTATCTGCACATTTTGCCCTCTCACTGTTTATCCATTTTGCAGATCATTTATGGATATGTTAAACATCATTGGTCTCAGTACAGATCTCTGAGGGATGCCAATATTTACCTCTCTCCATTATGAAAACTGACCAGTTATTTCTACCTATCGTTTCCTTTCTTTCAACCAGTTATTGACTGATGAGAAGTCCTACCATGGATTCTTACTTTGCTTACTGGGCTTTTGGTGAGGGAACTTTGTCAAAGGCTTTTGGAAAGGTCAGGTACACTCTATCCACTGGATCACCCTTGTCTATATTTGTTGACCCCATTAAAGAATTCTAATAGACCAATGAGGCACAATTTACCTTTACAAAAGCCATGTTGACTCTTCCCCCAACAAATCGTTTTCCTCTACATGTGTCATAATTCTGGTTTTTTATATAGTTTCAACCAACTGAATTTAGAGTTTCTGGACTACAACTGCCAGAATAATGTCTGGAGCCCTTTTTAAAGATGGGTTTCGTGTTGGGTATCCTCCAGTCATCTGGTACAGAAGCTGATTTTAAATGATAGTTTACATAACACTGTTAATAGTTCTGTATGATCATATTTGAATTCCTTCAGAACTCTTAGATAAATAGCATATGGAGGCTGGGAGGGAGAGGTAAAACACATATAATACCTATAATTATAGGGCAAATGTACTGCATTTAGATGGATGGGTGGAGAGAGAGAGAGAGAGAGAGAGAGAGAGAGAGAGTGTGTGTGTGTGTGTGTGTGTGTGTGTGTGTGTGTGTGTGTGTGTGTGTGTGTGTGTGTCAAGAATAAAGCAAGAATAAACAGTAATCTATCTATATATATATATAAACAGTAATACACACACACACACAGTTTATTCTCTCTTTCTGGTACACACCTTAACACATACTTCCCTTTTCCTGCACGTTTGCCCTTTTTCCCATATGCCAGTTTCAGATATCAACTTTATTCCTCACACTGCCCCTTCTTCTCCTTGGCCTGCAGTAGCATATGGAGAGAAAGAGTAGACAGAGTCTCAGATCAGTTCCCAGTCAGCTCTAAGTCACAGAGCAAGCAGCGAGAAATCTTAAGAAATGGAAAAATCTTGGGTTCCTTTCTCCTTCTTCAACTTCCCTCTGCAGCTGGCAATTAACTGCTAAAGAACTGAGATAGCACTACTGAGTTAAACAGTACCGCAGTACAACCAAGCGAGCTTAGTTGCAGATTGAGATGTTCCCCCTTATGGAGAACTTTAATTTCATAAGTGAATGTAAAGCTTCATGATGACAAAGAAAATTTAAAGCCCTACATAGAACTAGAGGGATGAAAAAAAAACTAACCAAAACAAGAGAAGAAAATAAGCAAGGAATAGGAAGGCAAAAGAACAAAACATGACATTAGTTTGAGCATATAAAACCTGACATTTTGTGTGTGGTGTTTTTCTCTCTCTTTTATTATGCTCTTGTTCTATTACAAATGAATGGAAGTGAGAGCTTTCTAAATTGTTAGTTAGAAATCTTTTGGGTTGAAATGTATTTTTAAGCATACCTTTTCTCCTTTACTATATAGGGCTAGACTGTAGTGACTAGCTTAACCTGACCATGTAGGAGACTCAGGACAAATTATGACTCTTAACACTGCTCTGTTCCAGTAGTTCTCAACTGCTGTGATGTGGCACAGAAGTATGTTGCGGAGAGGTATGTTGCCAAAAAATTGGTGTCACATCACCCTATTCCCAGCAGGAGCGTCACTGCCACCGGGTTGCCTTGCCCTTCTCCCAGGCTGACGCGGGTGTAATAACCCTTGGGGAGGAAGGGGTTAACACTCTGGTCAGTGAGTCCCAGGACAGCCAATAGGAACGAAGCACAGCTTTTTGAATGGTAACAGCAGCCTGGCCTGGGCCTGTTTGGATGCAGCAGAGCTCCTGGAAGGATCAGGAGGAGGCCAGAGGGGCCTGAGGAAGAATCCAGCAACATCCTTACCAGAGATAAGCTAAGTTTGGTACTGACCAGGCGTGGGTAGAACAGGGAATGTTTACTTAGATGCGGTCAGGGTATTTTCTTTGTTTTTGGCTTGTTTTTTGGATTTCTCTGTGCTAAGCACATGTAACCCAACCCCCCACCCCACTACCCTGTAACTACCTAAGTTAATTCCCAGAGAAGCAACTCTGTGTTTATTATCTGTTCTTTTTTGATTAAAGAGTTTACCTTTTAAGTAAGTTCTGGTTCTGTGTCCTGAGAGGCAAGAGGTTTGTGTGCCCGTGCCTTAGACAGCACAGGCAGCTACTAGAGGGAACCCTGTTCCAGTTCCAGCTCATATTGCAGCTGGAGTTCAGTCACTTTCC
Source organism: Podocnemis expansa (assembly GCA_007922195.1). NCBI lineage: Eukaryota > Metazoa > Chordata > Testudines > Podocnemididae > Podocnemis > Podocnemis expansa. The sequence continues at coordinate 49,999,604 of ML681982.1, read as the reverse complement.
TGAAGGAGGAATAAAGAGGATTGCAAGTACCTCACAGGGAGGAATTCCCAAGTGCGCCTTCCTGGGTCACAAGAGGTTTTTTTGCATTTGGGTGGTGGCAGCGATACCACTCCAAGGCCAGGAATTGGAGGCCTTGGAGACTTTTAAGAGCAGGCTTTAAGGCCAGTGGCTTTTCTGGCCTGTTGTGGGCCCCCACCTTCTGCACTCAAAGTGCCAGAGTGGGGAAAAAGCCTTGACAGCGGGGCAAAAGGAAGCCAGCAGCTGCAGCATGCCATTCAGGTGGGGGCAGTCCCGAGGCTGCAGGGGTCTCTGCAGGTGGAGGAGGCTCCCAGCCCAAGTGCCTGCCATCTCCTGCTCAGAAGCAGTGGCAATAGGAGCCAGCAGTGCACCACTCCAGCTGGAGGCAGTCCCAGGGCTGCAGAAGAGTTTGCAGCCCCAGGAAGTTCGCAGCCCTAGTGCCCGTGTACTGTCAAAAACTGGGTTTTGGCAGATTGTTACCATCCAACCAGAGTAACAAAATCTGCCAAAACATGGTTTTTAGCACTACAGTAACAGTGGCTCAGCTGCAGCATCGTAAGACAAGCCCCAAGTCTCATGGCCTTCTGATGGTTTTTCTGGGATAATGCAGCTGTAGCAACACATCGTACTCAGTGAGAGGTGTAAATAGCACTTTTCTGGTTTGGTTAAATGTACTTGTTTCTTGTAATTATTTTTATGAATTTCAGACGTTCATTGACCTGGTTGTTTTTTGGTGTCAGTGTGTAGCTTCCTAACCATCATATTAATACCAATGAACTTTTTCATTGTTTTATAATGCTAAAGCTATAGTTGTCATTTCATCCATCAAAATATTTCTGAACCAACATTTGGGAGCAATGGATATTTTAAAGTGATAACTTCATATTGCAGCAGGCTGTTGTATTTTGTTAACTCTAATGTTTCATTTACTGCCTAGTATCCAAAAACAAATGAGTATGGAGTAGTCTTAGATAACCCCTTATTAAGATAATGAAAGTACATTAATTGTCTGAAAGTGGAGTTACTTCCATTAATTTGTACATTACAAAAGTTTATTACCAGTTGGCATACTGCACAGACACTGTACTGGCATTTTTCTTACTGTCTTTCGGATAGACTGTTACATTCCAACAGTGTTTGTTCTTCTCTAGAGGCTGAAATAAAAGGCTTAACTAACAAAGTATTAATCCTGAAAAGGGTTAGTAGACATAAAGCAGAATATGTTACAGCCATTGCAGAATCATTCCTGTATCTTCCATAGCTTAAAAAGAGATGAGACAAGACTTTCCTCATCTCGTTGTACTTGAATATTTTGTATGACTCTTCAATAAAACAGTAAGCCACTACAGGGTTTGCATTCCTAGACTATTTGATGTATGTTTAACCAGCCTATAGGTGCACCGGGTTCAAGTAATGTTCACAGGGATGTAGCTTATGGCTAATTGGATGGTTTCAGGTTGCAGCTGGGAAGGTCAAGGTTGAATATTAGGAAAACTTTTCTCACTAGGAGGTTGGTGAAAGCAACTGGGTTGCTTAGGGAGGGGATATAATCTCCAAGTTTGGAAACTTTTAAGACTCAGTTGGACAAAACACTGGCTGGGATGATTTAGTAAGAGTGGTCCTGCTTTTAGCAGGGGGTTGGACTAGATGGTCTCATGAGGTCCCTTCCAGCCCTAATATTCTGTGATTCTATGAATGGGACAAAAGATTTTTAGGGCACTAACAGCTATCCTTTTTATGAATAAATAAATAAATAAATAAAGCCTGGATTACTTTTTAGCATATCATTGTACAGTGAGAAATTTCTAGACAGAGAAAAACAGTCAAGGAGTCCCGTGGCACTTAAAGACTAACAAATTTATTTTTTGCGTGAGCTTTCGTTAGAGAAGATCCCACTTCATCAGATGCTTTGAAGATGGGGGAACTTCTTCAAATTGTCTGGCGAAGTGGGATTTTCTCCCACAAAAGCTCATGCAAAAAATACATTTGTTAGTCTTTATGTGCCACCGGACTCCTTGTTTGTTTGTTTTACTGAACTAAACTAACACAGCTACCTCTTTGGATCTAGACATAGAGAAGTATTTGTGTGGGATGTTCTCCTCTTCCCCCCCACCCCCAATGATTTAACTGTTTCTGCTGTTGCTTTAATGTTAATTGGTGTAGGGTACAGCCAATAAATCTCTGTCAGAAAATCCTTGGATTTTGCCAAAGATTCTTGCCATAAACATTCAGATACTCATGGTAATGGAGGCTAGAAAAGCAACTTAGAAAGGGAGTTGATGGAAATAGACATTAGAATGGGTAATGGAGAGAGTTAACTAAAACCACCCTTCAGATTTTACTATAAAAGTGTTTTTCTTTTACAATTATTGAGGATCAGGCAGGGCTATGTCAAATAGTTCTTAAAAACCTCTAAGGATGGGTATTTTGCTATCTCACTACATCACCCATTCCGTTCCTTGGAAACTAATATTTATTCTTTAGCAGCAAAAGTTGGTGAAAAGTGAACATTCTGTTTACCTTTTTTTCCAGAGATGCTTCAAATTTCACCTTAGAGGTAGGAAAAAAAGTTGTTTAATATTCTATAAATCAGCTTGTGATGGTGATCTTTCTCCTTCTGTAAAATAAAAGGAATCAGAGATTAAGGTCAAAACTTTCAAAATCAAATTCTGAATGTATATTTAGGCCCCTAAATGTTTCCTGATTTGCATCTCCTGTTGACTTCAGTGGAATGTGTAGAATACTCAAGCATCCTGATTACAAGAAATGCTTTATTTGGATACTTAAAGATAGATTTAGTACCTTAATTGAGACGCCTAGTATTGAAAAGCTCTTCTGTGTAGTGACCAATGATAGCCTGTAGAACTCTGTTCTATTAACATCAGGATGAAAATAAAACCAAAAGAAGTTTTAAAACCCCAGATAATGTTTTATGTTAAAATCGGAGAAGGAGAACAGAGAGATGTAGAAAAAGGCAGTGATATAGAGAGTTCATGGATAAAATTTTTGCAGTAATGTAGACCTATTGCTGCTTTTGCATGTCACAATAAAGACTCAAATCTTCTGTGACCAAAGCCATACCCTACAGATATTCAGGATCAAAGCCAGATGTGAGCTTCTCTTACTTTCTGGTTTTTTAACCTGTGTTTTAACTGTTTTAAGTCTTCATTTATCTTATTTAAATTCCTGAGATACAGTAGGATGAAAGCATGATCATATGCAGATCTAAAAGCAGAAGTTAACAAATCTTTATGTAGAAAGTGTGAGCCTGAGAATGGAGATGTGTATATTTTCAGCACAGTGAACATGTGGTTCTTGCCTTCCCTCTCTTCCCCCTTTAAAGTGATGATTTTGGAAGGCTCCCAGAAGAGTTCCATACAACCATTTTCTTTCTTCAGCTTTTCTTAGAGAACAGATGATGGTGCCCACCCTTTCCTTTGAAATGAATAATACATTTACTCTAAGAATCTTTTGACGCTTCCCAACTTACCACATTATCTGAATTCTTTCCTTGTCATCCAGCATGAGATACTTGCTGCAGAGGACGTAGTTCATGCTGGGAACAAGGAAAGGTTTTGAATAATAGGGTTTCAAATTAACTGGAGTATACTGTATATCAGAATATTTAGAATAAATCACTTTTCCACCTGGTAGACTGAACAGTCTGTGATATGCAGGTTGCCAGGCTTTAATATCAAGAAAATCTTAAGAGACTGATTCATTTTCTGACATTTTCTAATCCAGAAGAACATCTTGGATACCATGAGGCCAAAGAAGATGATGCAATGACATTTTTATACTGTATCTTTCAGTCAGGATATCACAAAGTATTTTGCACAGTCAGTTTTATTTTGAAGAGAAAAATAAATAAAGGTGAGGTAAGGAAAAGTAAACTAATAGGGCAAGATTTCCTGGTAGTCCAGTTGGAAAGAGAAGCCCCAGGGTTGTGTTGAGAAGAAGCCAGAGAGGAGCTACGTGGATGACAAGTGAAAAGGCCGTATAGATAGAGATGTGCTGTATAGTGAGAGCCCATGAAAAATTTAGGCAAGCAGATGGCATTTTGAATTAGGACTCCAATGGGAGTGTGTATGTCAGTGGAACTGTGCACATGCTGAATGTTATTTTGACTTTAAAAAAAAGGTGATATTTAGGGCTCCAGCGAATTTCTGTTAAACATCCAAGGTATGTCTATACTGCGATTAAACAACTGACACAGCCTCATGGGGCTAGGACTGTGGGACTGTAAAATTTTGCTTGGACTGGAGTCTGGTCTCCGAGACCCTCCCATCTTGTGGGAGCTGAGTGTGTATGCCATAGTTTTGCAACTCAGTTTTACACCCTTGTAGCCTGAGAGCCCTGCAAGCCCAAGTGAGCTGACACAGGTCAGCTTCAAGTGTTGCATTTAACTGAAATGTAGGCAGGCCAGTTCTGTTTACAATATGGGTTTGGGGTATTTTTAAGCAACAGAAAAATACTTATAGGAAAGCTTCCACTATTTTTATTGCAAAAGTGTATCAACAGTAGATATAAATAGAAATGTCTGTGTGACATATCAGGTGCTGATTCAGTGATAAAGCTGACTTTTCAAATGCATGCTATGCTCACCTTTCCAAAGAACACAGCTGCATTGTTTGCTTGCAGAATATATCATTGAAAATAGAAGAAAACATTGGAAGGCATAGTTAAAATTATTTTATGGCTTGTTTGTATTCACCTTCACCAGCTATGGAAAGATATGCTAATAAGATAGCCTCCACTTGCCAGCATGAAAGAAACATTGCTTTAGATTGGCACATTTACTCTTAGTTTACACTGGCACGTTGCTTTAGAGTCTCTCTTTCTGATACTGCAGCATTCAGACTTGCTACAGATCACAAGCTCTTTCTCCATGCTTCAGGCTTGGTCCATTGGCATACACTGGGCAGTCAACAGTGTTACATGAAGCATAGGGCTAGTCTTAAGCATGGAAGCAGGTCAGAGGGGCAGATGAGGGGTACATATTGTGTAACACTGCATATCACTAGGGTTGTGCCATATGATCTTTGAAAAAGGTGGATTTTGCAGATCTGAAAGTCTAAAAAGTTAATAGGTCTTGTATAATACAATTATACTGCTATACAAATAGCCATATTACTTAATATTTTACTAAGAAGCCATAGAGGTTTGCACAAAAATAGTTACTTTATTCCCATTTTTAGCTGTATTTGCCTATGCACTGCACTGTTTTCTTTGTGTATCTTTTCCCGCAGTGGATTTCCTGTGCCTGATCCCATGTTGTTGCATTTAAGAGTACAGAGGAGGAGGCAGTGGTAGTGAGTTCCTTTTGAGATTCAGAACAGCAACAGACAGAAAAGGAATGATCACAACCTGCTCAATCTGACCTTTCACAAATAGCTGGCAAAAATGACTAAGGTAGTTGCCATTTGAAATGCATGAGCAATACAGCAGTGAAGCTCAATTCCTACAGAGCTTGGAAGATATGTAGCATAGGAGGAGGACTGCCATCTGGGGTATCTAGACTCATTAGGAGTAAAATTCTGCAACAGAGTTTGAACATTACATTTTCTAGGTTGTAAGCAATTTGGTCTGGAACTGTTTGTTCATATGTATTAGTAGAGCAATGAGCACAATGGGGCCCCGTCTTAATTTTTTTTCATTTTCTGTTTTATATACAAATGGAAGTGCTATACAGAGAAACTGCTGTACATTACAAATGTATAATATGAATTGGAGAAACAACATGTAAAAAGAAAACTTAAATTGCCTTTTCAGATGCATTAGTATTACTTTACTTTAGGAGAGAATGCTGCTAAGCATGAGCTCTGTGTATAAAGGTCCAAAGTCAATCTAGTTGCTGCACAACTTACGATCAGCTTTATTAACCAGTCAAATATGTCATTGGTAGCTGGTGCCTGGAACACAGTGAGAATACACATAACATTTTTATTATAGGATAATCAGACTTCAGAAGTGACAGACTGGGATACTGGAGTCAGTGAGTGTTACAGGGAAGTATAATGTTGTGGGATAAAGGAGGCTGATGCAGAAGTGGGAATAAAAAGTATAATCCTTTTCCCACACCCTCTTTGAGAACAAAGAACTGGATCCTTTTAGAGTAGAAACAGGAAGAGAGACAGAATCTGTCTGACTCCCTTTGACTGTTTTTTTTTTCTAATCCCAGCCTTTCCCCTTCTAATCTAGTTCTACTCCACAATATCTTCTTACAATCTCCTCCACACAGTCAGAGACGATTAATTCATGCAGGAGCTCATCACCATTGATTTGATTTCCTCCTGCTGTCAACACAATCTGTCTTCCCACCCAACCACCACCTGCTCAAAAACACACTACACATGTGTGCATGGTGACATACTTGCCTAACTCCCCAGACTAAGAAGTCCACTCTTACAGCCTAACTTAACTCCATTCTTACAGCCTAACTTCTCCACAGTTCAAAACCACCACTTAAGCTCTAAAATTCCTTCTACCTAGCACCCCAAAGGATGGCATAACCACTGACACACACAACCTTCCTGGATCAGAACTCTTCTCTCACCTGCCTGAAAGCCACAGATGCAATAGACCCTTTTCACCCTCACCCCCTAGAGCTCTGACACATCCAGAGCCTGTGTTGAAACCACTTTTGTAATTTTTTTTAACACGGAGAAACAGAACAAATCATTCAGCTATGGTAGAGAAGTCACCTGAATTATATTAGTGTTTTATTTCTTGAGACTTTTCTACTTCATCTTGGGCAGGGGTCTCAAACACATGGTCCGCAGGCCACATGAGGCCCCTAAAGCTATTTCCTGCAGCCTGCAATGACACTTGTTACAGATATTTGCAATATTGTTGTATGAAAAGGTTTCAGTGGTGCTGCCCTCAGGCTAACGTACTAGTCCTGATGCAGCTCTAGTGGTGATTTGAGTTTGAGACCCCCTGTTCTTGAGTATGGCAGAGCAGGAGCACAGGCAGCCAGAAGCGTGTGCAGCTAATCTGAAATTTCTTTACAGAAGCTTTCTCTATGTCTTCTCACTCTGCTGCTTGGAACTCAGGTAATGCAGGTGTTCCAGGAATGGAGTCTGCAGAAACCTCTATTCTCTGCCCTCTGTTGCTTTCTCCCCATGCTGCCTGGAGTTTCTGGGTCAGATGTCCCCTGGTGGCAGCCATGTTTACTGCAGCATTCCATGCTGGAAGCAGCTCCAGTCCTGTCTCAGCAGGTGTTTCTGTACTCCATAGTATGTCAGCAACACTAAACAGTCAGCCTAGTTAGCTCCTAAAAACCAACTGCATCTGCAAAGTAGGATGGATGTAAGAGGCTTGCTGGAATATAAATATTAAAATTGGTATGTGTGTATGAAGGGCCATATCCACAATGTGCCAGAGCACTAGTTGAGATGTAAGGTGACTAGCACAAAGGCAGCTTGCTAGACATAAAAGTTAGTGATATATTTTTCTGACACAGAGATAAATACAAGCACGCTGGATTCAGACTCTTTTTTGTCAAGCTATGGATAATAACCTCATTGTGTGAGAGGAAAAGCAAAGTTTAGGGTCAAAGATCACTACTATTAGGAGCAAAGTTAAAAATCTGAGTTAGGTAGAGTGATAACATATTGAACACTTTGGAACAAAGGCAACAATTTACCCAGGAGGAAGATTTCACATTTTGAAGCATTCACTAACTATAAGTTATAGGCCACCAAAGAGCTGATTGAATCAAGACAGGTGGAGTGAACTGAGGTTTTGTAGAGAAAGTCAACAGAGATATACAGTTGGGTCCATTCTCCCAGAAGTGATGCCAGAATCTGAATGTAGCTCAGAATAAGATCTTTGGATGCCATAGTTGGCTAGAGAAATAATATAGAGACACACTGACATTTGCAAGAAAAGGTAATGGCTATTAGTATTTATGTATATTTGTATTCATCCAGAAGAATATATTTACATTTTTCATGCTGTGGGAAATATCAGATCATTAGGTATTGGAAATTTCACACAAGTGTATTATGTAATGTGTGTGTCTGTGATCATAAACCAGTAAAATACAATATTTTTCATGTCCACACCAAGCTAGCGGTTAATCATCTGAAAAACAATACTGCCATCAAAATAAGAAGAAAGGCACAAAATAGTCTCACTGTTTTCCCAGTAAAGAATATAACTTAAATTCCAGTAAATCTTACATGTACTATATAGCAGCGGTCCATATTCCTATCTGAAGACAAATATGTAATCCTTCTAAGTGAGATATTCTGTATGTCAAAGGAAAATAATGCTCATGAAATATATAAGCACAGCACTCCAGATCATTTTCTGAGACATTATTCTTTGTTCCATATACAAGGCTACAAGTGATAGCATGGCACACTAAAATACTGTTTATCACTGTATCACTTGCCAGGACATTGTACATACATTCACAAACCAAGCAGGATGAAATGTGGAGCCTCCTTGGTGAGATGAAGGATCTGAAGGAAGAGTAGGGATTTACTTTAGAGGAAGATCTGAAATTCAGCTGAATTATACATTGTATAAATGTGCTTCTTATGATGATTTTTTAAAAATATGTATATACAGCCAGAGAGATGCACAGTCTTTCATAATTACCACGTAATGTATAGTCATGGAGACTATAAGTAGTCAGAGAAATTCCATTTTCTTCTATAGCTACTGCCTGCACAGATGCAAACTTAAGTGAGATTGCAGATTTCACCAGTACCTTCTAGAAAACTTTGGTCCTTGAAAACAGCTGAATATTCCCCTCATTACCTTGAGTGTTCAGATCCAAGTTTGTAAAAGAATCTGTAGCCCCACCTTCAATTCCTTCTGTCTGCCAGTGTGTCTGGATATAAACAGCTTCTTTTCTTCTGCTTTTCTGTTGTTTGGTGTTTTCTTGTAGTTAAACACTTTTTTCCTAGGATAAATGTTAAAAAATGTGAAATTGATATTAAGGTTGTGAAGACAAGCATTCAAAAAATATGTATTTTTATCTTACACATTCATTGTGTGGCCCCATGTTTTATTTAATGCACACCTGAATTCTGCACTGAATACAGTATTATTTCCTCATGTGCATTTTTATGGTCCTCTTACTACAGTATCTGTGTGTTTCACAAACGTTAATGAATTTATCTTCAAACATCCTTGTGAGATTAATTGGTGCTGTATCATCCCTCCTAATTCAGTGTTCATTCATGGTGTGAAATGTGCGTCTGTGATGTGATGACAGGAGATCTCTGACATAACAATGGCCCAGGCTGTCACCTCTGACCACTTGAGTCACTTCAGGTATCACAATGCTGCCATGGTATCAAAGAAACAAACAACATTTATCTTCCTGAGCCTGTTTTTGCACATAGTCAATTGTATCTAGTGCTCAGCTGGGGAAGAAACCTTGAAAATCTGAAAGTTTGCTTGAAGTTTTAGCTGACGGTATAACTTTTGCAAAAAAAAGTCATAATTAAAGAGCTATAAATTGATTAAAATAAATTAGTAGTTCATAAATTCCATTTTCCCACATCATTTTTGATGGGCTACAGCTATTTATTATCCCTAGTTTGTGTCAGGTGCACTGAGGCATAGAGAGCTTAAGGCATAAAATTTTAACATTTCTGGTGGGAACTGGTACCACTAGTAGACTGTTGTCCTCCATGTATACTAGTTTTTAGAGGGAGAATGAAGCAATAGGTAGCTAACGGTAGAGAAATGTAGAGATTCAGGATTCCTGGATTCTTTTCCAATTTCTGTATGGGAATGTCGTTTAGGGTTATAGGCCAATCTCCTTTTGTTCTCCTGTATCAGAAACCATGGACTTGAGCTCTCTCAGCTGCACCTGGAGCTAACTGGTTCACCCCTGAGGCTGGTGAATGAGCCTTGCTGGGCTGTGGCAGAGTCACCAGATTGGCTTTTTGACTTAGCTGTGAGGAGACAACAGATGTGAATTTATGCTTAGCAACAGTGGTAAATCACTGATTGCTCAATGCTTACACTCACAGCTTCGATCTCAAGTGTTGCTCCTGCTTTCTTCCTGTTCCACTCCATTTTGCTGTAGCCCTGCTCCTGTGCCCAGCTTCTGAATCTGCCAGTGACTCCCAATTTCTGTTCATGGTTCTAAGCACTGGGCTGAGCTCTGGCTCTAGACATTAGGTCAGACTACCTGTGTGTCCCTGGCACATTACTCCTTTCTGACCCCCCCACCCTGCCCTAGTCTCTGTCCCCTTCTGCTTGCATCCAACCCCTTCCCAGCCCAGGTCCTGCTTCCTTCTCTTCTCCTGTCCAGTTTGCAACAAATCTTCTGCTCCTATCCATCTTTCCTGACATCCCTGGTCTTTTCCCCTCCCCTCACCCATCCCCCACTCCTGTGCAACCTCAGCTCCTGACTTTTTCATGATCTGCTTTTGCCCTTATCCTACTGCCCACTTATCAGTTCCTGTTCGCATAACCCTCTCCCTCTGCAGCCCTTTCCAGCTCCTGCAACTCCCACTCCTTATTCTTTACCCTTCTGCAAGCCAGTGTGGTTGGGTCCTCCTCCTTCCCTAGGCTGCCTGGGTGGCAGCTGTGAGATCATAGAGAGAACTGGAAAGACCGTCCTCTTGTTCTCAGCTTTGATGCTTCTAAGGTCCACAGCAGCAGCCATTGAATAGGAAAGATCTATTTAGCTCTTGCAGCTAGAGGATGGAATTTTCAGAGTTTAGCTGTTAAACTCTAATGAGTTCATTACTACTGGGTAAATGGCAGCTGAGATTTTTGGTTTCTTTTCAGATGCTCATGAATTGAGCAGATTTAGGCATTTTTCTTCACAGGAATAGCAAAAGGCCATGACACAAGGATGACCTTCCCCCTTACTAAATTTCATGCCCTTGCTCCAAAAATGAACATGCTAGAGCTTCTCTACAAAACAATTGTAAGAACGTCTTAATTTTTAAAACAATGTATTTTCCTTTGTTCCTGGAAACAGCCAGTCCATGTTAGCTGAGGCTTACTCTCTCTCTCTCTCAGAGCACACGCGCACACACACACACACACACACACACACACACACATACACAGAGGAAAGAGCTTGAGAAGGCAGACATGCAGTGTGAATTTCATCCAAAAAGGTATTCTGCTGAATGCTGGATTTTATAATGAAAAGGATCAGACATTCTTTAATATACACGGCACTACAAGCTCTATCTATAAGAGTGTACTTACATTTTGCATAGTTTGTCCACCTTTTCTAATACCATTTTTTATTGTTCTTTGCAAATGGAATGATGGACACCTACCTTCCTTTAGTACCTCAAGATGGTATAAGGTAACCATCTTCAGACAGGGTCCTTTGTATAACATAGAACAGCACCCAACAGATCCACATAGTGTTCCTCCTTTTTCTTCTTAAGGCTTATATTCTGGTAAGAGACTTATTTATGCCATCTTGCATGGGTCATTTCTGCACAGGACACTCAAGAGATTTTAGCTGAATATAAGCTTGCAGCCGAAAGCCTTAAAGGAACTAGCTGATGGGGCTTTCTGAATCACTAATGCTAATTTTTAATAAATCATGGAAAACCAGGAAAATTCTAAAGGATTGGGGGACTACTAATATTTTATTAGTGTAGAAAGGATGACCCAGAAAACTATAGAACAGTTAGTTTGATGATGATCCCAGATCAAATCAATGGAACAGTAAATTTGGGATTCTGTCAACAAAGAATTAGAATTTGAAAATCTGATTAATTCCATTCAGCTTGGTCTCATCGGAGATAGGTCTTATGAAAGAAACATGTTGTCTCTTTTTTGAGATGATTGCGGGTCTTGTTGATAAAATGACCTGTGCTGATATAGTCTAATTGGATTTCTCCAAGACTTGTTAGGCATATGTATGTCTACACAGCAATGTAAACCTAGGGTTAGTGGGACTCAAGTTAGCTGATTTGTGTCAAGAAGCCCTGGTATTTTAACACTAGGTTAAGGATTTTCTGACCCATACTCAAATTTATGGTGCTGGCATCCGTATTGCAATGCACAGGTCTTGGTCAAAGCAATCCTGTCCTAGAGTATCTAGCACAGAGATTATAAGGGATCCCTGAAGAGGTGCTAGAGCACACTGCACGCCAAGCCATGTAGATGCACTTCATCTCTTCACAGCTGCCAGAAGTCAGCCTAGTGCATGCGTGTATGCATTTTTCCTCAGAAACCTACATTTGATGTCAGCTTCAAAACAAATAGGCAAAAATAAGCAAACACCTTTACTGAATATCCCATTTTAAAAATTAAGAATTGCAAAGTTTGATTTTTAATAACTTGACAGCTCTGGAAACTGATGGGCTAATTATCTTCTAAACAGGTACACATGGGCATTTTTGTGCCAATGTGACTGAGCCCTGGAGGTGGAGAGTTCATTTCTCTGATTAGCAGATAGTTCATTATAAAACTTTCTCAAATTGCTGTCATTCTACTGAGGCAACTACTAAAAGACCTAATTATTCAGTTTATATATTCATGTATACCTTCTGGGCATCCAGGTCCCATCAATAGCAGAGTGAAGAAACAAGGTGGGCAGTAAACTTTTCCCGCAGTACAACATATTCACAAAGTGGCATCAACATAGCAAGGGATGGTGGTACTCTGAGATAGTGGTATTTTCACTTGCTGTGTGTGCAGGAGTGTGGATGCCAGAGTTCTAGGTTTGGGGAGAGGTCATAATCCTTAGCCTGTGGTTAAAATGCAGTGTAGATGCTCAAGTCCAGGGTTCCCTGACATGGGTCAGCTGGCTCAAGTCACACTTACCCTAGGTTTACCTTGCTGTATAGAGCTACCTTGAAATATATCCAGAAGACTTCTGGGACCTGAATCATGTTGAGACTATATGTATACGGGAAAGCAAAAAGCTTGGACCTTAGGTCCTAGCTTGATATGGACTCAGATCTTCCAGGCTTAGGTTAATACAGTTGCAGTGTGGATGCAAGGGAAGATAAGCTTAGACCTGGACTGAAACCTGGGCTAATATTGCTATGTAGACAAGGCCTTGACAAATCCCAGGAGCCCATTGCCTTGGAGATAAGAATTTGTAGCCTGGTGCCTAGCTGTGTTGGGGAAATGCAGAGGAGGAGTGCTCTCTGGTGTCCAAAAATAGAATTGCAGATGCCTTTACTGGGTGGCCATAGGGTTCGGTGGTGGGAGACTTCTGAGGCGGGCAGTTACATGCCTTCCTTTGAAGCTGAGTACCTAGCAACCTGCCAGTATTGTCAAGGCGCAATGTGGATGTACCCAGAGTCTTTTTGTTTACATCTTATTCCATAGGACATGAGGACAATGGGATTGCCAGCCTTGCCCTCAACATGAATACTGTGTTACGACAATGACTATAATCATGCTGCAGGGCTACCAGCAGTAGTCTTCAGGGAGCAAGAAAGACTCTTTTTCCTGATGCACAATTGACCACATGTTCACAGAAGGAACCAGGGGGCCCTTCCTCTGAAGCATGAGAAAAGAGTTGGCTGGTATGAGTTGCTCATATGCTCAGTTTCTAGAAAGAATTTTTCCCCAGTTCAGACTGGTAGGGATACTGAGAGTTTTTCACCTTACTTCACAGCATGGGGCATGGGTCACCTGATAAGGTCAACTGGGCATATCTCAGCTGTTTAGTTCCTTGTAAGTACAGGGGTGTAAGGCATTAATGGCACGTTGTTCTCTCCTTTAGTCTGCCTATGGCACACAGTTTAGTCTTCTGAGGACTGAAATGTTTTAATTAAACCAAAGTCATTGTGCTTAACACAGGGGTAGCAAAATAAAGTTTAATGGCCTGAGATATACAGGAAATCACACTGGATGATCTAATAATCCATTGTGTCATGAAACACTATGAAATTATGAATAAATTGAAGGTATGAATTAAAGCATATTTGTTAAAGTGCATTAAACCTCTGTGTGGATGCTCCCATTCAGAATTGAAATAGCTTTAGTTTGCTTTAGCACAGGAGTTTAATGCACTTTAAATAATGAACTTCAAATTCATACTGTCAATTAATTCAGGTTAACTATCCTCAGTGTCCCCACATATAGACATGCTGTCAGAGGGCTCAGAAGGACTGGAAATCCAAACTTAGTTTTTCATGGTATAGACAGAGCACCACAAATTAACTCCATATTAGAGTTAGCTCCAGGCTCTTCTTTGGTTAATGCCAAGTCAGAGTCCAGATCATGAAACATCTCCAAGAGCACAAAAAAGAGCCCATCTAGCACTGCAAAGAAGGAGCGTGATGGCACTTTCAGAGACTAATGAATTATTTTGTCAGATGACCTTTCCTGGGGAAAAATTCCCACTTTGTTAGACACTTGAAGATGGGGATGAAGCAGAGGCGTTGCTGACGCTGGGCATGCTGGGCACACAGGGCCCATGCCCCAAATCTCCTCAGCAGGGCCCCGAATGAAATTTCCTCAGCAGCACAGGAGCAGAAGCATGTTTGCTAGGGAGAGTGGAACTAAGCTGCTCGTACTCAACCCACGAGCTCTGGAGCGTGCTGCATGCAGCCAAGGAGTCAGCTGGCGTGGATGCAGACTGCCTACTACATAGACCGGGAATTTGAAACCAGCTTGGGAAACGCGTCTGTTGAGAGGCTGCCCTGTGCAGAGAAGCCTGGGGCATGGGCTGAGTCTCACTGGGAAGGGGGAGGAAATCGTGGAAGGGGCAGCTGGGGTGGTAAGGGGAAGGGAGAATACCAGCACCCACCCTGTTCCCCTGTAGCCTCCCAGGCAGATTGGCTGTGCTGGGATCAGGGGAGGTGCAGAGGGAGGAAAAGCAGGTTTTTCTTCGGGCAGTGCTCCCGACCACTGTTCCCTCTAAGGTGCGCGGTTGCGCGGCTACGCACATAAGAAACCCCTCCCCGCGCAGGGGTTTCCAGTCCCCGCGCACGGGGAGGGGCAGGACTGGCTGGGACAGCCCGACAGAGCGGCTGAGGCTCAGCCAAGAAGCGGAGGAGTGGTGTATCACTTTAAGATTGCTCCTCTTTGCCCTGCCCTGCTCCAGGCATGCTGCAGTGCTACACGTGGTTTCGCTTTGCTTTGTTGCTTCCGCTCCTCAACCCTGGCTTCTTTCCAGGCTCCAGCTCAGGTCCTCTCCCCTTTCCCTGCACCTGGTTTTGGGGGAGGTTTGATCTTATTTTTTGGTGGGGTTGGGGCTTTTGTTCACCTTGATGGGATCTCTGAAGTGCCCAGAGAGAAACCTGTGACTCCTTCTTTGCTTCCTGCTTTGCTGCCCTGCTTGGCTTAGTTTCTGGGGAGGTTTCTTTCTCTAAGGGCTAGGCTAAGCCAGATCTTTATTCCTGCTAATGAACTTTGGCTTTTGACAACAAATCTTTTGTTTAGAGGGCCAACAAAGTTCACTTTTGGTTGTGAGGAGCTTTGAATCTGTAAGATTTTCCTTTTCCCAGTGTGATTTTTTTTCAGTTTGTTTCTCCTTTCCAAGAAGAGATTAGTCCACTATAGATGTGTCCTTAAATTTTAGTAAGATACACAGATATGCAAGTGTTATCCATTCTAAAGTAGCTGCTGGGCTGGGCCTGATCCTATGCTTTAAATGAAGTCAGTGGGAAATTTGATGGAGTAAGGATTGCAATATTTGTCCCTTTGTTAGTTTATCAAATCATAGAAAACAAGCAGCTTGCTTTTGCCTATATACTCTATGGTTATTTTTATTTTGTTATATTTAGGAAAAAACTGATCATTGCATTCAAGAATAGGTGCTGTCCTCTTGGGTGGAGCATTTGATAGTCACAAACTTCTACTTCATCCCCCCCCCCCCCCCCCCCGCCGCATTTGATGTGTATTTCACATAAAAGCAAACAAAATGTCAATGGTCATAAAATAGATATATATCCATCTGTGGTTTATGGCAGACATAGTAGGATATGATGTTTCCAGACATTTGCATTTTAGGTAAAAGGTTATGTTTCAGGTAGGTCTGTACATAAAAACCAGCAGATCTCATTTTTTCTCATTTCTCCTTTCCTGAGTGTATAAAATCTAAAGAGCTTGTCTGTGATTTTTTAAAAATACTGCACAGTGAGGCTCAAAACTGAGGCTAGACAGGGATTTCTGTACACTCAGCCTATACCCCCCAGTTGTTGGCTAGTAACAGTGTTAGAGCAAATGAGTGAGCACCCCCTGCACCACACCCCTAATTTCAAGTCATGGGGAGAATACTGCTGACAGAGATTACTTTTCCTTTAGAAGCCAACAACTCAAATTCTGTTAGGCTTCATGTAGTCAAGGGCCCATCCCTCTGTGTGTCAAACAATGAGTGAATTCTGTGAGGGAACTTACTGTGTTAAAACTGGTTTTAATCTTGTCCATAATTACTACATTAAATTTATTGGCGATGTGCTTCTGTTTGCAACTCACAATGTAAAAACATCAGTCTGGATAGGAGTTCTGCAGTGTGATTCTCCTTGCACCTTGATATAAACATTCAATACTTAGTTTTGTGACTCCTTAAAGTGGTTGGCTTTACAGTTACTTTAATGTGAAGAGGAAAAATACTTAAGCCATTCATTTGATATTCTTGAGCCTCTGTTCTTGCAATTAATCTCATGCTGTAACTAGGGGCTAGACAGATTTCCCTGGAGTTGGGTGATCAATGGGGCAAGCATTTGGGGGGGGGGGCATTGGCTGGGTGGATGAAGGGGGCCCAGGTGGAGTCCCAGATGCATATGTGTCCTCCAACATCCTCCTTTTTGTACTCCCCTGTTGTCCTTTCCATGCTTTGGTACCCGGTAACCCTAGTCTGGCAAAGTGGTTGAGGATTGGATGAGGAGTGGGGGGGACAGGCCTTAACCATGGCCAAGGATCAACTGGCGGAGGGGGCAGGGTGGGAGAGCAGCTGAAGATGGGCAGGGGGACAGGCCTGAAGCCCCACTCCTCATCCAATCCTCAACCACT
>ML681982.1:49910989-49965478 GCA_007922195.1 Podocnemis expansa | reverse complement strand
ACTCACTGACCAGAGTGTTAACCCCTTCCTCCCCAAGGGTTATTACAGGCTCCATTAAGAAATCAAAAGTTGGGACCCACTAAAACTTCTCAGTTATATTTTGTTTTCCATGAAAATTAATATGAGTAACATTTTAGTATTTCTGACTTGTTTACATGTCATTTAGTGGATCAAGGAATGCCTCAACTTCTATTACCTATTTCAAAGACAATGAATGACATAGCACTAGCTCTATATTAATGCCTGACAATGTAGTCATTATGTACATTTTTAAAGTAGAACAAAGTGATTTTTAAAAAGTTTTTACTTACTGGAAGAAAAACAGTTTACGTATTATACATTTCCCAGATGTGGTGTTTCCCTTTGTATTTCCCTGATAAACCTTAGTTATGTTTGAGTATCCATTTTGTTGTCTTTTGATTAATGTCAAGGGTGATTTTAGAATCTATGGGTAGGTAACCCCTTTTTTAGATCCCATTAAAATCAAAAAGACTTAATTACATGCTTAAAATCAAGTACCTGCTTAAACACTTTGATGAATCAAGGCCATAACGGCGTTTATAATTCCAAGTAAACATTCTTTTCTCTTTGGTATTTGTTATATATGGAAATTGGACACATTTTTTTAACTTGAAGCTGGGATTTTACTTTCAGAACTTGTAACCATTAGCAAATTGCTGCTGGAATTAAACAATAAATCTGCAGTGTAAAAGCTGACAAGGTTATTTTCCATTACTTGACAAAAGAGAGGCAGAATCCATTGTTGCATACATCACTAACAGCCTTTTTGTGGTATACTAAATAGCTGAATTTCTCAAACATGGATATAATGATGCTTTTAGTAAAACTAAACATTTCACCATATTTAACTGTTGTTGTCTACTGTTTCAGTTTCTTCCTGTAGTTGTGGTTGTCATTGTAGAAAACCATACTCCTTCCACTTGCATCAATAGATCAAATATGTAGCTTCATAGCCGTATAGTATTGTTCCCATCCTTTTAAGTAAGCCATCCCACAGAAATGCTAATGTACGGTGCTTTGAGCACTCCATTACCACTTCCAGATATGTATGAGAGAGAGTACATGTATCACAGCAAAATATATAAAAGGCTATTTTTTGATTATGCCAAGTACAGCAGATTGGTATAATGGGAGTACCATGCTAATTGTACAAGTTGGTATCTATTTGTTAATATAATAGTTGCATCCCAATCTAGGCCTATTATTTGCCCATTTCTGTAAACATAAACCAAGTATTTGATTTCTGCTCGGTTATGACACTATAATGGTCCAATTATTCCTACAATGGTTATAGCTATTGGAGCAGAGCTCATTTTCTAGTTGTGTTGTGTCCCATTAACCAAAATTACAGCTAACCATATAGAACAGCAACCACTGAATTCCATGTATTAGAGATGGCATTACTTCTTCTTATCAAGATATTTAGTTTTATTTCAGTTGTACATAGAGTACTTTCACACTCCATCGAAAAACAGTATTTATTTTTTTACCAACAACTGTTATCTTGTAGATTTTCAGATGTGTCCCAAAAAAGTTAATAATATACTGTTATTAAAACGTATTTTAAGAAGTAAGTTAAGAAAATCGCACAACTAGTGTTCTAAACTGAAAGGACTGCAATGATCCTCTTAACTTGGCTGTAATTATATTCACATGAACTGTTTCTTGTGAAGATGGATCGCTAGAACATTTGCCACAATGAATTGTAAAAATCTGAATTTACTAATAGAATAATCCTCCATTTGTTAAAGGATAGACAATTAGGCTTCTATTCATGTCACAGTGATAAAAATAATCAGGATTTAATATGAAATGACATGCAGTATCTTATACAGAATGTTTTAGTGATGTAAATTGCTTTGTTTTATTTTATGGGCAGCAGATAATGCTTCCAAATCAAAGATGAACAGAATAAGTAACAAAGATTTTTTTTATAGATGTGATTCCAAAACTTTATCCCAGGGGGCAAACCCCCTGACGTTTTTTTCTTGTCATGATTTGAGGTATTAATATTATAGCCTTCATAAAATTTTGTTTTAATAATAGCCATAAACATTTGCTCTATGATTTTTAAAGGAATACTACATCCTTTTTGCTCATCCAACTTGAACTTCATATAGAGCATAAGCAATTCATGCCAAACACTGAAAATATGTTGGTTCTTAGCCTCCATCTGAGTGTGTTCATCTTGCTGAAAAGTAGCAGAATGTGTGAAAGTTGCATTGTGGGAGATTAATATAAGAGACTGTAAACAAGTTAAATCTGTTAAAAGATGAACTAATGAAAATGTGATCTTCAGCTGATTGCTTAAATTTATTAGGGAAGACATTTTTAAAAAAAATATTTTTAAGACTTTTTTTAAATTGTTTTTTAAATGCCATTGTTGATTTTTTTTTTTGAAGCAGGTTGCAAAAAATGCATTCAAAGCCAATATTTACATAATGCCAGAAACATTCAATTCATATATGTAGCTGTGTGGGGGTTTTTTTCATAAAAATATAAGCAAAAGTGAAAACAAGGATTATTACCTTGTAGAATCTCAGCCCTGTGGTATTTACTTCATGTTCAGATCCCCTGGGCTTTGTAGACTGGCACATGTCTGTGGAGGGTTGACACATTTTCTTTTTGAAGATTAAGTTCTTTTAATCAAATATATAGTGCTGAAACAAGAACAGATAAAATTCCACTAAAGTGATCATTTTTGTGTTGCTATAGAAGAATAATTGTAAAGCAGAAAAAAAATAAATGAAGTAAATATTATTGAAAATGCCGCATTCGTGTTAAAATGGATCACACTGCCACTCTTAACAAAGCAAAACATTAAAACTCTAAAATTAAATTCCATGGGTTTAATCAGCAGTATATCATCAGTATTGCTAGTGATCAGCCCTGGAGTAGAGACAGTCAATTTATTTAAAATACAACTCCATTTTTATTTTTAATTCTTGTAAATTGGAATTTAGTTTGAATAAGAAAGTTGGTGCTGAGTGCTGTGTAACTTCAGTTTGTGATTGTTTTACTCATTTTATAGAGAGATGACAGCAGTTAATATAATCTGTTTTACTTACCTTTTTTTTCCTTTTTCTTTTAAGACCTGAGATTACTTTTTGGACTGCAGTTCAGATTGCTTTGGCATTGCTGCTTCTTCCTAAAATGGGGTTGTCACTGCTGTGCTGCAGCACAGAGCTGCATATTCCAGCTTGTAAACTTTATTTGTACTAAGAGGGAGTGCCTCAGGAATTAATTTAGGTGTGGTCCACTACTGGGGGTGAATACTGGAGTAAATATGAGACATATGGTTGCTGGATCATGTGGCCATTGAAAGTGGTTGTAACCAATCTAGGCCTAGCAGTGCTGTAGCTGGTACAAGAAGCTGTGGCAGAGAACTAAAATTGTAGCATGTGAGGTAAAACACAGACTGGAGTGATGAGTGGGCTGAGAACTGGTGGGTTTGTAGCTGTCCCAACTATATTTCAGGTTGAGTCATTTTCTTTATTCTAATCCAGTCAGGATGGATGAGTTCGATGTACTATGTTTCAGAGCAACTTGCTGGGATAAGAAGACAAACTTTAGAAATTTGCTTTTTATTCAGTGCCAGAGAAACTGGTTGTGAAGAGATCTTGTGGATTGTGAAGAATACATTCAGTTTTGGAATCTGATTTTTTTTTTAATGCTCTCAATTCTTTTCCTGCAAATACCTCAAAAAATTCTAGTTGCTAAGGCAAATGTACCTTGAAAATGCTGATTAAAATATTTAATGTCTGTAAAAGAAACAGTATTTTGAGATTGTTTCATAAAGAGGACTCTGAGGGAGTGTATAGTTGTGGTTTATTGTTGTGCTTTTGGGGCAGTTTGGCAGAACACTGTGGCTTATTTTTTTAAGCATTGCTACCAAAAGGGTGAACAGATACCTCATTTCACAGGAACACTCAATATTCAGGGCGTTTTCTTACATAGGTGATTATTACTGCTTACTCCTGTCCCTGTTTTTCACACTTGGTATATGATCATCCTACTTACCCAATGTAGAAAGAGACATGTTCAGTCCTTGATTTATTGTTTCTAATTGTTTGTACAATTATAGTTAGCTTTTATTGTACGCCAAATGATTACCATATATACTTGGGTATAAGCCGATCCATGCATAAGCCGACTCCCCAATTCTGAGTCCAAAAAGGGGCAAAAATGGGTGACCAGTGTATAAGCCGAGGTCCCCTTTTGGCCTTGGCTACTAACCACCCCCCACCCCGCCCAGTGCTGCTGGCTTCCTCTGGAGTTCCCAACACCATTCCTAACCCCCAAATCCCTGCCTCTGCTTTTCCTCTGTCCCCTTCCTCTGCCCATTCCTCACTCCTGTCCCCTTGCTCGCTTCTCCATTCCTAGCTGTTGTTCCCCTGTTCCGCAACACCTTTTCCACCCCTTTCCCATCACCCCCTAGTCCCTGCTGCTGCTTTTACCGGACACCCAGTCATCCCCTCCCCCAAATCCCCAGGCCCTGTTGCCGCTTCCCTGGGCTGCCCGAAATCCCTGGGCCCTCCTGCCGCTTTCCCCAGACTCCCTGCTGCTGCTTCCCTGGCCTCCCTGAACCCCTCTCAATGCGAGGCTGACCCCCCCCAGGGCCCCCTTACCTGGCCACTCCAGATGCCAGGGTCCCCTCCTTTCTCTAACGCCAGCCCAGGCTGACTGCCCAAGATGGCCACCCCGGCTGCACTGGGGCTCCAGGCGGCAGTGTGGTCAGAGAAACTGCTGGGCTGGGCTGTCTACCATATTCACCTGTGTATAGGCCAACTGCCTGTTTTGTAGCAAATTTTCAGGCACAAAAATCTCAGCTTATAAGTGAGTATATGGTATCTTCTTGCCATTATTATTTACCTTTGACATCTAATTAGTCATCTCTTACTGAAGATGATATTGCGCTGAATGATAACTCACTTGTATTGAGTGACTTTTGCATTCATATTGTCTGCACAGATCTTTTCATACATTATTTTCCCCCTTATTTACAATATTTCAACTCCTTTTCATATTTATATTCCTAACTTCATAATTAGAAGCATCTTTTGTCACTCAGTAACTTCTCTGCCACTGTTAATTTTGAATTTTCAGTTTTGAAATCTTTAATTTTACATTTCTTTTTTGCTTTTTTTCTCTTTCTGCTTTTTCCTTTTCATCTCTTCTGCCACAATGAAATTTAGTCCTTGCTGTTCTGAGACCCAGAAAGATTGGTCGTTAAAATAACAAATAACTGAGCTGTCTACTTCAGATAGATCGACCTGTTGTTTTTTAACAAGACTCTTACAGCACGACAATCACATACAAGGAGTTCCCATTAAAAAGAACTCTGAGCTAGAAAATATATTCTGAACAGTAAAAAGAAAACTGATTGTGGCACACTCTCTGCTTTATGTGAGTTAATTTTTCATGGAAGGAATAGGCCAATTA
This sequence comes from Podocnemis expansa, assembly GCA_007922195.1. Lineage (NCBI taxonomy): Eukaryota > Metazoa > Chordata > Testudines > Podocnemididae > Podocnemis > Podocnemis expansa. The sequence continues at coordinate 49,960,015 of ML681982.1, read as the reverse complement.
TTTGGTTGGTGTTTGCAGAACAGATTTTGAATCCTCATGGTAAAGTCATTTCAACTATCCTTGCTCCTGAATTCTTGTTTTCTTGAGCTTCTATTCTATTTTTAGTAATAAAAACACATTATATATGTATAATTGTGGCTTCTTGTTGAATATTTTCCTCTTTTGACTCCAGTTTAGACTCTGCTAACACCTCTTCTGTTTTGGCCACCTTCTTTGACCTGCACATAAGTTTCTCTTCTATGTCTGATCTTTTGTCATTTCCTTCAAAGTATTTCATTCTTGGTCTGCATGGGTCATTTTTTGGTGCATGCTGGAGTTTTGTTATTTTTTACCAAAGCTGTGAAATGAATGCTTTGGTTATTTTCCTGTTCCTTTTCAAATAAATGGACATTTTTTTCCAAACATGGATAACCCCATTATTTTTTTGATTATAACCCAATTTCTAATTTTGTTTTCTCAAAAAGACCAGAGAAAAAAAGTTGCACTGCAAAAATGTAGCAGCATTTTATCATTTCTTTTATCTTTGAACAGTATCCAAATGTATTCTTTATGCTTTACAAAATAAATAAAAGTCACAGTGTAAACTCTTCTGGCAGGTAATCTAATTTTAGAGATGGCTCATTAGAGTAGCAACCAAAGGGGTGAAAATAAGGAAAAGGAAGGTGAAGATTATAATTCAAATGTCAGCTATGACCAGAGTGCTCTCTAGGTGCTCCAGTTTAGCTTTTTTACTGTTTAAAATATTTACATTTTAGCTGACTTATAGGTTTATCATGTTTTAGTTGCTGTTATTCGGTGTATTTGCATCTTTTCAGTGAGACAACATCATCTGGTCTTTTCCATTTTTGAATTTATAAATGTCAGAGAATTCTGCAAAAATAGACAGATAAAACTGAAATCCCCAAAATGACTGGTACATTTTATACCGTCTATAATTTTGCATCTTAATAAATCCTCCATATAGGTGTTTCTTCAGAATCTTGAATTGTGGAGTAACTGTGTTGGAAAACAGTACAAAATCACTAAATATTACTTTTAACATTTTAGTGCCACTAACTGTTTTCTCCAAAGTTTAATTGGTGTCATTAATACCTTTTTCAAAAAGAGCAAGGCTCAGTTCTGAAACATGTGGCTTGATTTTCTTGGCTTCATTTTAAACTGACCAGCTGTTTTCAGCTTATTGAGATTTGACCAATTAGAGCCTTCAGTGGGACCTAGTAAACCCAGAATACTACTGGTTACTCTTGTTATAGAAACTGTGCACAGGCTTCCTGTGTTCTCTTTCATTGATTTTAAACTCATTCAAATTACTTTATCTTTGTATGGACAGACCCTTTATATTTTGAACGTAATGACCTCTTCCTGTGTTCCTTTTTCTGTGAAATGGTGCCGTCAGAATGGAGCACAAGCTTCTTTCTGTTCCATATTCAATTCTAATTAATTCATTTCTGACCAGAGCTCTGTTTTCTTTTACTTCCTGTACTATGTAGTTGGGACTACTGTATCTCTCTATTATTCTAAATCTTCTAGGCTGAAGATGTGTTTTCATTCTGGCATTTGTTCAGTATTTTTGAGTTATGTGGTATTTTTATCTTCATTGTGAAGTTCTTTGAGTCACTGGGTCTGAACAGTGCTGAACAGAAATCAGGCCCCAAGGAAAGCATATTTGTTTCTAAAATACCTATGGAATTATCGTACTAACCCATGGGCAATCAAAGGGGGTAAAACAGCAAGAATTTTTATATCAGAAGAAGTGCAGATTGTTGGTACAGTGTGTAAAAAGTGCAGAAATTAGCAATTAAGATGCTAATTCCTTTCATAAACACTTTTGTTGAATATTTGCGGAAGAAGAAAATGTCTGCTGTTAATAAAACTTTCTCTAATAAGCTCTTAGTGTATCTCATATGATGTGAAATAAAAATAGATACATCCTGCTAAGAAAATTCCACCTGAAACTTTTAACATATGGTAATGCCTTTTTCCAGTGCTAAGAAAGACAGAATATAAAAACTGTGTCATAGCGCATTAGTTGAGAGGAGATCACTAGAATCAGTTCAGTACACAGTCAAATGAAATGAAGGCTGGAGAAACGGCTCTCTGTATAGTAACATGTAAACCTTGAGGCTTGAAAAAGCTGTACTATGATTTCTGGTGCTTCCTGCTGCAACAAAGCATATTTTAGACTTTAATGCATGTTTCTAACCATCATGTAGCAGTGCATCGTTTCCTGTAATCTCTTTCTCTCTTGTTAGTTTTGTACTAAATCTTCAATAGCAAAGGAATTACTTATTGCCACATTTCATTTTTAATGACATTGTAGGTGACAGATGTACTTAAAGCTGCTTTTTATTGCACCCTATTAACAATAAATTCTTCAGTCCATAATTCATAATTATGTAAATATATACCAAATATTCATAGGGAAAATATGATGTGTAGAATAACAAAAATATGGGCATCATTACATTTTTTAATTCTTTGTGCAGCTTTACTTTGAAGCACTTAGAGTAATACTCAAGGCAGGGGTTGTATTCTTTGTTTTCCTTTTTATCCTACCCTCAAACAAATTGTTTGAAAACCAGAGGTGATAGTGTAATACTTTTTGTTCAGTTAAGCATCCAAATGAGAGAGAAATTTGAGTCTCATTGCTGTCATGACTCATTGTTCATCCGTCTGTTTTTCTAGGAGGTGATTTCCTTTCCTTTTTAAGAAAGAAGAAGGATGAGCTGAAAACCAAACAGTTAGTGAAATTTTCATTAGATGCTGCTGCTGGTATGGCGTATCTCGAATCTAAAAATTGTATACACAGGTAAGGAAGATATTTATTTTCCATGCTACAGGTATCTGTGTTTCAGATTCAATGATTACTAACTGTAGTTCGAAGTTGTTCTATTAGTCAACCATTCAGATAAGAAAGGGAAGTTAAACATGAAATGAATTGTTCGCTGAAAGAGAGGATTTGAGTAAAGAAACACATGGTTGATGTGGCAGCAAGGGATTATGGCACAATTAAAGAAACTAATTAGCCAGCTAGAGTCATGTCTGAAGCTAAGAGATACATACATAGCCAGAAGAACATTTTAATCTACTGGCATTTCCCACTTTAGGAAGATGCATTGATATGCAAAATCATGAAAATTGGATAACAGCGGGAGTTCTGTACAGGAGAACAGTATTAATTATTCATGGATGCCAACTTTCCAAACAATCTCTACACTTTCTAGTAATGTTTTTGCCTCTTTTTCCAAGTGAGTCCCACTGTGGAGCTTTCTGTGACCACTATATTTCAATGGAATTTAAAAGATGTATTCCCATTTGTCTTCCCTCAATACCCAATGTATAACTTTTTAGTATGTTATACATGATTCACTATGAGGATGTAAAGCAACAGAAACGTGCCAGTAATTTTGTTATGGGGAAAAAAATGTTTACAAGGGTGACCTCTCAAACTACAGCTTAAAAAAAGTTCTTAACTAAGATCTGGGCTGTTTAACTTATTTTACTGATCTAATTAAAACTCCACTGAAGTCAGATTGTTAGAGACCTGAATCATATTTCCCTTACCGCAAGTATGAATTTGGCCTACTATCTAATGGATCAAGTTGGTTTATCTTTCCTTGGGATAGAGGAGTGAATGTTTTACAAACTCTAAAAACCAAATGTAGTTAGGAAAAAAATCCACCATATGCGTCACAAATTTTGTAGACATTATTAATGTAGATTTCCTTTGATTTTATGCTTTACTTCACACTCATCTGAAGAATTACAAACTCTGTGCCCAAAGCTAAATTAACATTATCAATGATGCTGATGCACAAATAAATTGACAAAACACTCTGTTTAGCTTGTGCTACATAAAAAATACAGAAACAAAATATGTCTAAATGTAAAATACCCAATACTGAAAATCTTAGGGGGGTATTGGAAACAATCTGGAAAAACAACAGGGTTCAAAACTCGGTATTCTAACATATCAGGATGAATTGGAGCATGACATTTTCTTTTCAGAAAATATAACCACAATATAAATCAAAGCAGAATCACAAAAATGAAGTGCTTTTAAATGTCCTTATACATTTGTGTCATTCAATTTTGTTTCTGATCCTACCCGTTGTTAAATCAGAAGTGTCTACTCAGATGTTCAAAATTTCTAGAAAATAAAAACAAGGGCAATAGTAAATAATTATATGATATTTTGGAGCTTTGTAGCATCTTGGTCTTTAGTTATGATTATTAAGAAAAGAGCAAGGCAATTTTTAATTACATAAATACATGGCAGCTGCGAAATGCAAACAGAGGATTGCAGAAAGGGATGCTTTACTTCTGAAAATGTACTCTGTGCTTTTCATTAAACTCTGTAGGAAGATTTCCTGTGTCTTTCGACTTATTTGGAATCATTGGTCAATACATGTGAGGTTATGCTATGTAATCAATTTAGGAGTCTCTGGGCTTTTTCAGAAGCAATCATATACATCATATTTTGAGGAATATCATTTCACTTACAGTGAATTTTTAAAACCTGTATGCTCATCTAATTGCTTTAATATTACTTTCTTAGTATTTCTTCTTGTTTGGTGCCACCCAAACATTATCTCCCAGATCAGATTAATTTTGTGGATAAGTGGTTTTTAGGATTGATCTTCTAGTAATTTCAGTTAATTCATTAGCAGTAGCATTTGTTTTGGTTTTGTAACAATTTTGAGATAATTTTGATAAAATTTTGTAATATGTTATATCATCCCATATTTTGTTAATACTGGAGATTTGTCAAAATTTATTCACTTTGTACTATATTTTAGTTTTCTTTTGAGCTTTCCACTTTAGTTACAGTGGAAACAGTGATTTATTAGTGTGGGTGGAGCTTTGTGGCATCCATAAATTTAAAATAAAGTTAATTTAGACAGTAGTTAAAAAATGGTTTGTGAAATACATAAATTTGTGCTAGATCACATGCTGCATGTGTTGTATATGGGTGTGAATTTCTCACTTTGCAATTTTTTACTTTTTAACTTCAGAATTCCCCAATCTGACTGATGAAAAAGAATGTTTTATTAAAAGGACATAGTGTCGCTATTCTTTTCTTGTAAACAAATGTTAAAGAAAATAACTATAGCTGCTTTATTAAAATATCAAACTTAATTAGCTATTCTATGCTACTGTTATGAAATATGGAGGACAATAAATGTTATATCAAAATATACATTCCGGAATAATATTTGAATAATACTTTAGTATGCTGTATTCTGAACACTTAGCACAGTGTTTCCCAACTAGTGTGCCCTGAGGCCTGCACAGATGTGGTAGGGAATTTTTTGAAAACTACTCAGAGGTCTGGATTGGCTCATGAATATTCATGAGGTCATTGGGCGCCTATATGATGGTATGCCTCAAAATAATTACAAGTATCCAAGTGTGCCACAGCAGAGGAATGGGTGTGAACCACTGCCTTAGGAAACTGTCTGACTAAATGGTGGCACATAATGTATATTTATTAAGGTCTGTGATTTCATGATGCTGAATTTGTCAGGTAATCTGATAATGAAAAATTATGGCTCAAGGTCTCAAAAATAAGTAAATGTTTAGTGGTTTCAGTGTACATTTTTAGATATATGATTTTTTTTCTCCATGTTAGCATAGTTTACAAACTAGTATTAACTAGAGTGGCAAATAATGATTTTGAAAACCATATTTTCTAAAGACTCAATGTGCAGCATTTAGTGATAATTCAAACCAAAAGGTTGGTGTAGAGCCCAAACTGTTTCAGCAAGGAACTCTGGAGGGAGCTTCATTGAGCCACAATATCTCCCTGTACTCCTTAGCTGATCTGTGGTGGCAGTGGAATATTTACCGCCAGGAGTTAAAGTCCACTGGAACATGGCAGAATGCATTCTGGGACCCACTATTTTTAGGGGCTCAGCGTTCTTGGGGTCTCGGGAATATTGGGGGCTGGGGGGGGGGGTACGGGGGGCTGGGGTGGATTTTGGAGACAGGGAAATGGATATTGGAGGCAGTAGCTGTGGTACATGAGGGAGGCCCAGACCTGTGTGAAGGGGGCCCCTAGACCTCCTGGGGAGGGAAAATTTAGGTGGGTTCTGGGGCCCCCCCAAATTATACATTAACCCCTGTTTACAGTGTCTTTCTGTGAAGTGCATGATGAATTAACAGTGTACCCTTGTTGCTAAGAGGGCTAATGGCATATTGGACTGCATTAGTAAGAGCATTGCAAGCAGACTGAGGGAAGTGATTATTCCCCGCTTTTGGACACTGGTGAGGCTGCTTCTGGAACGTTATGTCCAGTTTTGGTTCCCCTCATTACAGAAGGCATGTGGACAAACTGGACAGATTTCAGGGGAGGACAGTGAAAATGATTTGGGAGTGGGAACGCATGACTTAGGAGGAAAGGCTGAAGAAGCTGGGCTCATTTAGTCTACAGAAGAGAAGAGCAAAGGAGAATTTGATACCTGAAGAAAGATTCCAGAGAGGATGGAGCTAGGCTGTTCTCAGCAGTGGCAGATGACAGAACAATGAACAGTAGTCTCAAGTTGTAGTGGGAGTCCTGGGTTGTATATTAAGAAAATCTTTTTCACTAGGAGGATGGTGAAGCACTGGAATAGGCTACCTAGGGAGGTGGTGGAATCTTCATCCTTAAAGGGTTTTAAGGCCTGGCTTGAGAAAGCCCTGGCTGGGATAATTTAGTTGGGATTGGTCCAGCTTTGAGGAGGGGATTGGTCTAAACGATGATCTCCTGAGGTCCCTTCTAGCTCTAATCTTCCACAATTCTACACCTGAGTGAGTGTGTGCATGAAGATGCATCATGCCAGCTTTGTGTATCTATGGCATAACCATAACTCCATTTATTCCCCTCTTAGTTGCCTCGGTGATTCCACCCCTTGTGTTTCTCTGAACACCAAGGATGCATGTGTACCCTTTTTGAGGGCTGTGCAAAGAATATGGGAGTCCCTGCCCCTTCCTGTTCTCCTAAATTGCTGGATAAGACATGGACATAGTTTAGTACTACATAAGTTGACTGCTTAGAAATGTTTTATTGTAATGGCAAAAATAAATTAAAAGTATGACTGGGCATTGGCCTTATGAAAAATAACAAGAATTTTAGAAAATACATGAGATTGAAAATTCATCTTCTAGGTTAAAAAAAAAATGGAGGGGGGGGCTAATGATAGATAAAAATTGATCAGATCATAGAATATCTTCTATTTTGGTTAAAGCACTCTGCAGAAAGGCCTTATGATTAATGCTTTTGTCAAAAAATAATATATAATTAGAAATGGTTTCTATTGTGTAGATTGCAATTCTGCTTCCATACCTTGCTCTTTCTTCAGGATTAATTTTTCTCTTTATTATGATCTTCTCAGAGCCCCAGCATGTATTTTCAGTTACTGTATTTATTTTGCCATTTTTGAGCATGTGTATTGGAGTTGCTTTATCATGAAATTAAAGATTGCTCAGCACCTGAGTCTACTATCATTAACATCCTGCTGTGCAGTAACTATATTGCCTGTGCCTGGAATTTAGCCCTTGAGAAGTTTATATATAAAAGTTATTTATCTTCTTATTTGAACTCACTGACTGATTCATATTTTTAATTGGTCACTTCATAGTTTGGTCAGTGCAATAGTGGCGTTGGCCATTTTCATTTGTCTTCCTGTTGTGCTCCTGTGTGTTTTGTGGCAAGTGTATATGCGTTAAGTATGCTAAATTTAGAATGATTAATGCTTCATGCTTATGAGTGATAATTTAATCCATGTAGTGAGCTCATCTAAATTCTAGAGATTAGAAGTTCTCTGATCTTGAACTAGAGCACAAAATACAGCAGAAATCAGTGAGCTGAAATAGAGTATTTCTACATGAGGCGTTGTTTAGAAACAACAAAAAAAAGAGCAGTTGAACACATACAGCAGTGCACAGTTACTGCATTTCCATTTAATTAAATAGAGCTTGAAAAATGGTTTCTTGCTTTTCATTTTTTACTATATACTATCATTTACCATTTTAAATGTTAATTAAAAATACAAGATTAGCAAAGAGATGTGGATCATCTTAGTGGGCTGGATATGCATTTATAACTGGTATTTCTCTTTCAACATTTGATTACTTTTGTTATATGCACATAGCTGTGATTTTATTTATAGCTTCCAAATCAATCTTGTTGCAGTACTTGGTTCAGAAACTATACGTATGTGTACGTGTATGCGTGCTCGTGCTCTTTCCCTCCTTCCACAACCATATTTTCCTAATGAAAAGTAATAGGGATCATGATTAGGATAACTTAAAATGAAATTAAATTAATCTAAAACTAGTTTAAACTTCGTCCCTTGGATTTTTTTTATTCTTTTTGTTAATAGGACAGTGCAACCATTTGTCATTGAGGCACTCTCTGAACTTGAATATCATATTTTCATCCAAAATATTGTGCCAACAGTAGTTACACCATTTGAGATTACTACAATCAAAAAAAATTAGCAGAATTTTTTCTTTTTTCAGTTTGCTTTTTTGTGATCATTTGACAGCTCTTTGTGTAGAATTTGTTTGTGTTTCCCCAGATAAGTCAGTTGGCATCACCATTGCTGAAAGACCTATGCAGATTGCAACAGAAAAGCAAACACTTTTCTTTAAGGCTTTAAAAAATTCAGAGAATGCTGTGTGTGGTGTGATTTATCAGAAGCAGGCATTTTAAAGATCAGTCAATTTTAAATAAGATTATTATGCCAGGTCCTCATTGAAATCATTACCTGTAAACCTTGAACTATGCATCTGCAATATATAGAGACTTGGCAGAATTAGATTTCTATTTTTTTTTTAAATAATTTCAGTGCATGTCAGTGTTTATTTTTAAGCTTATTTTTCCTTTTTGTCAATTATAAATTTTCACAGTTGTGGGAAATGATGGGAGAGTTCAGGCAATGCGGGGAATCAAAATATTATTTAATCAGATTCAGTGAGATGCTGAGATTCAAAAAAGTTAAAGCAATATAAAGTTATCACTGTATTTCAGCTTCACACGTCAAGATATATAATGTAAATATACTTCAACTCAAGTTTTCAAACAACATTTTTCTTGCTTTTTTTGTTTGTCGTTATTTGCTACCACTAGAAATATGTTTTCATTGGTTTGTGTGTGTACAGTGAAATTAATTTTTTTACCAATAAAAACCTAATCCTTCTAAACCTAAGTGCATAGCTTTATACTAAATACCAAATTCAAGCCACTTCTGTTCCATATACAGTTTATGAGAAAAGGCATGGCTAAGCACCACGGAAGTAATGTTCCCTACTGCAGCCTTCCTAAAAGCTGATAAAGTAAAAACTCTGAAAATCTTCCATAACTAGATGCATTTAAAGGTTAGACTAAAATGCTTCCTGTTCCAGCTACTTCGAGCCTTAATCAGGTTCCTGTGCTTCAGAGGGCTCTCCTTAACTTCACCCAAATCCAGATACAGTACATTTTTAATTCTATTTTTGCAGCTTTTAAAAGCATCATAGTTTAATGGTGCTTGAGTTAGGCCCATACGATGAAATCCTATTCCAGTAGAAGTGTGTGTGTGTGTGTGTGTGTGTATCTGTAGAGATATATATCTACACAATTGCTTGTTTCTTCTTTATTAGAATATCTGTAAATTCTCTTCAGTTTTTATTTACTGATTTCTGAAGACTAGTCTTAGTGTTTAGTTTTTGTTTTACATGCTGTTCTCTGGGGGGTTTTTACCATTCTTGAGACTAAGAATTAAACATTCTGAAGAAAAGCTCAGGAAGCTTTCTGTTTGTTTTAAAATAAAAGAAAGCCTTGTATCTTCTGTCACTGGAGTGAATATCAGTCTTAGGGTCCCAAGTGTGTTTTTTACTGTTTCAAGTAGAGAACCATATTATGTGCATTAAGCTATCTGTCTCTAGAAAGGTGTGTGTTTTTCCCCACTGTAGCCTTCCTAAAAACCAACAAAGTACTCTGAAAATCTTCCATAACCAGATGCATTTAAGGGTTAGTTCAAAATGCTTCTTTTTCCAGCTACGACGAGTCTCAGTCAGGTTACTGTGCTTCAGGGAGCTCTCCTTAACTTCACCCAAATCCAAATACAGTACGTTTTTAATTCTATTTTTGCAACTTTTAAAAACATCAAAGTTTAATGGTGCTTGAGTTAGGCCCATAGGATGAAATGCTATTCCAGTAAAAGTCTCTGTGAATAAATATATCTATAGAGATATATATCTACACAGTTACTTGTTTTCTCTTTTTCCTCTTTATTAAAATATCTATAAATTCTCTTCAGTTGATTTTATTGGTTTCTAAAGTCTAGTTTAGTTTTTGTTTTACATGCAGTTCTCTGAATATTTTTACCCTTCTTGACACTAAGAATTCTGAAAGAAAATTCTGAAGAAAAGCTCAGGAGACGTTATTTCTATTTTGAAATAAAAGAAAGCCTTGTATTTTCTGTCACTGGAATGAATATCAGTCTTAGTCCCAAGTGTATTTTTACTATTTCAATTAGAGAGCCGTATTATGTGCATTAAGTTATCTGTCTTTAGAAAGGTGTGTGTTTTGCTAGGTTACTTTAGTGTATAGTCATTGCCATTGCTAACCAGCTTCTTAGCAATTGATTTAAAATGGTTTAGGTAAAATGAAATGAGTTTGCATAATATCACTTTTGTGACCTCCTGCTTCATGAACAGAGAACATGTTTAATTATTTACTATTGACGCAAATAGTTCTGCAGTGTTGGTGGTTAATAATGCTGTTTGATCATACAGAAGCAAACAGTTTTTTTCATTTTAGAGAACTAGTGTCATTGATAGAACTGAAGCAGTGCAGAAAAGAAACCAGTTGTGATGCATCAGATCTTATTTTTCTGCTAGATGAAGTATCTTCTTCTAAAATAAAGGAATACATTTGAAAGTATCATGGACTCTGTTACAAAAATAGTGAAATCTTATCCCTTCCCTTAAAAGCTTGGTGAGACAACTATTACGTTGTATTTAATTTTTCTTCAGTTAGTTAGTGTTTCTTTGTTACTGTAAAAATAAAATTGAATAAGATAAAATCCTTCCAGCATTGTCATGTTCTTAAGATTACCTTTTTAAGTGTAGCTTTGAAACTAATTTCCACATTTCAGTACAATGAGTGTAGTGTGAAGTGAATGCAGTGAGGAAGAAGGTTGAGGGAAACCTTTTCCCCTCCCCTCACCCCTTGTGCATGGAGCAGGCAGTCTTTCTTTTTACCCTCCCTAAATGAAAAGAGGTAGATCAAAACGTTGAGTCACAAATGGAGAGGAAAAAAAGGTGACTTCTTGACAAATGGTGCTGCAACTGCTACTACTATTATGCTACCCCAGCGTACCTAGAGCATGGGTGTCCATCCTTTTTCGATGAGGGGCCACATTGCAATTCTTTTCTCACTTGGGGGCCGGCGAGCAACTTTTTTTACATTTCTAGCCCTGCATAGCCCACACAAGTGTGTGTGGTGGCTTTGCGAGCTGGATTCTGACCCGCGGGCTGCAGGTTGGATAATTCTACCTACAGGCATTCAGCCTACTTGTATTTTCCAAAGCCAGAATGCCTCCGGCCACAGTTTGCTCATGCAGAGCCTTTTTGCGTGTGTCCCTAATGTGGCAGTGGCTAGAAAAGCAACAATCAGTCACTCAGTATACTTCAAACAGAACTGGACCCATGCATACGTGGCAATACTTTGTAGTGCTCAAAGAAACTGTTTAGTTCTTTTTGGCTAGACACTTGTGTTTTGCAGTGTGCCCAGAAATGACTTATGTGATTGTCATTTCAAGGTGCTGTCATGCCTAAGGGCCACAGACAGGGGAACAGAATCCTATTTCATTCCATATGTCATGTAACTGTAGTTATCTGTTACATTGACATTAGAGTATTGCAGACTATGCTTCAAGCATTAAAAAAATTGCTGTACCTATCTAGAAAAGATTATTTTTAATGGGTGGCTAAAAATAACTTTATGATAAACATTTGCTTTACTGCTTAGACTAGAGGAGCTGCTCAATAAGCCAAACATTTCATTCAGTGTCTCTGTCCTTTACCTCCCATCGCCTTTCACCTTGCGTCCTTATTATGTCTTTTATTTATGTAAATAATGCTTGATGGAGTTGGCCTTCTGCTGTACAGTTCAGGGTATTTAGTTTTTCATCATGCAAGATACTGAGTTAGGTAGTTCTTGATCATTTAATGAATTTTTAATCCCCTGGTGTAAAATTTTTCCCTTCCCCTCCCTAAATTCTTTCATGAATATAGAAACTCATTTCTTATATGAATTACATGAGCAGACAAAACTGCTATTATCATATTTGCCATTTGAGACATTTAAAACCCTTTGGCAGCACAAAGTCATAAAGCAGACCTGTGGCTGAATAAAACATGTTTAGTACATAAATATCTTATGAACATTTTACCCTGCATCATACATTATGTAGTGACATGAATCTTTAAAATGCATCATGATCTCTGAAATACATGCATTGCATATAAAATTAAGGGAAAGTACTATTTTTACTAAATGTTTCCATATTCTAGTACTAAGCTACATTGTTATAATTAGATTTTGGGTGAACTTAGTTTGAATGAACACTGGAGATTCCTAATTACAGGCTGAAAGCCCCAGCTTATCCATTGTCTAAGTTTTCCCATTTAGCTCAAGAACTTCTATCTTGACTATTACAAATTCTTAACAATAAGATATATTATGTAGAGCTTTATATCTTGAAGAAACCCAAAGCACAGATACTTCTGTGATGGAACATGTAGCTATGGTGCCTCAAAACAGAGTGCAACAATTTTACATTGAGCCATAAAGAACAACTCGTTCATTTGAAATATAGCTTTTTCTAAGCATAGTAAGTAGTCACTACTTGTTATACAGTCAAACATCTAGTAGGGCAAAATTTGTTTAACTAAGCTTAGTTTTATTTATAAGTTTAAATAATATTTGAAGCTGCTGAAGGTCTTCAGAAATGAAAGCAAAGGTTGCAAAGTAATCCATTCTTTATTAGCTTCTTTTTCATTTTCTGTTGCTCCCATCTATATATCCTTTGCTTAACAGTGTAGCATCTGAGTGCCTTACATAAATATATAAATCTAAAACTTTAATCTAAACAAATATTCTCAGACATAGTGTTTGTTATTCAGTAGTTCACCTTTCACTGATGATATTGAGCCTTTACCCTAGCAAGACAATACTGTAATGCTTGAGATACCATATGTCAAGTGATATGTAAAGCTGGTGTCTGGGCATTTTGTGATTATTACAAGATGTGGCACTTTCTGTTAAGGCAGTGTTAATCCCTAGTTCTTTAAAAAAGGAAAAAGAAAGGAATTTTGTGCCCAAAGGTATTCTTTTTGAAGTTTAGTTGAATGTAATGGTCTTCACTTTGTGTCTTAAACTCTTGTTGAGTGTTGCTGTGACTTGTTCGGTAGTGCCATCTCTATGCCAGAAGTTCTTGCAGTTCAGTGGTGGGTAAAGTGATTCACATACGATACAGTGTATTAAATCTAGCAATTGCGGATTAGGAGGAAACTTTCCCTGGAGAGCAGATATTCCCATAATTTCCTGTTGCATGGTTTCTGCCTCTGAAGCATTTGATACTAGCCAGTGTCTAGTGAATTGGTTGTCAAACTTTTTTCCTTGGGACCCAGCTCTGGATCCCTCTGCCATGTGGTGACCCTCCACTGAAAAAAAAAGCAGTGCCCGTCAGAAAATTGAACAATGACCATGGCGGTGAAGGGGGATCCCTCATGGCTTTCATCCTTTCTTTTGAGGCTTCTATTGCATGCCCCAAGTTTACACATCTAATTTGAGACCACCTGCATGGAACATGCAGACAGTGATCCCACATGTCATGCTCCTGTCTCAAAAAAGGAAGTATGACTGGTCTCTAACATTGCATGTAGTAGCCTGGAGTGGATGGTGACTAGGTGGAGAAATGAGATGGAAGTGCTGAGACAGGGGAAGGAGGAGAGAGCCAATGCCAGGCTGGAAAGGAAGGTCCTGAAAGTTCCTGTCTGCTGCTGAGCCTGTCCAAGTCCCTCCAGGTCCTGCTCCCTTCTCCACTGCCCAATCATAGGAACTGAAGCAGCCTGTAATAGGGAAGAGCAGCTGCCCTCCAGCTAGGAGGCAACTGGTCGCCTGCACCCCTCCCCGCTGGCCTGAGGAGACTCTGCCCAAAAGCCCAGCCTGGAACCAAAGAGTTGGGTCTGAGGAAAGGGAGGACTGTATAAGGGAATGGATGAGAAAACTAAGGGGGAGAGAGAGGAGAAGAGCTGCAGCTGAGCCAGGAGAGCCAAGGGGGTGACTGCTGGTAGGATTTTCCTCTATATTCACCTCCGCTAGGCGAGGACTTAGAAGAACTTCCTTCAGCAGAGAGCCTGGATAAGGGAAACAAGCTGGACACCCATGAGGACCTAGAGGAACTTCTCTCTGTGGAGAACGCCAAAGATCAGGCAGCACCAAACCCCTGTGATTTGCAGGAGCTGCCACTATTGGATGGACCGGAGGGGTTGCCAGACCTGCCCCCTGTCGATCATGAAGGCCTGACCGGGATGCTATGGGGCACCTATCTGGAAGAGCTGGAAGACTACAGGTTGCAAGTAGCCCAAAGGGGAACTGAGAGGAAGTAGCCCAGGGGCAGCAGGTGAATTCCCAGATGCTTTACAGTGTTTCGGCTGGAGCCCACTGACCCAGCGGCACTCTTCTGCTACTGATAGGGCCCTGGGTTGGAACACAGTGGAGTGGACAGGCCTGTGTTCCCCTCCCAGCCCTGCCTGATTATTGCTCTGCTTTACCCTGCCTGAGGGGTTGAAGGCAACAGACGTTGGACACTCTGCCTCACTCTAGTTGAGGGCTGGAGGACTGTGGAATTAGGGGAGATTCTGCCCGACCCCGGCAAGGGCTGGGAACTACATCCCCGCAGCTGAGCCGATTACACAGCCCCTCTGGGTTCCACTTTCACCTCTGCTCTTCCTCTGCTCCCTGAGTCTGCAGGAGTTGCCATGAACTCACAATTGTCCACAATATTGTGATTGAAGTGGGGCTAGCCCTCTCTGCTTGGTCTGATGACCTCTGCTGCTGGCAGTGTGCATAAGGCAGCAACACAACAGGGCTATCCACTCCTCTTCAGATTGGGACCTTGTTATAACTTGTGTTGCTTCACAGTTTCATTCTGCTGTGGGGCACAGCAGTTTCCCATGACTCTCAGGACTGCCACGAGACTTGAGGCAGTGGTGAGCTTTAGTGCACTCAGACTTCTCTACCTTCTTCTACAGTAAGGTTAAGTCATCCTCCTGCAAGGCCAGGTCTCCATGCAGCTTGAACTTCTCCTTCCAGCGGATCCATCCCTGAGTCGGATTTTATTCTGCAAACTCTTGGGCTCAGGCTTCCAACTGAATTCCATGGCTCACATTGCCGGTTGCTGTGCTGCAGAAAACTCACAGCTAGGACACTATTGCTATGTTTCACCCACAAACAGCAAAGCTGAATGCGGGTGAAATTGAACACGTTGAGGTTTATTAAACCCTCTGCAGTGCTCTGCCTGTGTGGCTCAATTTCTTCCAGTCTGACTCCCCAAGTTCCCTCAGTGTCTCATCCAAAGCAGTCTCTGTAAGGAACATGGGCCCTCTGACTGCAGCTTCACTTATGATATACCATCAAAAACAGCTCTATAGCACTCAGAGTGTTAACCTTCCCACTTTGTTTTGCTTCTTTGCACAGCAGAGCCACAGGGGCCTCATTGCCTTTACGGCCCTTTGAGACCTTGAATGTCAGGATGGGGCCATTAAGACTTTCTGGCGAATGAGCTGAGCAGTCTTAAATCAGCAGAGGGCAGTGTAGTGAGTCTGCAGCTCCTCTCTCTTCTGTCCTGGAGAATTATAAGGAAGCAGATAGAAGAAGGCTTTGGCTGAGGCAGTTGGAAGGCTGAAGGCAGGAATTTGGGAGCTGGCAATCATCTCTTGTAATTAGTGAAAAATTACACTCCTCGGTGAGATGGCTATACTGGTATAAAAAGCTTGTAGACCAGGCCTAACGTGAAATGTATGTATGATCCTGAGGACTCAAAGAAGGCTAGAACCTATTGAGACTTGTGCTTGGAGCACCTGCAGTGCTTGTCTCCAAGCTCAAGTTATGAAGAACATACTATCAGGTATCAGAAGGAACTGGCGTTCCACAGTGCTTGGTACAGTATTTCTGCAGTGGGATCAATGGCACCTTGATTGGTTACAGGATGCCTGTAAAATTAATAATCAGAAATGAGTGAAATAGTTAAGGTTTTGGTTGACTTGTTACTTAGGCTTTCTAACTGTAGAAAAAATACCATACTTTCTAACACAGAATCCTACTAGAAGAGTTTGCTTTTCTCTTCTCTTTTTAATTATCAGTCAAAAACCTCTGGAAAGAGGTGCTAGTTGGCAGCTGTTGAAAAGAAGAGTGTCTCAGGCTGGTGCTGGTGCTGGTTTTGTTCAGCATCTTAATTAATGATATGGAGAATGAGGTGGATTGCACTCTCAGCAGGTTTTCAGATAACACTGAGCTAGGGGTAGTGATAGATATGCTGGAGGGCGGGGATTATTTACAAAGTGACCTAGGCAAATTAAAAGATTGGACCAAAAGAAATCTGACAAGGCTCAATAAGGTCAAGCACAGAGTCCTACAGTTAGAACGGAAGAATTCTAAGCACTCGTGCAGCCTGGGAACCAATTGGCTAGGCAGCAGTTCTGCAGTAAAGGAGTTGGAGGCCATTTGATAGCAGCCTTTAATTAGCTGAAAGAGGGTGCCAGGGAGGATGGAACTATGCTGTTTTCAGGGGCAGTAAGTGACAGAACTAGGAGCTGTGATCTCAGGGTGCAGTGTGAGGCGATCTAAATCAAATATTAGGACATTTTTTTCATTGGCCAGTTGGTGAAGCACTGAAATAGGTTACCTAGGGAGGTGGTAGAATCTCCATCCTCAGATGTTTTTAAGATGTGGCTTCACAAAGCTCTGACTGGTATGATTTAGCTGGGGTTGACCCTGCTTTGAGAAGGGGATTGAATGAGGTGACTTCCTGAGTCCCTTCCAACCCTAATCTTCTTGTGATTCTGTGACAGTGGTTTTCAACCAGTGTGCTTTGAGACCTGTACAAGTGTGCTGTGAAATTTTGTACAGAAGTAATGAAAATCGAAGTAAAGCAAACATTATTTCAGCTTAAACAATATTCTGTTCAACCAAAATTGCAACTTATAAAACTTGTGAAAATTAATCAGCAAAGTAGCAGTCTTTTGATTCTAAAATGTGAACATTCTAAATGACAAAAGACAAAATAAAGATGATGTGTATGTTTTTTTCTGGTGGATTTGAAACATCAATGCATTTGAGCTTTCTTTAGCTTGTTGTATGCACTGCATTGGAAACCTCACCAATAAGACCATAAGCATAATCAGATGTAATGTTTAAGAGCAGTCAGTTCAGCTGAGAAAAGTGGGTGTGCTGTGGAATAGTTTGTCTCACTGAAGTATGCCTTGTTGCTGAAAAGGTTGGAAACCAGTCTTCTATGATGTCATTACCACCATGTCTTCATCCATTTCCTCTGTGATCAAGCCTTCTTTTGGAGGAACTTGGTCACCATTCTGATTTCAATCTTCTCAGTTTTTTCAGTCTTCATTGACTCCACACCTTCAACTCATCATCTGTTCTGCACAGATGAAAAGATGTTTCTGAATAAGTAAATACATCGAAATATCAAAAGTTTGGTATGTGAAATCCTTTGGGCTCTACCAAATAAGTAAATAGGTCAGCCTGTGCACTTTTTGAGCAAATCTCATAGAATCATAGAACCATAAGGTTGGAAGGGACCTCATGAGGTCATCTAGTCCAACCCGCTGCCAAAAAAAGCAGGACCACTCCCATTAAATTATTCCAGCTAGAGTTTTATCCAGCCGGGCCTTAAACATCTCCAAAGATGGAGATTCCACCACCTCCCTAGGTAGCCCATTCCAATGCTTTACCACCTTCCTAGTAAGAAAGTTTTTCCTAATATCCAGCCTCGACCTCCTCAGCTGCAACTTGAAACCATTGCTCCTTGTTCTATCCTCTGTTACTACTGAGAACAGCCAAGCTCCATCCCCCTTGGAGCACACCCTCGGGTGGTTGAAGGTTGCTATCAAATCCCCCCTCAGTCTTCTCTTCTGAAGGCTAAATAAGCCTAGTTCCTTCAGTCTTTCCTCTTAGTGCTTGTGCTCCAGCCCCTTGATCATTTTTGTTGCCCTCTGCTGGACTCTTTCTAATTTGTCCACGTCCTTTTTGTAGTGGGGAGCCCAAAACTGAACACAGTATTGCAGATGTGGCCTCACCAGTGCAGAATAGAGGGGAATGATCACATCCCTCGAACTGCTGGTAACCCTTCTTTTGATGCAGCCCAGTATGCCATTGGCCATTTTGGCAGCACGAGCACACTGCTGACTCATATCCAGCTTCCCATCCACCAGGTCCCTTTCTACAAAGCTGCTACTTAGCCGATCGCTCCCCAGCCTGTAGCAGTGCATGGGGTTTTTCCATCCCAAATGCAGGACTTTGCACTTCTCCTTGCTGAACCTCATGAGATTTCTATTGGCCCACTGCTCCAATTTGTCAAGGTCTTCCTGAATCTTCTCCCTGCCCTCCAGTGTGTCTACCGTTTCCCTCGGCTTGGTGCCATCCACAAGCTTACTGAGTTTGCAATAAATCCCATCATCCAGATCATTAATGAAAATATTGAACAGAACTGTCCCTAGGACCGACCCCTGAGGCACACCACTCATTACTGGTTGCCAACTAGACATGGAGCCATTGATTCCTACACGCTGAAATCGTTGATCTAGCCAGTTCTCTATCCACCTCACAGTCCACACATCCAACCGGTACTTCCTTAACTTGCTGACGAGAATGCTGTGGGAAACCGTATCAAAAGCCTTGCTAAAATCGAGGTATATCACATCAACAGCTCTTCCCCCATCCACAAATCCAGTCATCTCATCATAGAAGGCAATGAGGTTGGTCAGGCACGATTTACCCTTGATGAATCCATGCTGACTGTTCCTGATCACTTTATTTTCTTTTAAGTGTTTCAGGATGGATTCTTTGAGAATCTGTTCCATGATTTTTCCAAGGATTGAGGTGAGGCTGACAGGTCTGTAATTCCCTAGATCTTCCTTTTTCCCTTTCTTGAAGATTGGCACTATATTTGCTTTTTTCCAGTCCTCCAGCACCTCCCCCGTTCGCCACGAGTTTTGAAAGATAATGGCCAGCAGAACTGCTACCTCATCGGCCAGCTCCCTCAGCACTCTCGGATGCAGGTCGTCTGGCCCCATGAACTTATGCACATCCAGCTTCTTTAGGTAGTCCCTAACCTGACCTTCTGTCATCAAGGGCCTCTCTCCTTCTCTCCAATCTGCCATGCCCAGTGTAGTGGGCTGGGAGCTGGCCCTCCCTGTGAAAACTGAAGTAAAAAAAAAAAAAAAAAAAAAAAGAAAAAAAAAAAGCATTGAGCACTTCAGCCTTTTCCTCATCCTTCATCACGAGGATACCTGCGCCATTCAATAATACCTGCACTATTCAGTACATACCTACTATTCATACATACCTACTCCTTCCACAGAACATCCTTTCTTCCAAGTCTCAGGCTGTGTTTACGCTGATGGCAGCAATTTCACTGCCATCAGCTTGCCCTTCCAGGACCAGTTCGCAGTGAATATGAACTCATCACACCACTCCTAGAAGTCAGCCCTGGAAGTCCTGGGGTCCAGGGGTGTAGGGAAAGTTTGTGGTCAGCTTTTCCCTAATTTGTAGTGGTGGCTTTAAAAGTTGGTGTTACTTATGCAAGGAATTTTGCATTCCTTGCTTGACTGGTGGTTGACTACTGCCAAATTTGCTGTAAGTATAGACTAGAGCTCTGTCAAGTTTGATTTATAGTTATTGAAACAGTATAATGTGTTCTACACTAATACATAAAAGGACACAGTTTAGAGATAAGTGCATAGCAGTAGTTGTGTGACATAGTTGCCTCAGTTTTATTGTTAATTTTTATATTTGAAATAATTTTTTCTGTTTCACCTAGCTTTTTCCCTTATCCTGCAGTTTGAAAGACACACCTAAACAGGGAAAGAATAAAAGTGATTATGCCCAAATTGCTATTAAATATGCAAAATAAGCAAATAGAAAAAAGAGAATCACTACTTTTCATTAATCTTTCAGTTATGGAAATTTTAAATATTAGTTGGAACAATACCTAGAAAAAAGAGCAGTCAGATAGAATTGTGTTGAACTTGATGGTGCGTGCTTTAAACCATTTTGAGTATTTGTTCAGGGATACCCACTGCTGAAAAGCCATGTAAATGAGTCTTATTAGAGTGATACATATGCTAATTCTTGAAGTCAATTTCATCTTGTTGAGCTCACAAACAAAAATGGTTAATTTTCTTGCATTATAGTAGAGGTCCCCAAACTGTGGGACACATCTCCAGGGCGTGGTTTGGAAGTATATTTGTAGGGGCATGGCACACCCTGGATTAGTTTTTGCTGGGGGGTGGGGGAAGGAAGCTTCACCCAGCCCTGCTCTGCCCCATCTCTGCTGCAGCCTTGCGCCCAGCTGCAGCGCTAGCACCACTCCTGGTCATGGCCCTTGATCCTAATCCAAGGTCTACAACTCCATTTGTGGCCTCTCCACCTCAATCCTAGCCCAGGCCTCATGGATCCAGGAGCAAATCAGGCCCTGGCTCACAGCCCCCAACTATGCCCCTGGCCCAAGCTCCTGACTGCAGCTCCCAGAGAAAGGGCACAGCTTAAAAAGTTTGTGGTCCACTACATTATAGCACAATAGCTTTGTAACAGTGAACTATTGTCTTGTGCTGACAGAGCAAAGAGTGCCAAGTATATTTTAGTTCCCAGGGCAGACATCAGTTGAAATTCTAAAATGAATAGACCTAGCAGATGCAAATTCTGTTTGGCTTTCCCTGTAGCCAAAAAAAGAAATTCTTTACTCCAGCCATTGGACATAAAGAAGGCTTGGTGCACACCTCCACTACATATAACAATACCAACCCCTTTTCTCCTTAGGTTTTTACTATTCTTAAAGCTAAAACACAGAAAATGGGGCTTATTCCTGCCCTCCAAATCGCTTCATTTTTCTTCTCAGTAGATAAAAGCTTTTAAAAGAAGATTAAAAGAAAAACAGGATAATCAAAGAGAAAAATAGCTCAACACATTGGGGCAGCTAATCCCAGTCCTTAAGGCTTCAGGAGAAGATGTGCAAGATGTGGGCTCGAAAGCTTCCTTACCCAGTGGTGCCTCTTCTGTAGATTCGGGTCCCAAACCAACCTGAAATATTGATCCTTTGACATTAGATTCTTCTTTAGGGGTATACAGCCACGTTTCTGGCAATGGCCCTGCAGCAACCTTATATCAGGGTAGGGCAGCAACACAGATGAGTGCTCCCAAATGTGGACCCTGTTTCACATCACTTCAAGCTAGTAGTCACCTGAGAGATCTGTCTAAGACAGGCCTGCACCTGTGTTCTCCAAGAGAGGTCTATAGGCCTTTGTCCTCTGACATCCCCTTCCCCTTTTTTATACACTAGGCAGAGGGGTTCTGATCAGAACTACTACCCCTACCATGAACATAGACAAGAGCCATTTCTTCCCCCTGCCTCCCTTGTCTCTTTAGCATAAAACAAGCATTGTGATGAGGCCTACCTCCTCTTTCTTTAATGTCTAGGCCAGGGGTTCTGAAACTTTTCCATAGCATGAAGCTCCTCTTTATAGAAAGAAACACAACCACTCTTACTGGCAAGTGCAAGGATCCCCTCTTTAGGAACTTAGTATTGCGATATATTTATGTATGCAGAGGTGACTGGCTCATCCCATTACCAGGCTTTTACTTTTCTTTTTTTCTTCTAGTCTGTCTTTGTGTTTTTAGTATGGTATTTTCTGAATATGGGAAAAGTGCAAAAATCATGAGGCCCCGTCCAAAATCATGAGATTTTTATAAAAGATTTTGACTTTTTTGGTATTTTGTTTTTGAGCTCCCACCACTCACTCTGTCTGTGAGAGAGAATAAAAGAGTTGGAATTGCCAGCTTTCCTGAATTTGTTGAATGAGGCGATCCTGGCTGGATCTTTTCTCCCTAGCTACCAGATGTGTGGAGTTCCCATCTGTTTTCTGTCTCCAGATCAGTATTTCCCCCTAGAACACAGCATCATCTCTGGTCTTTCTGCATCTGTATGATTTATTCATTCCTTTCTCTGAGGCCTGGGTGTTCAGCTAAAGTGGGATCTCCTACTCCCACTTCCCAAACCTGGGAAGGAAGCTCCAGGGACTCTTTGCTCCCTCCCTCTTCCCAAGTCTTTTGCAGGCCAGTGGTGGGAGGGGAGGAAGGAGGTGCAAAGAGCAGGTCAACCCACAGAGCATAGGAGAATGGAAGGAGAGAATGGAGCATGTGAATTCTTTCTGCTCCCTCCTCTCCATCCCTCTTGTGAAAATGATGTCGGTTATTCACTCCCCCCCCCCCCAAGTCCTTTTCATTCCTAAGGCAGTGGTTATCAACCTTTCCAGATAACTGTACAAATTTCAGGAGGCAGGCTGATTTGTCTTGAGTATCCCAAGTTTCACCTCACCTGAAAAGTACTAGCTTACAGATTGGATGTAAAAATACAAAAGTGTCACAGCATACTATTATTGAAAAATTGCTTACTTTCTCCTTTTTACCGTATAATTATAACATAAATCCAACCGCAGGTTGAGAAACACTGGTATAATATATAGAACAGTATAAACCCCTCACTGTTTCTATGAAATTTTCATTTGTACTGACTTTGTTAGTGCTTTTCTTGTAGCCTCATGTAAAACTAGACAAATATCTAGAGCTGACGTAGCCCCAGAAAACCTCTTTGTACCCCTCATGGGTACATGTCCCCTGGTTAAGAATCACTGGACTCCTAATGGGTGGGAGCAGATCTGTGTCTTTTTCCTGTGGCAGACCTAGTGGTTTGCTATTTCTAGGGAGGTGGGCACATAATGGAAGCCAAGCAGTCAAAGGGTGTTTTCCCTCATGCAGGGCTGAAATATTCAAAAAAGCTGGAACTTCTTGCATCATCATGAGGCTGGCTTGAGTCTTAGCCAAAATCCCATGATTTGCAAACAAATCCCAGTAATTGGTAAAACTAATGATTCTATCTGCACTAAAGATCATAGCGACCTCTGGATCAGCAAGTCAGTTAGTTGAATATCAGAGGATGAAGATGGCCTTTTTGTGAAAGAATAGAGACGAGTTGTTTCTTTTATTGTTGACTGATATCCAGACTTCTCCCACTAGCATCTGTTGGTTCACCGTATGATCAATCTTTTCATAGAATATTTCTCTGTCATCAGTGAATCTGATGCCATTGTTATTTTTTATTGTTTAATTGTAAATATATTAATTTCTTCCTTTTCTCTCTCATCTATCCTTCCCCTAGAAACTTTGCATATTTCTTGCTTTTTACCTCCAGTTTTATTTCTAAACATCAATTCAGTAGTATTTTTTCCTGTTAGGTTCCTTCCATTATATCTTATTACTGTACTTCATGGGGCTTTCTGCTATTCTGATTTGTGTATTTAAAATATTTATTATTTTTCACTTTCTGCATGAGCAAACCTTAGTTTGAGTTACTTTAAAGATGAATGGACAAAGCACTTGACAATATGCTGTAGGGAATAATCTTACTTTTAAAGGGAAAAGGTCTCGCTTTAATGGATATTTTCAATACAAGTATTTTTATCTTCCTGTCTAATTTATGGTCCTGTGCATTTCATTTAAATGTTGGATTAAAATGGAAACCTAAACCTAACTACCCTGCATGCTACTGAATTTCCTTTGTAGTCCTTTTGAAGTAGTGGAATAATTTAGACTCTTGATATCTCTTTATTATTCAATCTCCTGAAAGAAATAACTATCTAGGGTGGAAGAGAGCAGGCCACTCACTCCAGGTAAAATAGAGGTCCAGTGCAGTGCAGAGAATTTCTGTGGCTACAAAGAAATACAAAACTGAGCCAGACAAAGTTGCCCAGCTAGCTACTGGAAACAAAGACAACAACTGCAGAACTTGCGCAGTTCGTCAGTTTGTAGCTCTGTGCATTTCTTTGTCCATGACTTGCTGAATGTTATTGCAGAGAATCATAGAAAGTAAAGCAAGAAACGGTCTCTTGGTTTGTTATATGAAAATACAATATCATTCCATACAAGTCCTATACAATAATAGTGCATTCCTCAATTTAATTTTAAAATTCTCAGGTAATAGGGCTTTCAACCACTTCATGTGGAAGTAAAACAAACGGGGATTAAAGAAAGGGGGAATGCACCAGGACACCGTTCCGAGGCCCACAAATCTTAGGGGCCAGTGTTTTGGGGTACTTAAAAACAGAACAACAAGGCAGAATGCCATATTCTGTCCACCTTGGCTGCGAGCTCCAGGGAGACTGGAGCCTGCTCAGAAGAGTCCAACTCCAGTGCACATGCACAGCTGCGGAGGCCAAGGAAGCAGCAGCCCCACCCCGAAGCAAACAAGGAGAGGCACTGAACAAGAGAAGTAGGGACAGAGAGTGGGAGGGGTGGGGCACCCTGCAGCCACAGGTTGTGTTGCTGTGGGGTGAGGCTGTGTGTGTCACGCATCACTGGTTTCATGCCACCAGGCTTGGGGGTGGGCAGTCTCCCCTCGGTCCCTGCACGGCGGCGAATGCCTGGGCTGCAGTGCAGTGTTCCCCGCGCTGTTCCCACAGTCCGCTCCCCTGGCAGCGTCTCGTGTTCATGCTCAAGTTGGCTGCTAACAGCACATTAAAATACACCTGGGGATGTGGCTTCATTTCCTTTTCTCAAGGGTTGGTGGCTCGAAGTGGGGCTCACGCCTATTTGTCACTGTGGGCATGGAGGGGGGGCCTGCAGGAAGGCAGAGTATTTTGATGTGGATTTAGGAGTAATATACAAAGGATTGCAAAGCCTCAAAGCAACCCTTTGATCTCTGAGAAAGGTCTAACAGTTCTGAATAGGGTGCACGGCTTGCTTATTTACCATGTACATGGTACGGGCTTCATCCTGGCCCTGCCCCATCTGACCTCAAACCTCTTAACAGAAGAGCTAGGCGAATCTCTGTTAAAGACTTTCTTGGAAGTGAGGAGAGCTTCGCAAAACAGTCAAAAGCATTAAACAGTGAAACCAAAAATCTTTCTTGCCTTTCACTGCTCATTCAGTTATTTCAGTAGTTCACGTCCTCAGGCTTCCAGCAGAGAAGGGGTTAGTGGTTTTAATATTATCTACTTGTAGCACAAGGTACAGGTAAATCTCTCTGTTTATCCTACTCTGCTTTCCTACTGGGAAAACATCAAACTTGCATGAATTGATAGGCTCTTGGGAATGGAGAGTGTTGCAGGACCTGCAGCTATTTGTTTTTTTGTCACTTTGAGATAGCTGTCTTGTTGCAGTGACCCTTTGTGATATTTAAGCTGACCCATTTTACATGTATTTTCTGGTGTCTATTACTTACCCATTCCAAAAAGAATCTGTAGGTTCTATTTTGCATGTGAGCATGTCAGCAATCTTTCAAGAGTCTACTCTCCCCCATTGGGTGAAGGTTAGCAGTCTGGCTCACTGACTTCTGAATTGTTTCTTGGGGTACTATTCTCTGAATTTTTTTTTCCCTTTTTGGGGGAAGGTCCAGGGGTTAAAGTAAGGGGGAATGCACAGGAACACTATTCTGGGGCCCACAAATTTTAGGGACCGGTGTTCCAGGGCCCCCAAAAATAGAACAACAAGGCAGAATCCTGCATTCCACCCTGCCTTGGCTTCTGGTGCCAGGGAGACTGGAGCCTGCTTAGAGAAGCCCAGCTCCCATGCACATGTGCAGAAATGTTTCCTGTAAGCTGCATGTGCACCCTCATTCATCAGCATGACCATCACTGCTGGCAGCACACGGCCAGCAGCCACAGCCCCTAACCAGCCAGAAGGGGAGCTGTGGCAGGGAGTTTAAAATCTCCCACCATGAGCATGCGGGGCAGGAACAGCTCCAGCAGCCAGGTAAGTGGCCCTGAGGAAGTCGGGGACAGGGAGCTGGGGGAAAAGATGCCCAGGGGACTCAGAGAGCGCAGCCCCAGCCAGGCCTATTGGGGGTAGTGGCAGGCCTGTCTGGAACCCCAGCAGGGGGCACAGAAGCGAGTCCTGCCTGCAGGCTCCTGGCCCACTCTGAGCTGTGCCCAGGACAGGAGTTGGAGGCAAAGTATGGCAAAAAGTGCCACTGGTGAGGGAGGGTCCATCGGGCTGCTGCGCCGTGCTGGGTTACGGGATGGGGAGAGTGGACCTGCTATGGGACGATGGGGGCTGAGAGAGGAGGGCAGTGGTTGGGAGAGGGGACTGGGATGGGCGGATGGGGAGAAGGCATGGGTTGGAGGGGAGGATGGGGGGCAGAGAGGGGGCCAGGGACAGGGGTGGAGGTTTGGGTAGGGGCAGGGGCGGGAGGATGGCACAGTAAAGGGAGGGGGCAGGGAGAAAGGGTGGAGGTACAAGTGGGAGGCTGGGGAGTAGCACAGAGTCCAGGGATGGCCCCTGGCAAGATTTCCAAAACCCTCCCCATAAAAACACATGAGGTAAGGTAGCTTGGGTTGTGGGTACCTGTATCTGAGGAAGAAGAAGGTTTAACGCATGCCTCTTGTCAGCCTCTCCCAATTTTCTAGTGTAGGTAGGGAGCAGCCTAGCATGCTGGCTTTTGGGGCACATTGTACAGATTTAAGTGCTCAGCTCAGCTTTGTGGACCCTGCTTTGTGATTTCCTGGGTGCTGTAATACTGTATTCAGCACTGTTGAACCTACGTCCCTGTATATACGTCTGTCACATCTGCCTTAGTCATCTCTTGTCTGAACTGAATAGTCCCATCCCAGTCTTCTTATTTTCTCCTTAAGTAAATACTGTTCTGTCCCCTCATCCTTTTAACTGCCTCTCTATGTACCTCTTCTGATTCTATTATATATATTGTAGGAGAATAAAAATTAGTGCTAAGTTAACAGGCCAGGTTTGAGCCACAGGTCACTACAGTAATGGAGTTGCTTCTCAGGGAAGTTGTATACCTATTTGTCCTCGAAAGTATCATAAGGTTACACTTACAGTATGCTATCTTTCCTTCTCCTGTTTCTTCTGGCCATTAGGGCAAGAAGTGTGGGCTGGACTGTCCCGTCTTTGATCTTTAATGAAGAGGTAGAATTACCTCTTATTGTCTCCTTACCCTCCTTGGTATCATGTGAAGTCAGCGTTTTGTACAGAAAATAATAAGTTTTGACGGTAACATGGCTGTGCAAGATATGCAAATACTGTCAACAGTAAATAGAGGCGGGGATAATTATATGCATCTTATAATCATTAATATACATTAAATAGATGTTAATATAACCATAAAAGGATTTATGGAATGTTGTCAGTCATGTATGCATTTCCATACTGTTTTGGATAAAAGGAGTTGTAAGAATGCCTCTCCTTGCTCACTCAAGGCATCAAGAGGAATAAGCAGGCAATAAAGAGTAACATTCAACCCAGTCCATCTCTGGGACCACCTGTTTGTTTATTTAACATCCAGCATATATATTTTAAATGGGGTGACCAAAACTTCATGCAGTACTGAAGATGTAGATGCAGCATGTTTTTTTATAGTGGCATAATATTTTTGCACTTAAAGTGCCACACAACTGCTTGTTGTTTTTTTACTGGACTAGACTAACACGGCTATCCCTTTGGAAACTGATAATATTTTTGTTTTGTTATCTGTTCTTTTCTAATAGTTCCCAACTTTCTGTTTGTCTTTTTTTTTTGGCTGGAATGATAACCCAAGCATGTGGTACTGAGAAGTGGTTGCAAATGCCTACCTAGGCTGGGGCCCGCCCATGCATAAAAGGGACCTGGACAATACAGAAGGGGGGTCTGGAGATAAAGAGGGTTCCGGGGCCTGTCAAATTATACTTTAACCACAGAAAGCAAACAAGTAGTCCTGTGGCACTTAAAGACTAACAAATTTATTTATTGCATGAGCTTTCATGGGAGAAAATCCCATTTCATCAGATTCTTTGAAGTGCCACAGGACTCTTTGTTTGTTTTACTGAACTAAACTAACACGACTGCCCCTTTGGAACTTGGCTTCATGTGGAAGATTATTCTATAGCTTAGTGGATCTTTCTATCAGGAAGATTTTAATTTTACGTAATTATTTCTACTGATACCTCCTTTGATCTCCTGTAAATAGTTCCTTCTGCTTCTTTGATGTTGCTATCTTTCAGATATTTTAAATTGCTATCATACCTTGACTTAGGGTACACGTTAATCTTGTTTTAAATCTTTCCTCATAAATCAACCATGGAGACCCTTATTTATTTCTTTTGCTCAGCTCTCACTTTGGATGTTTCTGCTACCAAGATGAATGGAGCCAAGTATAGTACTCTGGATAGAGTCATGCCAGATCTCATAATAAGCCATTTTACCTCCCTGTTGTATTACATGGTACTTCTGCATATGCAATCCACATTATCATGGTGTTTTTGCTTTTGTATCCTGTTATGGCTGATGTATTGAGGTAGTGTTCATACACAGTCTTCTGTGTTATTTGCTTATATGTCAAAATAAAGTTTCATCTTGGAAAGAGATGCTGGGTGTTGGTTTTGGTTATTTAGAGTTCTGTGTAGAGGCAACTTCTGGACAGTGAGTGAAGCTGTAGTGAGTTGCAGGAAAACTTTATTGCCTTGATCTCAGACTGGAGTTAATTCATGAGGCAGTTCTGTTCTCTGGAAACCGGACATTGGTGTTCATTGTTGATTACTGAAAGCAGGAATTGCTGTCTTGCTGATTTTGACCACCTCTGATCTAAGACTGGTGGATCATAGAATTGTAGAAATGTACCACTGGGGTCACGGGACTGAGTCTATCCCCTCACACTGAGGCAGGATCAAGTAAACTGAGACCATCCTACCTTTTCTTAAAAAGCTCCAATAATGAAGATTCCACAATCTCCCTTGGAAACCTATCCCAAAACTTAACTACCCTTAAAATTAGAAAGATTTTTCTAATACCTAACCTAATTCTCCCCTGCTGCTGATTAAGTTCATTACTTCTTTCCTCCTTTCAGTGGACGTGGAGATCACTGTCCTCTTTATTGGCCTTTAACATATTTAAAATGGTTATTAGGTCCTCCCTCAGTCTTCTTTGCTCGGTACTAAAATATTCATTTTTTTTTTAACTTTTTCTCATAGGTGAGGTGATCAAAACCTTTTTTCATTTTGTTGCTCTCCTCTGGAATCTCTCAGAGGAATTTGTTAGCTCTCTATAGTGTAGCTGTGATATGCTGCAAATGTTGATAGATGTAAAGGGAGTGTGCCCATCTGAGAAGAACAGAAGACAAAAAGCAACAACTGAGAAACCATATATTTCTACTGTATGTCCATTCTGGACACCTTTGGTCACATGCTCAGTAGGCATAGATTGTTGTAGGTCTGTTAATTTCAGTGAAGCTACTCTGTTTTATACCAGGTAAAGATCTGCCTCCATTCCTTTTGAATTAATGGGATTCTCTTGGTATGTACCATGGCTTTAATAGGCGAACGAAAGAGAGTCTCGCATTCAAGAGCCTTTTGTTTCCTGCAGAAGCATAAATACAGTTTTCATCATTCAGCTATCTTCTCCCTTATAAATACGGTGATAACAGATTATTTATGCCTGTTGGAATTCTATAACTGCTTAAACACAGATTGATTTCTAGAAATCAAAATATAGGAAAGTTTCATTGGATAATCAATTTTATGTACAAAAATCAATACTATGCACTACTGTGCAGTACAGGCAAGCCTTAATAAAATCAATCCATTAGAACAAGAATAGAATTGTGTTATCTGCTAATAATATTGCCATATGAAATTTAATCTTTAATGACATATTGTGTGAGTTATTTTTAAAGGGTAATTTTTTTTCAGTCACAACAGTTATAATTATTTTTCAGAATTTTCAGGCCAGTGTCTGAAAATAACATGTGGTTTGCAGATATTGATCAGTTGTTGTACCTATTTGGTAATGAAGTGCCATTATTTAAAGTTAGAAGTTATGTGTGTGTACTTTTTTTGCACATAGCAAAAGTAAGGGAGGTGTAAATTAAATAGTAGGGAACTGGGAGTGTATAACTGCAGTAAAAGATTCTAATGACATTATGAATGAGATCACTATGCAAACAAAACTTCAGTTTTAGTTGCCAGAAATGCCAGACAGAAGGAATAGTCAGGCATTGTAATTGAAGGTATTTCTTTTAAAATTGTACATAATACAATCCATGGTCTCTGTTCAAATGTGCTTCTTCCTGCTACTGCTGCCCTCTCTTTACTAGTGTCACCGCCCCCTCTAGTTGTCATTTCTTATAAATGGCCAAGATTTTAATTCACAAAATGTGTATGACAGCATTTTCTTTATCTGGGGCCAATCACAAGCATTTTATGGAAAGACTAACATTTTCAAGTTTGAATATACAAAGTTAGATGTCTGAATCTGTCTCTTTGATCTAAATAGGTAGTTTGATTTTTCTCTGGTGTTGACCTTTTCTAGGTTCCGTTGTTCAGCCCTGGGTCAGAAAGCTCACAATAGAACACTGTGCATTCCAATTAGCTTTTAAAATGTAATTTTAAATAAATATGGTCTATTATAGTTTTCATGAAATATTTTAATGTATAATAATATTTACACAATAAGGACATATAGTCTAATTCAGACATTATATGGCAGGGAATGACAATCAACCAAGAAGTGATGTATAGAGAAGTAAAGAGTTACAGGAATAGATCACTAGAAATACTTACTATGATTCAGATACTCCTTTGTAAGAAATTTCAGAGGAGCCATGTATTTGTTGTGTTACAGATGCTTATCATAAACAACGGTTTATTATTGACATCAGCGCGGTTGAGTCAGTATACGCTGCCCTTCTTATCATGAGATGTACTTACTACAGCAAACTCAAATGCTTTGAAAAGAAGCAAGCTTCACTAGAAAAATGGCAAAAGCAATTGAAAGATATGTAAGCAGAAGTCTTGTATGGCCTTCTTTTGTTCAGCCAGTCATGGTACTGCAGGCACCTTATATGACAGGATTGTTTTTGTTAACTGAATTGAAATGTGCTCCTTTTGGAGATATACAGATTTACAACTACTATGCAGGGAAATCAGTTTGTTGAATAATAAACATTTCTAGATAATTCCTGGAAACTTATTCATATATGGTAGGCAGTTCTTCTTTTTTCAGACTGACATATAAGCTGCCTCATCAATATATTCTGAGCAATCAAAGTTTTACATCACATACAAAAATATCTTGATACAGAATTTTGTGGTGGTGGTGTTTTTGTATTATTTGGAATATTCAATTTTATGTTCACTAATTTTAAATACCGTTCCTTGATGTTATAGAGTATAGCTACATTTACAGTAGTAGAAGACAATGTAATCTGCCACTAAAAAGAAAAATACCTAGAATAAGATATAATAAAGCTTTTCTCAGTTTAAGAGGAAGATAGAATTTTTCCTTAATTTAAAACAAAAAAAAATAAGGAAAGAGAAAGTGAACCTGTAAGTAATAGCATTGGAGATGAATAGTTTTCATTCCAACTGAGAGAAGAACAATTTACCGCTAAGACCATAGTAAAAATTATCTTTAGTTAAAACTGAGAAAACACTACAGGGACTGCCAATAAACTTGTCACTTTCTGCACCATTATATTCAGAGTGGTTTTTTTCTTGTGATAAGGAATCTTGTTCATACTGGAGTAAATTTAACTGTTGCACATGGTAAATTTTTAATGTCATGTACTGTGTCTGAATTAGATTAAAAAATATATAGACCCCAGAATTATTATAAGACATGCCTCGTACTTTACAACAAAAACAGCAGAAAATGTGCCCTTCTTAGGCTTTTTAAGGCAGTCTCTTATTCAGCTCAGATATTCTGAAATGTTTGGCTTTTTTCAAAAAATGTTTTATTTATCTCTGATAACTTTTCAGTTTTATTCCTCATAACCTAATTTTCAGTGTACTATTTGCTCCTGTTGCTTTCAAATGGAATTTCTGGTTCTCAGTACTTTGAAAATCTGCCAAAAGTCCAATTCCAACATGTCATTTAAAAATAGCCTTGCAGAGTTGGCTAAATTCTACAGCTTGGTTCTCTCTGGTAGGAGAAAATCATTGTTTTATTGGCCATTTTTAAATTCCCCAGTCTCTTCTATACAGACAAATTTTCTCTAATGCTGACAGACTTAACCAATTTACATCTGTTATCTCATTGGTGGCTACATTATCCAGTTTCTCACTTCTTTTCGGGGGGAAAAAAATCTATTCCGTTTATTTTTCCTGAGCTCCAATTTTCAGAGATCTTATATTTATCATTTATGTCTTTCAAAGCAATTTGGGCAACATTATATCTTTATTAATAATCAAATAATAATAATAAAGGAGAGAAAGGGGTAAGATATGAATCCTGAATCAGTGCTGAGTGATTTCACAGGGGGGAAAAAAATCCCACCATGCAAATTGACTTTATATTATTGACCAAGTAGCACACTCTCACAAAAACTATTTAGTCAATAATAGACAGCACTTTTTTGACAAGATGGTCTTTTTTATCCATTAAAATGTACAGTAAATGAATAAAACTGCTTTTTAACATTTGACTTCTGATATTGAATCTTTAAGCCCCTCCAGTGAATGGTTTAGCACCATCATACTGAAAATTAGACTGTGAAATTGTGATGAAAGGTTGTCTGCAGACCAGTATCCAAAGGGGCAGCCGTCTTAGTCTGGTTCAGTAAAACAAACAAAGAGTCCCGTGGCACTTACAGACTAACAAGTATATTTATTGCATGAGCTTTAGTAGGAGAAAATCCCACTTCATCAGACCCCCACCTTCAAAGTATCTGACAAAGTGGGATTTTGTCCCATGAAAACTTATGCAATTAATATATTAGTTTGTCTTTAAGTGCCCCACAGGACTCCTTGTTTGTTTTGCAGATGAGCAGTTAGAGCAAAATCTAAATACATTATTACAAGAGATATTTAAAACTGCTGCACTGTTATGTAAAGATATCTGAGGCCTGATCTGCCACTATTAAAGTCAAAGACAAAACTCTCATTGATTTCTGTTGGAATAAGTTCAGGTTCTTAAGGGGAAATATGGTTCTTTAAACATCTTTAATGTGTTTAATATCCTAAGTATAGCAGTGGGCCTACATGGGCTCTCCTGCTTATGAGGGATTCACCTGTGATTATGATTGTGTCAGGTGTGTTGTGGTTGTGGCTGCATCTCCGCATTCATCTGCCATACGTGGGAAGATTTGTATGGAGATTCACCTCAGAACTTGCCAAGGGTGACCCTAGCAGTAGTAGGAGACTCCAAATGACAGTTCTCAGTGGCATTGGGACAAACCTGTCCACTACAACTAAAATGACAAAGATGATGAGGAAACTTCATCAACAGGCTACAGGCTCACCCTTAAACATCTGTAAGAGTCTGTCTCAGGCTTCTCTGTGACACGACCTTCTATGTAGAGATCACATACGATGCCAAGTATCTCATGCAGGATTGGCTAAAATATATATATCTACTAAAGATCTTAATAGCTAGGTTGTCTCATGAACACTTGCTCTCCCATTCACTGTCATGTGAACCAACTCTTCCCCTCTGCTCTCATGTAGACCAACCTTCCTTTCCATTTATCCATGTGTGGCACAGACTATCCTTCCTGCCAGTACTGGTTGTGTGGATCTCTCTCTCCCATGCATGATTGCCTGAATCATATCCCTTCATTCTGGTCATGATGGCATAGACTGGTTCACATCTTGGGCCATCTCCCCCTTCATATTTACTATTGTTTTGATTGCCATTCTTCCTATTCATGTTCCTATAAGTTCTCAGTGGCAGCTGCAATAACTGCTTATATGTAAAAATAATATTAAGAAAGTATTTAATATGTTCTTAGCTTGAAATGAACAGTTAGTATTATGTAACTAACCAGCTTAGTTATAAACCACAAGCAGGTGCTCTGCACGTGTGGACCACGGTTTGGAAACCACCAAATTTGAAAGTGACTGACAGATTAAATTCATAGTTGTGAAATAATACTGCCATCATTGCAAATATTTAGTTTATTTTGGTTGTCTACTCTTCTTTAACTTATGTCTGTTTGATTAACCTCTCAATGTGTAACCTGATTCCCACCTCCTTTCATTCTGCAAAGTAACTGGACTTTGATTATAATTTGGCATGCACTCTTGTATCATATTGTTTGCTTTTATAATGAAATTATTCTTTTCCACCATTACAGCACTTTATAAATACCACAAAGAGCCAGACAGAGGGAGCTCTTTAAAATGTATTTCTAATTTTGTTAAAGAATTGTTTAAATGTAATACTTGTGGTTCATCACTTAGGGAGAAGAAATTTTATACTGAGGTGCGTCAAGCTCTTCCTGCAGAGCTTTTGTAGCAGATAGTGAAAGGAGTATGCTGTTTGGCTTAGAAATATGTGTCAGTTAGTAAACCATGTATTTTGTTGCCTTTTTTCTGGTATATTTTTAATCTATAGCTAAAAACCACCCAGTTCATTTTTACTCATACTTGGATCTTCAGTCAGTCACAAAGGTTCTGAAGGCAGTGTCAATTCTGTGCCAAATAACAAATTGATTGCAGCTACAGGCTTCACATTTAAAGAATCATAAATGTAAAGAAAACACGTTACAAATATTTCCACCAAAATTCTGGGCTAGATACAAAATTGAATATCGTAAGTAAATGGACCTGAGAGGAAATGGTACTTATCCATAAAGCAGTGACAATGGAATTCAAAAGGAAGGCTTACGCACCTAAATTCTGTCTTTGCATGCTGCTGCCTTCAGAAGACTACTGTCTGTCTAAATCTTCAGGCACTGACAGTTTCTTTTGCCTGAGATCACACCTACGTTGTGTCTTAAAACCCATGGCAGAAAGGCCATGGTCTACACTGCCATGCTGAATCTACACAGACTGGCTCAATCAGTGCCACTGAATTGATGCCTGCCCACCACAGCAGTGTCGACATGCCCTCAGAGCCTGGGTCCACGTCCCTGAGCTCGTTGAACTTGCTCTATGGCACTAAAAGTAGCAGTATAGATGTCAGGCTTGGGCCACAGATCAAGCTGTGAAGCTTGGCAGAAGGTTGGGCTTTTGGAACCTGAGATCAGTCCCACACCATAACTTCTACACTTCTGTTCTTAGTTCCATAGTACAAGCCCAATTCTGTAGAGCCACCATGTGTTTTAAAACACTGTATAGACATATGCTGAGTTTCAGCCATTACATATCCAAGGTCCCTATAAATCATTACTGGGCATGCACAAAGCCACATTAGTCCTGACGCAGCCCATAGCTCAATACCTAGTTCATGGCTAAGGCTCAACAGGGTTCACAATCTAGGCATTCCCTTGCATAACTTGCTTTCAGGACCCAAACCAGTGGGCATGCTTGGAACATATGTGCACCCACACAAAAGGACCGGAGGTGTCATCACGTCACTGTAGCAAGGAGGAACAAATACCCACCGGCCAGGAGGTAGCTAGTCGCTAGCACTCCCCCTGCTGGCCCGAAGAGACGTTGCATAAGGGTTTGGCCTGGAAACAAAGTGAGGGCTCAAGGGAGCGGGAGGACTATATAAGGGGCCGGACCAGTCAGCCCAGGGGGAGCAAAGAGAGAGATGGCTGCTGAAGCTGGCAGACCTTCCTCCCTGGGAGCCACCAGGGCCTGACCGAAGGGGTACGCTGGCCGGTGAACTCCCTGGAGATAAATCCCCGAGGGGAGGACCTAGAGGATCTTCCATCAGCAGAAAACCTGGAGGAAAGTTCCCCGCTGTATGCTCACGAGGATCTGGAAGAGCTTCCCTCTGATGAGGAGGTCAGAGAGCCGACTGCCTCAGGACCCTGTGATTTGGAGGAGCTCCCACTGGTGGACGATGCAGATGAGCTAACAGCCCTGCCACCAGTTGACAGTGAAGGGCTGACCAGGATGCCCTGGGGAACTTATCCAGAGGACCTGGAACTACACCGGGAAGGTAGCTGAGGGGGGGAGCTGGGAGGAAGTGGCCCAGGGGCAGCTGGTGAGTGTACCGCTGATAGATGGCGTCAATGTTTCAGCTGGAGCCCACTGACCCAGTGGCTTGGGAGAGCCACTGTTAGGGCCCTGGGCTGGAACGCAGTGGAGTGGGTGGGCCTGTGTTCCCCTTCCCTCCCCTTCCGCCGTCTGGGCAACCGGGTGATTCGCCTTACCCCTGAAGGGGTTGAAGGCCCAGAATTGTTACTATTGTGACTCTCCTTACCCCTGCTGGGGTTGAAGGCCCAGAAC
The DNA here is from genome assembly GCA_007922195.1 of Podocnemis expansa. Lineage (NCBI taxonomy): Eukaryota > Metazoa > Chordata > Testudines > Podocnemididae > Podocnemis > Podocnemis expansa. The sequence continues at coordinate 49,923,589 of ML681982.1, read as the reverse complement.
TGTTACTATTGGGACTTGCCTTACCCCTGCTGGGGGTTAAAGGCCCAAACTGTTAATATTGGGACTCGCCTTATTCCTGCTGGGTATTGAAGGCCCAGGACTATTAATGCGAAAGGACTGAAGGCCTAACGCCTGTCGGACTCCGCTTCATGCCTGGCTGAGCCAGAAGATGCCGAGCATAGTGGAGGTTGAACCTGGGCCTCACTGTCGAACACGCCCTGCCCACCGGGATGCAGCACCACTGAGGGACATCTCCTTTACAATCTATGGTGCAGTGGTTAGAGAACTTTTAAGAATGTGAGACACCTCATCATGATAAAATTTGCCCCAAAGAAATGTCTGACAAAGAAAGGAATGGGGAGTGTCAAGGCTGTTCCCTGCTCTGGCACTCTGAGTGCAGAACGTGGGGGCCCGCAACAGGCCTGAAAAGCCACTGGCCTTAAAGCCTGCTCTTAAAACTCTCTAAGGCCTCCAATTCCTGGCCTTGGAGTGGTATCACTGCCACCACGCAAATGCAAAAAACCTCTTGGAAACCCAGGAAGGCACACTTGGGGATTCCTTCCTGTAAGGTACTTGCAAGCACTTTTATTCCTCTCTCTGGAGAGTGACTGAACCACAGCTGGAATATCAGCTGAAACTGGAATACAATCCCTTTTAGTAGCTGCCTGTGCAGTCTGAGGCATGTGCGCACAAACCTCTTGCCTTTCAGGACACAGAACCAGAACTTACTTAAAAGATAAAATCTTTAATTAAAAAGAACAGCTAAAAAACACAGAGAGTCACTTCTCTGGGATTTAACTTAGGTAGTTACAGGATAGGGGGAGGGGGTACTTGTGCTCAGCACAGAGGAATCCAAAAACAAGCCAAAACAAAGAAAATACCCTGACCGCATCTAAGGACACATTCCCTGATCTACCCATGCCTGGTCAGTAACAAACTTAAATTATCTTTGGTAAGGATGTTGCTGGATTCTTCCTCTGGCCTCCTTCGGATCCTCCCAGGAGCTTTGCTGCATCCAAACAGGAACAGGCAAGGTTGCTGTTCCAATTCAAAAACCTGCACTTCGTTCCTACTGGCTGTCCTCAGACTCACTGACCAGAGTTGTAACCCCTTCCTCCCCAAGGGTTGCTACAGGGAGAGAGGGAGAGAGAGTAGTTTGCCTAATTAAAGATGATGATTCTGGAGTGGAAACATCATTGTATATTGAGAAATGCTTCATTGGTGTGACAAAATAGGCTCAGCAGAGCACTTTCAGGCTTCCAACAGATCACAGATAGAGAACCACAGTAATAAACTAAATATAACTTGGCTGTGAATATAATTAAAAAAAAGCCATCTTTTTTGGTTTTGATAAACATACTCATGGATTATACGAAACAATGAATGGTATATTATACCTCACTACTTTCCATGTGTAGTTTTCAAACAAATGTGTGTATATTTAAACTTAAAATAAATTTTAAAAATTGCATGAGCATTTTAACATTTTTCATGTTAGAAAAACCACCTATTTATACCACTTTAGAATGAAACTAAGTGCATAACAGGGTTTTAACAGCTCTGGTCTATTTTATGTTGTAGGAATTTTTATAGCATTTATCACTAATTTTGGGACAAAAAGGAAAGAGCCTCTACCTTCTGTTTTTCAGAGGGGTAGCCGTGTTAGTCTGTGTATAGCAAAAGCAGCAAGAGTCCTGTGGCACCCTAAAATTCTTCATAAGTTAAACCACAGTACAGCCTATCTTGCATATAACTTTGGAAAAAAAACAGGTATAGAGTGTTCAAACCTTCTTAGCATCATACAAGAAATAAATGGCAGACTTCAAGTTCTGAATTACAGTCATGCGGACGAATTGACTGAAAAAACTCTGTGTAAGTGGCCTCTACTCCAGTCCTTCTAAAAAGGGATAAATTGCAGCCAGCTTTACGGAACAGGAAATGATGATAATCTTGGCAAAGCTGTTTTCTTTCTATGACATACTTTTCTAATGTAAGTTTTTTCCTCTGTATGCTGTTCCCCAGTGTTTAAATCTTTACAACCATTTTGATTTGCTCTTAAAGGGTGACCTGTTCATTGACTTACACTTCCCTGCATTTATTTCCTCCCATTCTGTAAGTTCCCCTATCTTCAAACCATTTGATGAAGTGGAATTTTCTCCCACAAAAGTTTATGCAATAAATAAATTTGTTAGTCTTTACATGTCACAGGATTCCATGTTTGTTTTACTGAACTAAACTAACTGCTGCCCCTTTGGAACTGTTTGTATCTGCTTCTCAAGTTTAATGTCTAGAAACTAACTTGTACTTTAAGAAGTTAACTATCATGAAAACACAGCTGAGATATTTAAATTTGGATGGTGGTTTTTCTTTGTTCCAGGGGCCAGTTGCTGTACAAGCTGCTATGGCAGACCTGTCACAACAAAGGATACTTCTTCGAGCAGTGTTCCTGACTGCTCCACTTTACGTGTTTGCTAGCCATGACACCCCGGATCGGAAATTCTTTCTGCATAGCAGTGGCTCTGGCAGCTGGGAGATGACAGCAGCGTCCACCATTTCCCGCCAGTGGTGATGTCAGCCTCTCAATCTCCCTGCTGCCGCTCCCTGCCCAGTTCCTTTCTACCACCCTAGACTCGGGACAGAGTCTGCAGTGGCTCTCTGACATTATCATTAAGGAGGCTGACAAAGGAGGTGCAGTTGTCATCATGAATAAATTAGATTATGACCAGGAGGCTTATAAACAACTCTACAACACAACCTTCTACAGACCACTTTCCTCTTACCCCACCGAGGAATACCAAAAGGAATTATAACGCCTACTCAAGAAACTCCCTAAGACAGCACAAGAACGTATAGAGACAGAAACACCACCAGAACCACGGCCAGGGATGTTCTATCTACTACCCAAAATCCATAAAAAAGGAAACCCTGGACACCCCATGATCTCAGGCATTGGCACTCTTACTGCCAGCCTATCTGGCTATGTGGACTCCCTCCTCAGACCCTATGTTATCAACATCCCCAGCTATCTTCAAGACACCACAGACTTCCTGAGGAAAATACAGTCCATTGGAGAACTTCCTGAAAACACCATTCTGGCCACTATGGATGTAGAAGCTCTTTACACCAACATCCCACACAAGGATGGATTACAGACTATTAGAAGAACCATCCCAGATGATGACACAGCACAGCTCATGACTGAACTTTGCGACTTTGTACTCACCCACAACCACTTCAGATTTGAGGATCATTTATATCTCCAAATCAGTGGCACTGCTATGGGCACCCACATGGCCCCACAATATCCCAACATCTTTATGGGTGACATAGAACAACGTTCCCTCAAGTCTCATCCCAAAACACCTCTTCTTTACCTGCACTACATTGATGACATCTTTATCATCTGGACACATGGCAGGGATGCTCTTGAAGATTTTCACAGAGATTTCAATAGTTTCCACTACACCATCAAATTGAGCTTGGAACACTCCACACAGGAGATCCACTTTCTTGACACTACAGTACAAATCAGGGATAGACGCATCACCACCACTCTATACCGAAAACCTACTGATCGGTATAGTTACCTACATCCTTCGAGCTTCCATCCTAAACACACCACACAATCCATTGTCTACAGCCAAGCCCTAAGATATAACTGCATCTGCTCTGATCCCTCAGACAGAGACAGACATCTTGAGGATCTCTATCAAGCATTCTGGAAACTACAGTACCCACCTGGGGAAGTAAGAAAACAAATTGACAGAGCTAGACGGGTTCCCTGAAGTCATCTACTACAGGAGAGACCCAAAAAAGAAAGCAACAGAACACCACTAGTCACCACATACAATTCTCAAGTCAGACCTCTGCAACAGATCATTAAGGACCTACAGCCTATTCTAAAAAATGATCCCTCTCTCTCTCAAGCATTAGGAGACAGACCACTCCTTGCTTATAGGCAGCCCCCTAATCTTAAACAGATTCTCACCAGCAACTACAGATCTAACAACAGAAACACTGAAGCAGGCACACACCCCTGCAACAAACCACGCTGCCACGTCTGCCCACATATCTGCACAACAGATGCCATCATAGGTCCTAATAAAGCCTGCTACTCCATCAAAGGCTCATTTACCTGCTCATCTACTAATGTGGCCTATGCCATCATTTGCAAGAAATGCCCCAACACCTTATATATTGGACAAACAAGAAGATCGCTACGTAAGAGGCTGAATGAGCACAGAGCTGATATCAGAAGTCAAAGAACAAAGAAACCAGTTGCTGAGCACTTCCATCTTCCTAATCATTCGATGACTGATTTGTTAACGACTGTTGTTAGAGATGTAGCTGGGACATCAAGACTTCAAAGAGAAACAGCTGAATTCGAATTAATATGCAAGCTAAATTCTGTGAAAGCAGGACTTAATCGAGACTATGGGTTCTTTTCCCATTACAAAAGGTGATTTGACTTCAGGCTTCCCAGGGTTTGAACCTGAAAACTGCTCTGATTTGCTGTTACTGTATGACCTGATCCTATGTTTTACGCCCCCTTGCATTTAGTTTCATTCCTTTCTGTAAGTTCCCCCATCTTCGAAGCATCTGAGGAAGTGGGATCTTCTCCCACAAAAGCTCATGCAAAAAATAAATCTGTTAGTCTTAAAGTGCCACACAATTCCTTGTTGTTTTTTTTTCCATAGGAGATGCAGTTCTTCTCAGGTGGGGACCAAACCCTTCTTTATGCCTTCCTGCTGATCCCAGTGATCCTCAAAACTCTACACAAAATAAGACAGGAGAAGGCCAACCTGATGATGATAACACCAGCATGGCCACAACAAACTTGGTTCACTTTCCTCTTGAGAATGTCTAAGGAACCACCAATCACTCTTCCGATAATTCGAGACCTGCTGTCACAAAACAACAGCCAGACATTACATACTTGCCTACACAGACTACACCTTACCGCATGGTTCCTGAATGGTTCAATGACATCGAGTTACAGCGCTCAGACTCAGTTAGACATATCCTCCTAAACACCAGGAAGCCTCCTACAAGAAAAACTTACCTGCAAAAATGGTATAGATCTACTATTTGGTGTAGACAACGAGACACAAATCCCTGCACAGCCTCTATCCCAACTGTACTGACCTGCTGATGCTGAAAGAAACACACTTATTGCTTAATAAGCCTTAAAGTACACCTGACCACTATATCCACATTGCATGAGCCTATATGGGACTTGTCCATGTTTGTGTATCCAGTAGTCAAAAGATTTATGATTGGCATCCAAAATATCTATCCAGATGGGAGACCTCCTACAACATCATAGGCTCTCACTCTAGTATTGAGAGCTATTACCAAACCCCCATTTCAACCATTAGCAACATCTTCTTCTCTTCTACAAATGTTAATGAAAGTTGCTTTCCTGATTGCTATAACATCAACAAGACATGTCAGCTAACTCGGGACACTTATGACATACGCACCATAGACAGTATTTCATAAGGACAAAGTTTCTCTCTGGCCACATCCAAAGTTCCTCCCTAAGGTAACTTTGGCTTTCCATATAAATCAGACAGTACATCTATCTACCTTTTATTCAAAACCTCATACTGATGCCCAATACACTACACTACATAAGACAAGTGATTGCCTTTTACCTAGATGGGACCAAAACATTCAGAAAAAGCTCCAAACTTTTTGTCTCAATTGCCGAATGCTCTAAAGGCAATGCAGTCTCCAGCCAACGACTATCCAAATAGATCTCCACATACATCCACATCTATGTACAATTGGGAGTGGAACCACCTTTAAACCATCAGGACACATTGTACCAGATTCATTGCTATATCAGCAGCCTTTCTCAACAATGTACCAATCTTAGACATATGTAAGGTTACCCCATGGGCTTCAGCAAATACTTTCATAAGACACTATGCCACTGATCAGGCATTGAAATCGGACACAGCTGTCAGCTTGTCAGTACTAAGATCTGTACCTCACAATAACTCCCCACCAAGCAAGGGAACTGCTTGTTAATCACTTTGAGTGGAGCACCCTTGTGCAGTAGCCAGGGTTCTTCGACATACGTGTCCACATGCTGCTTCACTAACCACCCTCATCCCTTCTACTTCGGAGGATGTGTCTTAGTATAAACCTCTGTTGCACTGTAGTAGAGAAGGAACTGGAGGGTGGGGGCCACACACATGCTGAAAAAGGCACCAAAGCTGCCGCAAGCCACCTGCAGCATGCACATGGCCACATGGGTTCTTCTGAAAAGTCTCTGATCAAGGACAGGGAGTGCCCAAATGCACCTTGAGTGGAACAGCACAGGGATGCACATCTCAAAGAACCTTGGCTACTGCACAAAGGTGAGTAACCCTCACTTTTGGTTCCTTATCACACAAATATTTATGCTTCATTAGTAGATCCTGTTTTTCTTTTCTGTAAATTGTATTTATTTCCCTTAATCTCTCTTTGCAGGTTATTCTCCAGTCTATCTTCTTTAATGTTGTTTTTTAATTGCAATTGTCAATTTTTTATTGTGAAAACCCAAAGACTATGTGCCCTGAGCACACAACTATGAGCAATAGTAATTGACCAATAGTTAGATTAGATTCCTAGATCAAAGTTGTGCAGTATAACACAAATCTAGGAAAATAATTGCGGTGGACACTGCAAGCTTTACTGTGACATTTATTGCACATGGATGTAGGAGTACAAGGGGAAGTAAAAACCCCTCTTATGCTCTTACACAGCCAGTCTGAGCACAGGGCTATATCCTTAGCTTCTTTCCCCCCTTGGTTGAGCCAGAGTAGCTCAACCAGTCTGAAGCAGCAAATGGGAAGTATAAATAGTAGGAAATTACTACCTCTTTGGAGCAAGGGGACAGAAGGCAGGAAATCATGCCTTGGAGATTCTCTCAGCTGCAGTGCATCATCTTAATGTCCTTTATAGAAGTGAAAACAAAAGCCCTCCAAAAGGTGTGTATCAGGTGTAGGAATAGTATATCAGTAGCTGCAGAGAGGAGAATGAGCTGACCCTGTGAGACTGATTGATTCTGTAGTTAACATCAAAGAGTACTATGCTGCAGTTAAAATGTGCTGAAATATTTACCCCCAAATGTTACATTAGGACACAGGTTCTCAATTTTTTCTTTCTGCTTCCAACATGATATAAAGCTCAGGGACTCAATAGAGAAGGAGGGCTTGTGGCTTCTGCCTGACAGGGCTGGGCGTTGTGAGCTTTAGCTCTGCAGGGCTGGGGACGCTCATGGCACGCCTTAGGGCTGTGAGCTTTAGCCACAGAGCACCAGGGTTTCAGGATCTAAGCTTTTTGCCAGGGCCCCAGACAGTCTAATGCTGATCCTGAAATTGGCTAACAGCCCCCCAAGTTGGGAAATGCTGCATTAGGGAAGAGGGGGAAAGAGTTAGTTCTTAAATTCTCTTACAGGCATTCATCTGTATTGTGGTGTAGGAGGGAATTAAAGATTTGTACATACGCGTATACATATATATACATTAACTAGAGCTAATGAAACTTTCATGGATTGTGACTGCAGTGACCTTTTCATTAAAGAAGAACCTAACTATTTTTTAACAAAATAAAAATATTCAAGATCCAAAGTCATTTTACTGACAAACTGTTTCTTAATCTCTCAGTTTTCCCCCTCCTGCTCTCTTGCCATGCCCCTGATATGGGATCAACATATGGAACAGTTGTGCAGGATGACCTTACAGTCCCTTGTTTTGCTATGGAGATTGTTTCTCTGATAGCATGTTGTTGGAGAGCACATCAGAAGTTGTGGTCTTACAGCTGCCAAATTTAGTGCCACTCACCAGCTCCCTGTGGGAAATCTTATGCAAAGTAGACAGTGTTGATTTGCATAAAAACTATTTGTATTTAACCGAACTGCTTTTAAAACTCTGTGGATTTAGTTCTGGTAAAAGGCAAGAGTGGACTGGGAGAGAATAATGAGGTTCCATAACCAAAATCTTTTATTCTGTTCTGTGAACATTTCCTCTTTTAAGTTTTGGAACCCCTGGTTTGTAAACCTGCTATGAATTAAGAAGCATACACAATTCAGTGGTATGTCTCTCCCAATTGTCTTTATGGTATTCATGTTCCAGGTACATCACAACAAAGCTGCAATTATGTGGAGCCCCTTTCCTGCTCCCTTTATACTGCCGTAATTCTTCTCAGAGCTACCCAACTGGTGAGCTAATTATCTCTTTAGCTCACCAGGTCCCTTCAGGTGCAAGTGATGCCTTCTGCCCTTTCAAACCCAGGCTATGTACTTAAATCCCTTCTCCTCTGACTACACCCAGTGTCCTAGGTGTTCTAAGTGACCAGGGAGCTGGCTCCAAAGGGCTCAATGTATAGCTACCAGTAGCACCTTGTTACAGCCTGTTTAGTTGGGCTTTGTACAGTGAATAGAGATTTTACTATAAAATTGTGTGAAGATTTTAAGCGCCTTATATTGAGTCCTGGCATCTTATTTTATGTGTACTTCCTTATGCACAGTTTGTAACATTTAAAATGTAATCTGTTCAGACATAAATGAAGCAATCTAAGCAGTACTGACTACAGCTACGTTTGTTTTACTCAAGAAACTACACTACTTAAGGTTGTTTAATTTACACATTTTTCTAGAAATTGTAGTTTTCTGGTAATATGCTTACAAAAGTGTGTGAATAAACTATTACTTTCTGTTTAGGGTATCTTAGGGCCGATTATTAATAATCCAGTTTTCTTAATAATACTGACCAAAATTGTGATTTAATTCTGTCATGACAAACTATTTAATACAGTAAGACAAACAAGGAGTCCTGTGGCACTTTATTCTATATATATTGAAATAAATGCATAAATATCAAGACTGTTTTGTTGCACAGTGTTAGGAATTCTTATCCTCCAGTAATTATCTTTTTAGATCTTTATATGAGGTGTAGGCAACTATCTGTTTAGAATATGCATATATAACTAATTGACTAGCTTATCTGCTCTTGTAGAATAAAATGAATTAATGAACCCTTCAGAAAATGAAAATGGTCCCTGGGGTGTACCTGCTTTCACTAATGGCTCTCTGATGTATAAATAGTCCTGCAATGCTACAGTACAAACACATGACCATTATTAAATTTCACATAAAATCAAGGAGAGGAAAATCCTGTTAGCTTAACTTAGCCATCTTCATGCTAATAAAGGTTATTCCCTATAATGTATTCTCAGTCCAGTTTTATTTTTTAAATTACTCAGGAAAAGCATTTCTGTCTTTTATCTAGGGAGACTTTTCCACAACCTAATAGACAATCAGCTTTCATTTCCCTATGCTCAATTTAATCCCTTTACTCCTTTTTATACATAGGCAGTTCCTTTAGTTCCTTAATCTTTTTTTTTTTCCTTTTAAATCCCTTTTCTTTCAGCAAGATGGCTTTCCAAGTATTCCCCTCCCATTGAATGTTTGTATTTTGACTTATATTTCCATAGGTATGCTGGTTTGTGTTTTTCAGGTTGAATTTCATTTTGTTATTTCTTGCCTGTTTCTGCCTCCCTTGATTCCTTTGTGGTGTGGTAGTTTGCCTTCAATGGTGTTTGCAATACCTCTTAATTTCGTGTTGGTTGTGGATTTAATTAATATGTTGTTTATGTCTTCCTCTGGATCATTAATAAAGCTGCTAAATGAAAATGGGCCTAAAAGAGGCATATCCTGGACACCTTCCCCACTTCAATACATTGTCATTTATCACTTCTTTTTTATTATGAATCTTAAGTCTCTTTGCAACCCAAGTACCCCAGTCCAAGCTTTTTTAATTTAATGTTTTTGGAATTATTTTGAGTCATTGTTTTACCAGCACTTAGGCATTTGTTATATTTCCTTCACCTGCAGTAAAATATATTGTCATGTTTATCAGTAGGGTAACTAGGTGTGCTTGATTACTGGGAATATCATTTGTGTGGAAATATCTCAGTGTCATGGCCATGGATTTGTCCCTATTTCATAGTAGGGGTTTAGTTCCCATCCTTTTATAGAGCCGAGCTCAGGGAACATTTTCTTATACCCCTGATTAATTATGTGTTGCCAGAGGAGTCAAGGGCATTCTAAACCCAAGGCCATTAAGATTTAGTTATGCCCCAGTGAGCGTGTAATTCAACAGACAGACAGGCAACAAAGGCGATTCATAATTATAATATGTATACAATTTTGGAGTTTTCAAGGAAAAGAGGGCCTTGTGATAGATGGGTAAGATTTTAGTAGCCCGGAAACGCAGATTGGAATGCCAGTGATTTAGAAATGGAGCACCTAGATGGTCAGGAAGGAGCTCCCCTCAACCCTTCCTAGCTGCAAAATCCTCCCACATTCACACTCTGCATGTGACCCTGACCTGTTTCTAAATCTCTTGCAAGCTTATCACATTAGTTGTATCAATAAGAAATGCCCCAGTTTGAGCCCCACCTTCAATTATCAGCCAATACAGAGCCTCCTAGGCCAAGCCTTCCACCACAAACTGCCGGTATCCTGTAGCCTCTCTCTTCCATCTTGTGTGACCAAAAATGCGAAAAACATTCTGCATCCCCATTTTTTCCAGGAAGAAAAGATTTTTGCTAATTTCCATTAATGACCAGGACCCTATGTGGGTTAGCAAGGAAATAAACTAACAAAAATCACAGATACTGCATCTCAAAACTTATTTGTCTTACAGGGCAGAAAATCTTTCCGATTTTACCCGTGGTAAATAGATATAGAACTTACAGTCTATGTGGTATCTCTTTATACTTCCCTATACAGTACTTATACCTTGACTATTGAAATTAGCTAACTGCAGATCTAACTTAGTTTTTCAAGGAAACTGGTAATTTATTAATTACCTTTGCTGTAGTTGAGCTTTCATTGGTAATATTTCATTACTTTTATAAAACAAACTAAAGAATATTACTAATATACTATGAGGTCTTCATGAGGAAGTCCCCTCTAAGATGTTCTGATAATTCTTAGCTGAGAAGTAGGGAGAGATTATCAGGTTTTAGCTATATGATCTGGTGTGCTGATTAATGAGGTATGAATTAGTAAAGTTCAACTGTAGCACCATACCTAATTTTCATTGACTGGTATGGCCTGTATTACCTTCCAGTCCTCCATAATGCTTTAATTTATTTTTCTTATTAATAGTTGACTAAAAGAGCAAATTATTAATTCAATTGTTTTAGAATCATTGACTGTCTCTTTTTTCTATTAATTGTCTTGCTTTCTCTCTAGTGTTTTATTTTCCTGAAATATTTCTAAAAGTTCTTCTTATTCTACATAACTCCTTTGACTAGCCATTAGTTCATTTTGCTTCTTCACTGGCTCTTCAAAGCGTCTGATGAAGTGGGATTTTCTCCCATGAAAGCTCATGTGATAAATAAATCTGTTAGTCTTTAAGTGCCACAAGATTCCTTGCTTTTTTTGCTTTACTAGACTAACACGGCTGCACCTTTGGAACTCTGATGTCCCTACTTGTACTCTTGTGGCTTCAAACTCCTCAGTTCATGGTCTAAGATTATTTTAAAATACCACCCTTTGACTTCTTCCTAGTTTTATATCCTTCCAACCCCTACGCATGAATATTTCAGTTGTTGTGAGCCACCTTCCACTAAGTTTCAGTTATACCACTATATTAAACTATCCATCATGTAGTGTCTTCTTCGATATCGTCTACCTTTCATCATATATGCTCCTTCCCTTGGACACTGTAATGTTCTCAGTTCCTGCTTTACAGCTGATCTAAAAGCATCTAAAACATTCTAGTCGTGGGGCCATGAATAAGGGGGTACAAGAAGGAACATGATTCCCCACGTCCCCAATAATTGGTGGGGGCACAGAGCTCCTCCAGCCCCAGCGCTGAAGTGGGAACAGTGAGCTCTTTTGGCCCTGAGCCTAAGGTGGAGAAAGTGAGCTCATCCAGCCGCAGGGCCATGGTGGAGGCACAGGATGTGCCCCTCCAAAAGAGGTCAAATTTAAATTCCTGTGCATGCCTCTTCCATGACAACATATAGCAGCTCAAGGAGGAATCATCAGAACTTTAGAAATGACTTAGTGTCAGGCATGAACTATAATGCTCAACAGAATAATACTGTTCCTTGCTTTAAATATATGCTTTTGTTTTGGTGAAGATAGAAATGACAGGAAAGCCAACTTGTATTTTGATCGTTACAAATACTTGGGCTCATTTCAAGTTATTTCCATGTTTGTTGCATGGTCCCTAGTACACTTTCTCACTTCAGATTTTGCCTTCTACTGATGTTAAACTCCTACGTTATTGACTCACAGTAGTATGAAAATGGGAATATGACAGTGCACTCGGTATAATGAGCCTACTGTAAAAACAAAAAAGCCCCCATAGTATTAACCAGCAGAAAGTCTGAATTTTAAAAATGCCTTTTCCCACAGTAATGTTTTCTTTTAAATTCAGCATCTTAGCTTATGTTTCATTGTTTAGCAATGGTCAAGTGAATGTTTTTGTCATCACTAAGGTGGAAATAGAGAAGAATTTATCAGGGAAGTAGAGGTCAATGCCAGCCTGGGTAGCAGTGACCATGAAATGATTGAGTTCAAGTTGATGA
>ML681982.1:49823930-49905989 GCA_007922195.1 Podocnemis expansa | reverse complement strand
CTAGATGACCTCGTGGGGTCCCTTCCAACCCTATGATTCTATGACTACTGCTCAGATGTTATCAGTTATGTGAACAATGTTAAACTGGTGTTTAATGATTCTGTACAGGAATTGAAGATGCTGTGACAGACACTTCAGTGTGCTACATATCAAAAAAAAATAAAAATTGTCATCAACATCATTTGTGAAAGTAAAATGAGAAGCATAAGCTTGCATGAGTGATGGGTCAAGGACAGTGGCAGTGGTACCTAGTTACTATTCCAAAAAGCTATCCTAATGCATAACCAAGTATTGCTGTCTTCTGGGGGAACTACAAAACTGAGGTCTTAGCCCCTCATGAACACCATAATTTCCATCTCAGTTTTCTTTGAAGTAAGAGTATTAGCTGCAGTGTCTTGGCCAGATTCCACATTGAGTAATAACATTTTGAACACCTACCAGTAATTCCCCATGCATTCAACTGGATATGATGGATACCCCTCTCCAGCTTCTGTCCTTAAGTGTTCTGTAGTGCTGCTCTGAGGCTGCCAAACAGATGCCTAGAGGTGGATGCGTTTCAATGTTGGATTAAATGTTTGCTTTATTTATAGAAAGCCACATCATCCTCTTTGCTGCTAGGCACAGAGACGATGAAATTCACACAAACTGTAGCCCAATCTGGCTGTTATGCACAGAAGTGGGAGGAAAAGCTGAACAAACATCACTCCCCTCTGTCTGTAGGTGGAGAACAGCTGCTCCATGGCAAACACGTGGAATTAATTTGGGGACTCTGGGTGGGCGTTAATGCAGACGATATTACCTCTAGCCCTTATTCTGTATCCTCTGCTGCCCTCAGAGTGAAGGGTAGTATGTAGACAAATGAGGGGGACCATTGGCAGTATAGTTCCTGAGTGTGTCATCCTGCTGGTTTTGGAAGAAACATACAAGGGATGCCCTGAGATCTATGGGGTTACTTTGCAGTGTGTGCAACATCCTCATACTTAGATGACCATCCACACCCAATATTGTCTTCTCAAGATTCACTCCTTTCTCAAACTGATAATGGGCCTGCAAATTCACATGATGGAATAACATCATTTCCAAGTACCTTGTCCTTTTCTGGAGGATGTTTCCATAGAATAGGATAATGTAGCCCAAATTATGGTTCTTTTAGTTTGTATCAAAGGGATTAAAATATCTGTAAAAATATAAATTTATTTTTTATTGTAGTCTGAAAATTAGAACATGCATGGAAAACAGCTAGTGCACTGGAAGTGTAAAGGTTGGATAATTCATTCACAATCACAGTTTGATATAAGAGGTATGTTTCCATGGGTATAATACGTACACTGTGATCTACATGAAATAGTGAGAGAGCTAAATGAATGAAAGGCATAAGGAACCGTGGATGAGGAGTTTAGTAGTAATCTTATCAAGTAGACAAAAAGTCTTTGATTCATGTGACTGCAGACTGAAAAACCAGCCACGTAGATGAGATTGGGTTTTTATTTAATACCATGGAAAATAAACTCTTATCAAAGACACTGCTGAATTATTGAAATTGGACAAAGATAAGGCAAGTTTTCCTGTCTACAGAAAGGAAATATGTTGAGACAAACAAAATTGAATTGCAGGCCTTTGTTTCAAGATATAAATGAATTACAGGAAAAAAGGCTTATATTCATAACTTAGTCTCATAGTTTGTTTCAGCATGTAAAGCAATCATAAGAGCACAGGAAATGTATTATAAAGTCAACAGGGATATCAGTGTGTGTATGTATAAACAAAGGAAACCACATTATAGATTGAAATAAGCCTGATGAAAATTTCATCAAAAGAACATAAAAATAACTGCTCAGATACACAGAAAGCAAGCATCACAACTTTGCTATTTTTGCAAATATTGGAGAGTAGGATGACTTATTTATAGTGCTCGTTCTTAGGAACAGTCCTAGTCCATATGTAAGTCCTGCTGTTTCAAGGGGCCTTGTATAGGGGAGTAGGTCTTGAGAGCTTCAGCTTTCTTGCTCTGCTGGCACAAATGCACTTGCAGCTTCATAGTTTGCGTCTCCAGCATCACTTGCTCCTGGCTTGCTGTCCTCTCAGCTACTCCGTCTACAGGTCCACTGTGACAGAGACAGAAGTTCAACTAGTGAAAAAGGTTTAACACATAACTTACGTGAAGTAAAATCCTGGTGAAAATAAGCTGATGTGTAGTTTTAACATGTGCTTGTAGGACAAAATAAAGACTAGAGCAGAGCCTAGTCATTACCTTGACGTGGTAAGCAGGCTAAGATTAACCAGTGTGCACTCAGCCCACCTCACTCCCCAGGCTGCCACCTCTGCCTTCTCTTGCAGGGCGGGAGATGCAGCCTGCTCCAGGTTTGACTCTTGGAAGCCACAGCTGTAAAAGGGCTGGAGATGGGCGGGAAAGGACTGGAACAGAGGAGGGAACAGGGGTGTGAAGGGCTGGAGGAGGTAAAGGGGGCAGGACAGGACAGGAGGGTGACAGAGGGCAATGGGTGGCTGGAGGTGGGATGAGGCATGCAGGGGAATCGAGACGGGGAGGTTAGGAGATGGGGGAAGGAGGCTGGAGCAGAGGTGTATATGAGTGTGGGGGACACACTGAGGGAAGAAGAGATGTGGGGAGGGGAGGGAAGGCTGGAGTGAATGCTCGTTAGGGGGTGCCTCACCACTCCCAAAGCACAGAGAGGGCAGTACATGGGCCCACACTTTCCCCAACCCTGCAGGGTGCTGTTGCTGTTGGTGGGGTGGGGAGATATGTACCCACAGCCCCTCATAGATAGCATGCTGCCACCACTGGGGGGCACTAGTGTAGATATGCCCCCCCCCCGAGTGCCAGAGACCCCACTCTTCTGCCCCCAAGCTGGCCAATGGCCTGTCAGGGGCCACTCTGACCATAGTTAAGTAGTAATTTTTGTTGTTGTTGTTGTTGTTTTTATTGTACTTGTACCATTTAACATAGTATTTTCAGAAGGCAGGTGACACTGGAATGAGAAACAATTGCATATTGCTCAGTAACATGGGGTTGGAGTGGACTGCAAGTAGCCTTCCCCCACCTTATGCTGCTGTGCAAGAGTCTCCCTCAGTAACAGTCCCTTCATTCAGGGAGGTCTGGGGACTGCTTGCACCTTCCAAGGATTAACATGCTGAAAAAGGAGGTGCAGGGCTTTGGTTTGTTCTCTGCCTCGCTCTGCATCAGCCCACACAATACCAAAAGCATCAATTGAAGCAGTCTGCTCCATACTCATGAAGCAGACAGAAATGACTTTGCTCCATGAGCACAGAGCAGCCCTGGAGAAATTGTGTGATATCTCTGCAATTCTCCTGGAGCAACACAACTTTATATTGGTCCAGCTCAGACCTATTGCATGAATGGTACAATTTACTTCATATGCAATATGATGTCCTGAATTTATAGGAATACTTCCACTATTCAGGACCACAAAAGTGCCGCAGAAACGGATCTGAAGGTCATAGTGAATCACAAGTTAAATATGAGTCAACATCTGTTGCAAAAAAAGATAATACATCATTCTGGTATCTTAGCAGGAGTGTAGTAATCAAGATACGAGAAGTAAGTCTTCCACACCAGTTACACTTCAGCTGGAGTATTGTGTCATGTTCTGGGCATCATGTTTCAGGAAAGATGTGGACAAATTGGAGAAAGTCCAGAAAAGAGCAATTAAAAATGATTGAAGATTAGAAAATATGGCCTGTGTGGGAAGACTGAAAAAATTGGGAGTGTTTAGTGTGGAGAAGAGAAGCCTGTGATAGGGGACATAATGGTTTTCAAGTACATAAAAGGTTTTTACACAGAGGAGAAAAGTAAATTGTTCTTGTTAACTTCTGAGGATAGAAGAGAAGCACTGGGCTTAAATTATAGCAAGGGCAATTTAAGGCTGGACATTAGGAAAATCTTTTTAATTGTCAGGGTAGTTAAGCACTGAAATCAGTTGCCTGGGGAGGTGGTAGAATCTGTCACTAGAATTTTTAGGAGCATGTTAAACAAAACACCTGTCAGAGATAGTCCTACCATGGATATATGGAACTGCCCTATATGACCTCTTGAGGTGTCTGCCAGTTCTGTGATTCTTTTATTCTGGAGTTGTGTGCAAAATTGTCTCATTAATATTCATTATATGGTTAACTACCTAAGTATGAAGGTGAAAATGAACCCTGACTTATAAAGGAAGGAGGTAAAAGGAGAGGATTGGGAAAGAAAGATTTCTTAACTGTCCTGTAGAATCTTTAATATTCATATTTCCAATCCATTCCAATAAAGAACTAACATATTATGTGTTTTGAAGATGGATCAGCAGCAACACACAAACTGTGAGGAAGATATCCTGGTACAAGAGTGTTTCGATTTAACTAGCTAGCAATCCTTCGGAAGTTGCTTATGTTTGTTGCCCAGAAGAAGTGTATGTAACCTATTAGCTCTAATCTTTCCGTGTATCAGTTTGAGTAGTTATCGCTTGATCTTCCAGCCTTGCCTGTACAACTGGGTCAGAGATTGTTTCGTTCAAATGAAATGCGCACAGGAGGCAATCGTACCCATTTCCACACTGAACACTTGCTTCATAATGTTTGTTACAGCTGTTTCTCACTCTTTCCTGTTGTTCCAGGAAAGAGGAAGGAACTGGTTAGTGGCTACTAGTATTTGTTAACAGCATGACTGTTTTCCTTAGTGAGGCGGCATGTGTAATAGTAGGTTGTTCCTCACAGGTAGGTTTTAATGGGTGGGACTTACAAGAAACTGCCATTCAGTTTATTCCAAAGTGTCTTGAAGTAGTTTTCTGAGCTTCAAGTTCTAAATGGTAGGGATAAATCCAAAGAGGGGATGACCTCCAAAGGCATCTCCCCCAACTTCTTTTCAGTTTGGTGATGGAACTGTAACAGCGGGCTCCTGAGAGCAACGGAGCAATTCCAGTCCACTTATGGAATCAGTACCGTATCTGTGGTCAGAATGAATTTAGAGCAGTGGTGGAAATAACAACAGTTCCTTTTTATGTTAAATCCTTGATACTGGATGGTTATGGGTGGGGGTTGTTTTGTTATGCATATCTATTACCTGAACGCGGGGCAGTTCCATTACACTCGTATCAACAAATGTTTATATGAAAAGAATATATGATTTCTTTCAATATAATCTGTGCCTAACCAGAATTGCTTTCACAACAGTAATGTAATATTTACTTTTGCTCTACGTCCAAGACTTAATGAAATTATTACAGCCAAGTAGTAAATATGAAAAGCCAAAAAAATGCTCAATCTGTAGAGAAAGAATTCTCACTTTTCTCTAAATTAATTTCTATGCTTCATTAGGGTATTTACTGCAATATTCAGCTCAGCCTCTGGGAATGAAGAAGCCAGAACATTTTAGGAGGAAGGAAAATGAAGAGAAAACATGCAGAATATTAAATCTGTTTAACTAATCATAAGAATATACAGTGTCTCCATCTGAAAAAGTGTGATGAGCTGCTACAAAACATTTAGCAAGCATCTGTAAAGTTCTGTGTAAAATAAACCCATATGGTTCTCTGTGGGTAGTAGAGGGTATTTATAATTTATTTTTACATTTTCATTCAGACATTCAGCTGTTAATGCATGTACCCAGCTAGCTGAAACCCTTGGGAGACACCATTTGCCCCAAATACAGGCAACTTCTTTCCATCAAAGCTAAAAATCCTTACTAATATTTTTTTCAGAAACAAATACTTTTAAAGAAGAGATTTGAAAGCTTTTGCTGTATTTGCTTATTTTCCTTCCAATGTCCTGGACCAAACATTGTCTGGCACCTAGTCAGTGACCACCTATAGTCATAGAAAGTCTCTGAAGAAAGGAAGTTTACTGGTTCAATCTTGCTCATCCTCTTTCCCATTCTAATCACCCTAGGCCATCAGCAGAGGCGTCACTGGCGCTGGGCACCCGGGGCATGTGCCCCGAATCCCAGCGCCAGTGCCCTGGATCTGGCAGGGCCACCCCTCTCCTAGTCTCCAGCCCAATTGGACTGGAGATCCGGGGCCCAGCCGCCCGCAGCCCTGGCCCTGGCTGGGAATGAGGGACCCAGCCGCCCGTGGCTGCTTCCGGCCCGAACCCTGGCCAGGGATGCAGGGCCTAGCTGCCCGTGGCGGTGCGGCGGCTTCTGGCCCTGTCCCTAGCCAGGGGGCGGGGCCTGGGCCTGCACCCAGGTCCCTCCCTGGGCCAGCGATGCCTCTGGCCATCAGTCCAAATAATATTAATAGTGTGTCAGTACTTAAACTGTAATTGATAGCCAGAGAGCAAAGTGTTTTGCCATTAACTTTCCAAATGAGTTTGGCTTATTTCCGCTGCAGAGAGCTCATGGGCTCTTAAATAAAGCTTCCAAGTTTGAGACTAGCAACACAAAAACAAAAAATTTAAGTCTTCTGGTTTTTAATGTATAATGCATTCTAGGAACTTAATTACTATTCTGTGATAGCAGTAGTTTTCCAGCCTCTCTGGTCCTATGGGTGGTGGTAGGAACAAGCTTTCCAGCTTCTTCTTTCTGCTGTGCTATAGTCTGCATCAAATTTAGTCTGTTGGCATATAGTGTAGTGTAAATAAGCTTGGTGTGGAGTAGGGACACGGCACAGTATTGCTTTGAATGTGCTTATTGTATCATTTAAATGGAACTATTTGTGTCCTCGGAGCCTTGCATGCATTCTGGGGTACGCACTTCCACTGGTCGATAGATTTAGTTATGATAGAAAATATGTGGGAAATTGTTTAATTTGTTTCTTCACATCTCAGTATAAACATCTTATGAATATAAAAACAATGCTTTCAGTTTTTAAAGGATATTTTCTGTATCTTGATCTAACTCAGGGACCTTGCTGCAAGGAACTGCCTGGTAGGTGAAAATAATGTTCTGAAAATCAGTGACTTTGGAATGTCTCGTCAAGAGGATGATGGCGTATATTCATCTTCAGGCTTAAAGCAGATTCCTATCAAATGGACTGCTCCAGAGGCTCTCAACTATGGTAAGGAGATATTCTCTTTAACATTTTATTATGGAAAATGTACTGTGTAAGACAACAAGGTGTAGAGGAAATATTTTGTGGTTTGCACACAAATATATAGTCTTCCTGGTGCATTGTTTAAACTAACAAACACGTAAAATCTTTCATCAGTATAAACAAACAATTCAGCCCTGTTAAGTTTATGTGTTATACTTCATAATGTAAGATTTCCCTTTTCTCACAAAGAACAAGATCATTTTTCCACCACAGAGCAAAAGTTGTGGTACTTAAATGTCACTGATTCACTGATTTAACAATTAAAATACATGCATAATAATACTCTGGCTATGGAGTTAGAATATTATAGGAGAATATCTTGTCATTCATCCAGATAATAATCATTAGTAAAATGAGTAGGGAAGCCCCTCAGAATTATGGTGGTGATTGTTTTTATCCTTTTATTATGAAAACTAGCTATACTCTTAACACCTGAGAAAATATTATATAAATCCTTGTAGAAGAGGGCAGGGGGATAATTGATTATATGTATTTAAAAACTTGTTCTTGTAACCTGACATTTTATCCATCATTCTTTTGTTGTCAGTAAAAATAAATAAAACAGCCTCTTTGTTGGGGGAAAACATCTCATGAAGTGATGGGTACTAGCTTGAGAACAAAAATAGAAAAAAACAGATAGGTGGAGGGGTTTTAAAGTAAAATTAGAAAATAAGTTCTAATTAAGAAAAAGGTAGTTAAGCAGCAGTATATGTGCTATAACATTTGTGAATGGTGTAGTACATGGGCTAGATCTACAAAGGAATTCTAGTGCATAATTGCCACTTGAGTCACCTAATTGCAAAATTTAGATCCTCAACTCTTCCACATTCCCCTCCCCCTCCCCATGCTTGCATAATCCTATAGTTGTTTAACTTTGCTAGGTGCCTTCATTTCTTCCCATCAAGTTCTCTAGGCACTTAAGCATCTATCAACGAGCACGCATACCTGTGGCTTGGTGGAAGCCTCAAGCTAGGCATTCCTCTTTGTGTATTGCATATTTGGCTCCCATTCATGGTTTCTTGGCACCACAGATTTTCAAGAAGGTGTCATGGTTTTGCTCTTTATGTCCTTGCTCTGTCTTCCTGAGGTATAAAGAGCACAGCAACCTCAGTTGTCATTAAGTTCCTTCAGATCACCATAGTCAGGACACCCAGAACAACACTGTGTCCCTTTATTTACTTATTAGTTATTGTACCTTTAGTGTTGTTACCTCCAGTAAAGTACAGGTGTGTGAAGAGTTACTTGGCTTGTGGTTTTAGTTACTGTATTGAGATTTTAGTAATCATATGACAGAACAGAGATCCCCAGGCTTTAAATTATACCCCTCTTGTGAAGGCAGGGAGAAAGGATGTTCACCTCACATAATTAGTGAGACAAGATGCACGAGGTATCTGTTATTGTATCAACTTTTATTGATGAGAGAAAGAAGCCTTCAAGCTGCACAGAATTCTTCAGGACCAGAAGAGCTCTGTATGGCTTGAAAGTTTGTTCCTCTCATCAACATACATACCTTTGTCCAATAAAAAATAATACTTCAACTACCTTGTCTTGCTAATATCCAGGGAGTGACACAGCTACAACTACAGCTTATATGTAATTAGTGTCTGTTGCTTGAGTGAAGAGCATATTGCTACTAAGTATACAAGCTACAAAGCTTTTGAGAAGTGCACATAGAAAGCAAGCCAATCCAGGTTAAAGTTTCTTTCATGGAAAAGCCATGGGGACCTCATTGGATTGTGAGGCAGAAGTGTTCAGGAAACTCCTCCTAACACAGTCCTTTGGTTCTCCAGCCACCAGGGATGTGACTTTGAGCTCACCAGATATGGAGGCTCTAAAGATGTTTCACAAATCCTTCTGAAGCAGTCAGATATCCAAATAGTGTGAAAAATGAGAAACTACATTTGATGTTTGGCACCATTTTCTATTTCCAGTGGCTGGCAGGAAAAAAGCCTCCTTTAAAGGAGTTGATGAAGTGGACACCAAGGAAATCAGTGCTGGAGCCCTCAGTGCCACAAAAACATAGAAGGCACTTGCAACAGAGGCTGAATGTATCAAGGTCTTAAGAATGTCTCAAGACTTTCCAGCATCATCCTTCTCCATCCCAGTCACAGTCTTTCCCAGCACACTCTTTGCTGAGAGAGCATCTCTTAGCTTCAGCAGTTTCAGTGTCTTTGGAGACTTCAAGGCAGCTATGAGACAGGCTTCCTCCACTCAGATATCCTATGAAGATGATTTCACAGCATCAAATGATTCATTTATGTTTTCATATTTCAAATACCAGAAAATCTCCAGAGCCTGGGT
Organism: Podocnemis expansa; assembly: GCA_007922195.1. Classification (NCBI taxonomy): domain Eukaryota; kingdom Metazoa; phylum Chordata; order Testudines; family Podocnemididae; genus Podocnemis; species Podocnemis expansa. The sequence continues at coordinate 49,896,648 of ML681982.1, read as the reverse complement.
CATCATTGTTATAGGTTCTTCTAGTTCTTCGCTCTGTAAATCTGATCCTCATGAAGGATGAAGCATACCTTTGCTGAAGATTTCTCTTTATCAACATAACTGGGTTGAGAATAGAAGGTTTATTTGGATTTTAAAATCTCTTGTTATTCCACCATCTTCTGAGTCCAGCAGAGGCTCTCCATCTAAGCAAACAGCCAGTCAGCAGACAAAAAGAAAAGACAATACACAAAGGAACCTCACATAAATGTAGACGTTTAAATCCTAATTAATTTCCATCATACTCCCTGAACTGGGTGACATAGCTCACCAAGATGGTTTCCAACCTTGAGTCATGACCAGCATTCAGTGTAAATTACCCCATAATACAATGCAACTTCTCAGGTATGTTGCACCATTCTTCTGTTCAGATTGTGGAAAAAGAGGATGAGCAGAATTCTAGTGATGGAGAGGACTGGGACCTCTACATTGTTTTTGTTGTTCACTTTAGAAGGCATCTTCTGTGCCTGAGATAATTGGTTATTTTAAAGTATTTTAAACATTGGCATTTACATTACAAATCGTACATGAATAGGCATACACATTATTTGATATTTTATGGTCTCAAAGTAGAGTTTGCTCTTCCTATAAATGAAGGACTCTTAGAACTGGCAGAAGATGTTTTAGCTATTCCTGCCTCAGCCTCAGTGACTTCAAAAGATGCAGACTGTAGATATCAAGTACTGCCAAAGCTTCTGAGTATCTTTATACCTCTCCATCTCCTTATTGACTACTTATTATTGCTGCAAATGAAAATTTGAAACATTTGGGAGTCAGCTACGCAGAAAAATGAAGTAAAGGGAGAAAAGGAAAATGTATTCAGTAGTTTGTCTGCCAGTTGAGTTACCTAATTATCAAGCTAAGATAAGTAAACCTGATTATCTACAGTGGGACAGACTGACTTTAAGAACAAGATACCTACAGAATCAGAAACAAGTTCAGATCAATTTGCAAAGCAGGTCAGCTGAGTGCTAAAATTCTCTTTAAGCTGCCCTGGATGCAGCTGATAGTGGTGTCAGTTCAGTGCCTACAGCTATTGTTATGACACATACATCATGGTTATCTGCATCAGGTTTACCTGTGGAGGTACAGACAACCATTGAAGATCTGCCATTTGATGAACAGTGCTTGCTTAGTACTAAAATGGATAAATCCCCTACACGTTAAAGACTCTAGATCAACTCTCAAATCTCTAGATTTTTACATATCTATGTTTAGGAAGAAACTGTTTTATTCTCACCCTTGTTCTTCAAGTTATAGGCATATTACACTTTCCTTGTATTTTTATCAGCAGAGATTTTCTGACCATTCCAACAAAAGATTGAGCTATCAGAAAAGGATATCAGTTCCATCATCTTCTTTAGTAACCTGACAGTTAGGATAGACACAGAGATATTAGATTTGATATAGTGGTTGAGGATGTGGGACAAATCTAAAAGGACCTTATCCACCTTTCTCCCTCCCTACGGTTCCTTTCTATGGTTTTTTCAAGAGGTGTGATGACAATCAACATAGATCAATGAGATTCAAGTCATCATTCAGTTTGTTTCAGCCCCCCACCCATACCCCTTCCAAGTCCTTTTCAGGAACCATTCTCATGAGAATGCTGTGTGTCAAGAAATAGACAACCTAATCAATCAAATAACAATAGAACTGTAACTTCACCAAATTTTGGGAGATGACTTCTATTCCCCTTAGTTTGTCATACTCCCCTCCCTGTCCCAAAAAAAGCTTTGCATCTGATCCAAGATTTCAAGATCTAAAAAAATACATTTGAAGTTTCACATGCTACTTTCACTTGAATTATTTCCAGTTTATATCCCATGGATTGGTTTGTTATCCTTGACTTTCAGGACACTTATTTTCACATGTCAATACATCCTACACAGAGGAAGTATGTTTAATTTGAGACTTTAAGAAACCATTGTCTTACTGCTCTCTGGAATTTTAGGCTCCACGGTTATTCAGCAAGTGCCTGTCTGAAGTAGCAGCTTATCTACAGAGATGTGAATTGTGTAATTACCCTGATCCGGACTATTGTCTTCAATGAAGAAAATCATAGGACCTGGAAGGAAGGTTCAAGATCAGACCTTTTATGTCAGGAAGCCACAGGACTCTGAGACTAGTGTATCCAGAATTATATCAATCTGATTGCTTTTCATCTTCCCAGGGCCAACAGTAGTTTAGCAGACTTACTAAGTAGAATGTGCCCTTCTCACACAAATGGGAGTTTAAAAAAATTCACTATTGGACCAAATCTTCCCAAAGTGGCATTTTCCCCAAATAGACCTGTGTGCGTCAAATCAGAACAGAAGTGTCTGCTGTCTTGAGAGGAAAAAAGTCCAGGATCCATAGGGAATGCTTTCGTGATTTGCTGGTATCACCATTTGATGGGCAGTCTTGCCTCTTTTTCCTTTAATTCCAAAGGAGTTCAAGAAGGTAAGGCAAGAAATATCTCAGATAATATACCGATAGCTCCCACTTGGCCTTGCCATTTCCGGCTCTCATTCTTCTCATGTTGTCCAGTTGCCAATTTACCATCCTCCTGATTGAGAATGACATGACATGACATAATACTATATCCACATACAATGTGGGCACATCTCATGGTTTGGGTGTCTCTGGATGTCCTCATTAGAGAACATTTGTCAGAGGTACAGAATGTCTTACTTCAGGACATGAAATGATCTACAAGCATTACATTCTGCAAAATGGAAGCATTTTTCATAGTGGCAAGTTCCTAAAGCTCAGGTTGCTGCCTAGTATTCTGTTCTAACCATCTTGGATTATTTATTGCATTTGAAGTACATTTGGCAGCAATTTCAGAATTTATTCTGCCATTATAAGGACTTATCAGGCAGTGAATAAATTTCTGAGGGACCTTTTTCAAGTTCTTCACACTATAAGAAAGACTGCTCATACATCAGGGCTTGAGAAACTCTGGGTGTCAGGTTGCCATGGTGCTGGTGAATTGTACTTCGGCCCAGTTTCACCATGATACTTCAGAGGCAGAACACCCCAGGCACCCAAAAAAAAGTGACTGGGCATCATCAGCAGCTTTTTCCAGCAGCAGGAAGCTTCTTTGCTGAAACAGCAGCAGTAGCAACGGCGGTTTTTCAGTGATGGGGGACCCTCTAAAATGCCACACACCTAGGCACCTCAGGTTTTGGGCTGGTCCCTACATGTGCAACACATTTGTCAAGGCATGTCCTACATGGGATTTAAATCTAGTGCTTTCTTCTTCAATAAAACACTCTTTTACCTCTAGCAAAATGCTCAATTCACTTTTTATCCATAACAGTGGCATTTTTTGTGACAACACGCAGGGTAAGGGAATTTACAAGTATTAATGATAAACCCTTGCTCCACCTTTTTCCATATAGATGGGGTATCTGTGAGATCTCACCATCTTTCATCCCAAAAACTATAATGAGATTTTGCATACCAATCAATTAATTCGGTAATCAGGACCTCATTCCTCTTCAGCTGAAGCTAAATTACGTGTCTTGGGTGTTAAAAGATGAGTGTTATACTACTGGAGAAAACTAAATATTTTTATAAGAGTTTAAAATCTTTTATTACTTATGGTAATAAATCTTAAGGGACAACATTCAAAATGGGTATCTGACAGTATTAGGACTGCATATAAAATTAGTCCTCCAAACACTGACTCATTCTACCAGAACACAAGCAACTTTGGTGGCGTGTCTAAGCTGAGTGTCCATAGTGGCAATTTGCCATCTAGATTTAAACTTAAACTTTACGAGGTATTACTAATTTGTAAATTCTTTCAGCAGATTGGAACTCTTCTTGGAAGGGCAGATTTACATTCTCTTTTCAAATAGCGTCTGACTTGTTAATCACCACGAAGGAGAGGCACACATGCAATACTTGAAGAAAAACTTGTGATTATTTACCTTCCAGTAACAGAGATTTATACACATGTGGAACCTACGAGTTCTCTCTTTCCTCTTAGCTTTGAGTCTTATAAATTGGATTCTGGGTGGTGAAGGATCTGCATGGCACTTGGGGTTGCTGTTAGTTCTATGCATTTGAGAGGGGAACACAAGGAAATGAAGAGCATGAGCGTGAGCCCTACTGGACACTGCTAATGAAAATGTTTTAAGCTAGTGCATTGGGATGTCCACACACCTGAGTGGGATCCACATGTGAAAACTCTCAAATAACCACAATTGCCATAAGGCAAGTAACTGGTGTTTCTCCAACCTCTCCAGCTTAATTCTATAAGTGTTGACAAGACAACCTAACAGATTAAGCCTCGTACCAGAGAGTTGTGATTAGCCTTATAATGTTTAGCCAAGTGATGAGCACATTTGCTCAGTACATGGGAATGGAGGACCCAGGTTTAAATTATCACATTGTCTGATACAGATCAGGAATTTGAACCCACCTCTTAAGAGAGTGTCCAAACCACAACATAATATGGCATTTTGGGAATCTCTTTAGTGAAGTTGTTTCACTTTGTATAAATAGTCATAATAGCAGGAACTAGGATTCAGGTCTGGTGACTATAGGGTATTCTGATGTTTGTTTTTCAGTTTCTCCTTTTGAAGCCATTGCACTTGATATAACTAATTCAAACATTCACTGGACTAGAAAGAGAATTAGAATACTAGTTGAATTGTTAGGGTACACATGAGGGAGACCAGGTTCAGTGCCCTGTTTGAGTTACTATTTATCCTAAGTAGAACAGTTTCAGCAGTAGAGAATAAAAGTGATCTACTATAGCCCAATGATTAAGGTACTCTCCTGCAAGGTTAGAGATGGGAGGTCCAATCCCTGTGCCACATCTGGGGTATTTGAACTTCGGTTTCCCATCCTAAGTGACTGCTCTAACCACTGGCGGCCAACAGCAACGTGTCTTCCTCCCTCACCAGAAAGGTCTTTGACAGCTAACTCCAGCAGAGGGTTCATGGCTGTTAATCCCAAGCAGAGTTAGATGCCTTGGAGAGGAGCTTAAGCTAGACCTCTTGCCTTGGTGTTGCTTATTGACTAGCATAAATGACTCCCCCATTCAGCTTGCTAGCTTTTGTGGCTGCTGTTCATAGATGCCTTATTCTCCCCTTGCATCACAGAGGGAGCCGGTCACCTAACTGCAGGTTGTGGGTTCCACCTTTTGGCATGGAACCTAAAGTTAACCATAGCAAAGCTAAGCCTAAGTCCCTGTTGTGAATCTAGCCCCAAGTGTCTTGAAAAACATCACACTGGTTTATAGAAATGTTCAAGGTTTTAAGTGAAAAAGTAAACTATTAAGTCTGACAGTTGAGATTTCTCTAAACGCTTCTTCTGTCAAAAGTTTTTGATGAAAATGTATTGGAAACTATCAGGCTTTGATTATATTATAGACCCCATGAGTGAAATTCACTTCTTTGAGGAGGGCCTTTGCATGGCCTGTACATCACTTTTCAATCAGTAAATATTACTTTTTTTTCCAGAGAGAGAGATTTTATTCTCACACTGTAAAATTCAGCTCTGTAGAAGGCTCACAAGACTTACTTAACCTTACTTGTAGGGGTTTATGCAGCATTTGATAGTGATGCATGTGCCATGTAAAGGCCCTCCACAAAGGACCGAATTAAATGCTTTTGTTTATCTGGCAGTATTGTTTCTGTTTTATTTGTTCATTGAGGTCTGGAAAGTTTGGTCTTTTTATTATTCCAGTAAATGTTTACTGTTAAGTACACAGTAAAATATAAATTATTTCTCTACTAGCTGAAAGAAGAAAACAACACAGCAGCCTCTTCAAACAAAAATAGGTGACTAGTAACATAACCTTCAATTGACTGACAAGAAATAATTATTAAAAACTGAAGTGACCAAGATCGGGCACAGTAAAATTAGTGTAATGACTCTTAATTTCTCATGAAACAGTGGTAGGGAGAACAGGGGATTGAGAGAGGAAATGATTAACTAGTCTTTGCTTTCAGTGAAACAAGAACAAAATATGGCCTGATTGATACGGGTGCTAAGCAGCAACAGGTTTCACTGAATGCAGCTGGAGCATGGATTCAACACATCTGAATTCCGGGCCAGCAGTGGACATGGTAGTGACCTGGCTCTTAGCAACATTAACTTGTGGAAAAAACTGTAGCAAAATTAATTCACTTTCATTCTGTGGAAGTGCCTGTTCCCTCTCCAAACTAAGCATAATGCCACCATATCCCTGAACAGTGGAAGGTCTTCTGAAGGCCTGGCTGAAGGGAGAAGCAGCCGTTGTACATGAAGAGGTTTCCTCATTTGCTGAATGATTTTTTTTCCAGCCTTGTTCAAATGTACATTTACAAAGGTGTGGTTTATCAGCTCAGCTGCCTTTCATATGAAGGTTACATGCAAGTTTCTGCTCGTACTGAAAACTATTACAGATGTGTTGGGGTTTCACTGAGACCAATATTGAGAATTACCCCCTATCTAGAATATGACTTTTAAAAATTCATAGTTTATTACAGAGATTCTCAAATTAGGGATTGGGACCACTCATGGGGTCACAAGGTTATTTGGGGGGGGGGGGGGTGAGGCTGCAGCTGTCAGCGAGAACTGGATGGCCAGAGAACAGCAGGTGCTGGCTGGGTGCTGTGAAAGCCGCATCACCCCCAGCAGCAGTGCAGTCATAAGGGTGGTATGATATGGGGGGGGAAGTGGCATGGGAGGGGTTTTCTCTTTGAATGGATGGTGGTCATGACAACCTGAAATATTTTCAAAGGGGGTCCCAGAAAAAGAGTTTGAGAACCCCATGGTTTATCACATTTTTACTGTATGTGGAAAGACAGGCAGGAATGGTTTGATTGTCATGTAAAGTTAATATTTTAAGACTTTAAATTAAACTTAGGCTATAAATAATAGTATTCACAAAACCAAAAAGAGAGGAGATATATTTTCAAACTTGAATAAATACAAAATTCCTTTAGTAGTATACATTGTACAGCACAGACACAGGACAAGACAAACAGTACATTTTCTAAGTGTTACATTCATATTAGACTCTTCAGGTAAAATCCAGAGCTCCAAATGCATGTTTTGCCATTTGCTTCAGTAGGATTGAGATTCAGTCCTGTTCTTTGTAGTAGTAGTTTTATGGCTAAAAACGCTCTAACACTGAAAAAGTTACTCATCAAAGTAACTAATAATATTCTATACAAGGGCCAAAATGTATTCTTTTTGTACTTTCAGTTTAACTGCTCTTAAAAAGCAAAATGTGTATATTTGTTTAATGTAATCCTCCACTATAATTTCTTCAGTTCTTTACAATGCTAATAAATAATTGTATATATAAACAGCATGCCTTTTCTCAGCCTAGCTATTATAATACTGAGAAAGGTAATTGACTCCACATAACTTGTACTTTCTTAAGAAACTAATTACTTTTAACTTGTATCCACTGAATGACTTTAATGAAAAGTGTTTAAATTACTGGATGCCAAACTCTGAAGAGAGTTGATATACAGACAAAAAAAACTAATCTTACCACCAGCAGCACACTGAATGTCCATAATTACTATCTACTAAGTAGGCAAGCTAATTTAACACAGCTGGAAATGATATTTAGTTTAACTGCAAACTGAACTTTCTGACGTCAGATAGCCCCAACTGTTATCATCATTTACATGTACTTCATTTAAGCTGGGGAAAAAAGAAAGGGGGGGGGGGAAACATGCTAGGTTTAAAATGACTTACTGAACATTTAGAACTCAAACATCATCAAAATGACACTGGCAAAATGGCAATGTTAGAAATGGGGCAGAATATACATGAAGGAGAAAAACGTTTTTAAAGCTCAGAGGTAACTAATGCAAAGATATGTTAAATGGATTTTGTTATTGCTGTAGGCCCAAGAGATTATACACTCTGTAGTAATGTTCCTGGTAATAAAAGGCCAGGTGTGCTTTTGAAAAGACATTTTCCAATAGGCTGCTTATTTTAAAATGATATTTTCAGAACCCCTGCTCTAATGTCCTGAGTTTTAAACTGGCTTCTTAGGGTACATGTGTACAGAAGCTGGGAGCCCTCTTTGATCTGGGCCTGAGGTGCCTGACTGAAAGGCTTGAGTGGAGCATGTATTTTAGTGGTGAACCGTCTCCTGGAGTGAGACCCTTTAGCCATGTCAGCCCTATCTCACAAGAAAACAGATAGTAAGACAACCTATCTCATGGTACCCTATAGCCCAGGGGTTAGGGCAGTCACCTGGGTTCAAGTCCGTGCTTTCCCTTCTCTGTTTCTCCTGCTGAAATAGTAACTTTGTATAAAGAAGTAAATTCATACTGTAGTGTGGTGGTCAGGCCACTCACCTGGGTTGTAGAAGAGTCAGGTTCAGGTCCCTGCTTCAATTAATTTTTTAATTTGTTATATTAAATGGAACAATTTCAACAGGAGAGACTCACCCCAGAATGCCTGATAGTTGGGGCATTCACCTGGAAAGGGACAGACTTGAGTTCAAGTCTCTTCTCCAAATCAGACAGAGCAGGGAATTGAATCTGGATCTCCCAGCTGAGTGTCCTGATCCTTGAGCTATTGGGTATTCTAGACGCACACACACCGGCCAGCCACAGACATTTTTGACTTACCCTCTCCCAGTTGTCTTTTGTATGTTTGGCATGCTCTGAGCATTTCTACTGGATTGGGCCCTACATTAAAACCAAGTAGGGACACCTCATTTGAGACTCTCATAAGGGCTTAGGTATGAGCAAGAATTCCTAGAAACTTGTTACATGTGGGGAAGTGTCAGGACTTGTGCATGCCTATCACTGGAAACTTACGTACCCAGGAGCCCACAGTGTTCAGTGACAGCTGAGGCAGAATATAGTGAATGTTGGTTGTGCCTACAGAAACAGTTAGGGGCCTCAGTCTCTGTGTGACTCTAGTCAATAGCTCTTAGGAGCTCTCTCCTTCTCCCACATAGCATCCAGAGCTCTTATCCTCAGGCCTGCCTTTAATCAGCAGACCTTTTAATTTTGAAATGTGTGTTTGAAGAATAGTTTTTACTAGTAAAAAATATTAGAGGCTGAAATTTTCAAAACTGATTCCTGGCTTGGGCTGCCTCAGTTTTTGGATATCCACCTTCAAATATTACAGAGGTCTCTGACTTTCAGTTGGTGGTGGCTTCTCAGCACTTCTAAATAGAGGCTTCTTAAAGGTAGCTCAAGATGAGCACCCAAAAGCATTTTTGAAAAAAACAGCTTTTTCCTTTATTAATATGTTATGAGGAAAACTGGGTCTCTCCTGCTGATATTAGTTAATGGATCAGGTCCTTTAGATTTTAATTCCAGGGCTGATGGGAGAGGTGGTTTTGTATTCTGTGAATTATATACCACCCATTGTCCCTCCCCACAAAAAAGTGGGGATGGGGAGGTTTTTATTACAGTAAAAAGCCACTAGCAGACACTATGAAAGCACTATTACAAGAGCTGTGTTGATATTATCATTCACTATTGCTGGCTCTCAAACACATTTTGGTACGATAATGTGCTTTGCAATATGATAAGTTGTTAATAATTATGTCAGATTTATTTCCTTTCAGAACACTAATTACCATGGCATGCTGGGGACCGGAAAGAACAGTTGGTTAGGAAATCTAGTTCCATCAAGACTTAGAGGAGTTATGATCTAGGGAAAAGGAAAAAAGTTAACTTTCTCTGCCCTTTTAAATTTATTTCTTTTATAATTTGCTGGACGGGTGAGTGAGAAGATCTCAATTCAGCTGGAAGACAAAATAACAGAAGTGCATCTCATATCAATCTTCTCAGTCTTGTGACTCTCTGTAAATTTACATCTGTACTAACATAACAAGTCTGCCCATCAAATCACAGAATTGCAATTTCTAAATATTTGCCATGATCTAAGATAACTGATAGTTAATCACTTGAAAAATGAGAGGTCTGGTATCAGAAGAGGATCCATTAGGAGCTACACTTCAGTTATGCTTTATTTCATCTTTATAATGGTAAAAGGAATGTATAGTCATTACTTTATTTAAATAAAATTCTTACTATTGATTCAGGATATATAGTATATTCCCAGAAATATGCCTTAGTTACATTATCCACTTTCTCTCTTTCCTCAGGGAGATACACTTCTGAGAGTGATGTGTGGAGCTTTGGGATCCTTCTCTGGGAGACCTTCAGTCTAGGAGTATGTCCATATCCCGGAATGACCAACCAACAAGCACGGGAACAAGTGGAGAAAGGTAATTGTTAGGTACAGGGTACTACCATGTGCAGAATACTTTATAGATCTGTAGGAAGACCAGGTTCCTGTATTAAACAATTTACAATCTAAACAATAAGCCAATGAGACATAATGGCAAACAGTATGATGAAACTACTTTAGCTAATATCATGTTAGTTCCACAAGTCTGTTTTCTGGTTTTGTTTAATTCACTTGCTAAGAGCACCTTGTGAAGAAGATTAGGGTTTACAGACATTGGAAGAAGAGTAGGAATTTGAAGGATTAAAAGATAAAGGCTTAGTGGACCGAATTAGCAAAAGGTTCAAGGTACTAAATAGGGCTTTATGGAAGAAGGCATGAAGGTGAAAATGGGAGGAGAACATAAAGGGGGGGGTTTGCCATGGGGGCTTGGGTAGCACAAAGGTTAGGCTGAAAGATGCTGTTGTTGAATAAATTGGTGTTAATCTCAGTGCTACTATCCCAAGCTGCTGGAAATACCAAAAACACCATTTGTCCACATGTTCTTTCATTAAAGTTTTCCATTTGGATTTTAGAAAATAAATGAGAAGAGAAAGAGTGCACAGCTCCATTTGAATTGGCTTAAGTAGGGAACCCTAGTGTCTTGTTTGATTGATGTCCCTGTGTGTACTCCACATTATTCCTAGAATAAAGAAATGAGGGAAAAAATGAGGATATTAGGGAAATTTGCACACAAGATTACAGTAAATTTATTTACATTTTTTAGCATTTCTATATTTTATTGGATTTTCGTAACCAAGAGGTGGAACTTGAAAAGAAAATGAGGGCCAGTTATTTTCCTAGAATGGGAAGAGTGAATTTTTAGGCAGGTTGCAGCCTTAACAGACAGCAGGACAATACTGTCAATGCACCTTTCTCAATCTGAACATAATTTAGTTTGCCAGTCAAATACCTTAGCATAGTGTGATAATCATCTAATTTATACCTGGGCAATACAAACATCTGACCTCTCACTGTGACCTCAAAGATCTTGGCTCATTTATTTTTAATTATGGTTCCTTATTTTTCATTTTTAAACACTTCTTCAATTAATATTACTTTTGCATACTTAACATTTTCCCTTTTTATCTGTGCATGTCAGGCTATCGAATGTCAGCACCTCAAAAGTGCCCAGAGGAAATATATAAAATAATGCAGAGATGCTGGGACTACAAACCAGAAAACAGACCAAAATTCAGCGAGATTCAGAAAGAACTATCTTCAATCAAAAAGAAAGTGACATAGTGATAAAGTAGTGCCAAGCTCAACCTACAGGACTCTTTTTTCAACAAAGTAATATTTTTCCCTCATAAACATGATGCGTTTATACCACATTATCTGCAATATTCTTCTAGGGTTACTTTTTATATATATATGTGTGTGTGTTTGTGTGCGCGCCATCTTGGAAAATGTCTAAACATACATTAAAAAGATAGATGATTCTGTCAAATGTTATATATCCAGTTACATTAATATTGTCATTTAGGAAACATGTAAATAGAAACATCACATAATATAGATTTAAGGGACTGAGATGCCTATTTCTTTTAGTGATTAACTGCTAGTGCCATTTCCCGAAGGTTTTCTACTTTATGCTGCATTCGTGTTTTTCTGTCCCAGTCAGAGATATCAACAGTGGCACTAAAATATGGTGGCTGTGCCATGCTTCTGAGGACCTTAAATCAGAGAACAACAGTTTAATAGTATTGCAATTAGGAACTTTATATTTAAAAATTGTTTCTCCAGTGGATATTTTAAATGATATATTGCTTTGAGAAAGAACATCAACTTAAAGATTCTGGATATGCATATATTCTTCTTAAACAAAGAAATCCAGACTTTTTTTTGTAGTATAATACATCATTTACAAACGCATCCTTAGATTTTTTTTTTTTACTGTTGCTTTCATCACAGTAAATATGTTCAACTTGGGACATTAATTACTTAATTTACTAGGGGGGAAAAAAGCAGCAGTTTATCAAGAATCAGTATGCACAGATCTTTGATGGGTTATCTTTTCTCTAAAAATCCAACATCCAGTCTCTTGTGATACGTGTCTGGCAGGAACTACTACAAATCATCTGTCTTTCAAAATATAAACAGAAGAATACAACATTTGTTTTTGAATGTATGCATGTAGAGAAGTGCACTCAGCAGGAAGCGAATTTGAGAAATGGTATGGCATGTAATCAGTAGCATTGATTTAAGATAGTAAAAGAATGTAAACAATCAGATTGGCTTTTGGAGGTTCTCGGATACATTTCTGAACTCTTTTTCAAAATTCAAGTAATTGATATTCCTTTTCTGTGTACAACTGGAGTCAACAAAAGAACATGGGTTTTTTTTGGTTTTTTTTTTAAAGTAATTTCCATGCATTCTGTCCAAACATAACCAAGTTACATTTAAATTGCAGAAAGAAGAGTTGCCTGTTTTAGACCTCTGGAAGGCTGAAGAAGACAGGGTAGAAATATTCACCTATAGAACTGTTTCCTTAGTTGCATTCAGATGTGTTCTCAGTTTCAAAAGTAGGTTTGCATACTCACATTGTCAAGGAGGAAAAGATTGGCATAAAAACTACTACTACTGAAAGAAGAATAAAAGCTAAACAATCGGTAGGGGAGAAAGCACAGTTTGTGGTTTAGAGCTAACTCTACTAAAGGCCCTGGTGAGGACTGCCGGTTAGCGCAAAGACCTGTGACTGTAGAAACAAAGTTATGATTTGAGATCCTAAGTTTGGGAAACCTACGGTTTTGACATAAGGCCTCTCTCTGATCATTATCAAACAGTTGTCATTTCAAGATTCGTTAATGAAGAGTAAACCACCAGATCAAATGACTAAAATGGAGGAATGAAAGTAAAACAACATTGGAACTTTTAGTAGCCCTATGTTTTATTTTGTGTGGCTGCACTACATTGTATTTCTATTAGGTGACTCCTCTATTGTCCAGAGCACAATTTTTGCTCTTTAAAGTGTATTTGTGGTAGTATTGAAGGGGCTATGTACGACTGAAGTATTTGCGGGCTGAGAGTTTCAGCCAGCATTATCTATTACATTAAATGTAACATCCAAATGAATAGTGAAACAGAATGCAGGTGAAACTGTTAGCAGTCTGGATTTGTTGTGGGGCAGAGGAAGCAAACACACTAGGAAAATGGAGTAAAAACTGAAAATAAAGGACTAATTAGTTTCATCCCTTTATAATTACAAATTCTTTAAATTAATGCTGGACACATTTAATCATCACGCTCGGTCCAAAGATTTGTTTTAACACAGTAGTAAACAATGTTTAAGCACTTAGAATCGATACTAAACGAACAGCGTGTCTTTACGATCTGGTATGCTTGTGTGAATAGAAGTGCACAAAAATGCAAGCCGTATACAGCAAGAAACGTTGGGAAGAATCCAGGCCCTAATCAATAAATTAGCCAACTTCAGGTCCTCAACTGCACCCACTACTATCAAAAAGTAAGAACAAAAATATATTCTCTTGTACTTAGATTAGCACACCTTTTTTGTTTAATTAATTAAAGACCTTATTCTATAGCTTAAAGGGTTCTGCCTCTATCCAGTCCTTGAACAAGAAAAGAGAACCATTTTTTGTCTTAATTTGGACACAAAATTCTGATCCTTATTTACAGAGGTAAAGGGATAAAAACTATTCATTTTTCACCTATGTAAGCAGTGAACATTTGCAATTCATGATGTACTTCTGGTTAACTTGAAAAGACTTTTGAAAATATGGGACACCTGAAGCATCTAGAATATGTTGTGTTCTTTTTCCTAAAGCAGATAAGCAATTCAGTGCAGGATTAATAACCCTTTGGGAGACTGTCAGGATGAGTTCATTGGTATAGAATAAATTTAATATAGGCATATGTGGTTTTCACAAAAATTTATGCAAACTGTTTTTTCACCACTACTTCAGTTGTGCTTGCGGCATAATTTATTTGTCCCATCTGTCATGTGTAATTATTGGAATTTTGTACTTTAGGAAGTTAAGTTGATACCAAATATATGTCTATAAATACTGTTGTTAACTTTCCAAGTTTATGGCAGGGGAGACTTCTAAAAGATACAAAGAAAAACCTTGCAATTTAATGAATGGAAAAGCAGGTGTAGCATTCAAGAACCAAAGTTGTAGCTATTTGTCTTCTCTGTAGTCTTGGTAGCTTTTAAATGAGCAAAGGGTTAAAAGTTTAGCATTGTTAATGAACTAAATCAGATGTTGGCTATTTTACTTTTGTACATTTTGTTTAACATACAACAAAATTAAGTGTATCCTCTTTTCTAAATTCAGTATATTTAATAGGCTTTAACATCTATAGTTCTACCATGCTTTGGAAATAAATTCATAAACTTAGCAGTATCCTAAAAATCAAAACCTCTAGGCATACGAAATGGAATTTGGAATGATTTTTCTAGTTGTTACCAATTCTTTTCCTCCTTTACAAGACATTATAAAGGAACAAAAAGGGTTACTGTTTTACTTCATTTATAATTTTTTTAAACATTATTTCTTAAAATCCATTGAAGGCCAATAATTAATGTGCAGTGTTAGTTGTTTACAATGGGGGTGGAGCACCACAGGTGAACCTGAACATTTAGTTTTGAAATCATCATCCCAGTTATTCAGATTCCCAAATGTATCAAATTCACGGTTTTATATAAAGTGCAATATTGAAAAAGAGCATATTTCAAAAGAAGACAGAGACCTGTGCCCTCAGCAGATGTACAGTCTTTTTGTAGAGTCTACATTTCACAAAATTGTTTCTTAAATTTTTATATCAAAAATGAAAAACTACAGCATTTATCAACTGGAAGAATTTTGCATTTTTGTTTCAGATTCTGATGAGCATTTTGTAACTCCTCCACAAAAACTGCCTCTATTTTGCCATATCACTTTTGATGGCCTACCACCACTTTATAGGCTGTCTGTATCAGAACAGTGTTTCCAAAATAAACCACAGTCTTGTTTGGGCAGAAAGTAGTTGTAAGAAAATGTTAGGTTTCTATACCTCACTTTTTCCCTTGGTTTTCACCCACTCACGGTTGTTTATGATGAACTTTGGCCTTATTCAAATACTGCAAATATGTTAGTGAAACACATCAATGTAAAGTCATTCACGTTATTTATGTCATTATTACTATTAATTACAAGTACGGGAAAGCAGATAATCCCACCCCTCCCCCAAGTCCAAGAAAATGTCTCCGTCACATTTCTAGCTGGATCTAAAGCTTGGAGCTGTTCAGAGCTGGAGTTCAAGTTGCAGCTTTCCTCTGCTTTCTCTTTCCCCTCATTTATGTGATACATCAGTGTCAACATCACGTGATGCTCTACTTTTGACTGTAGTGGCCTAGTTCTGAGATGTTTCCTGCCAGGGCAGTTTCACCAGTAGTAGCAATGTTGGGAGTACTGATGTAGGCTGGCTGCCAGCATTCTTACCATCAGACCTTCTAGAGCAACTCTGAATGGGTTCAGATGACTCACCAGTCCTTCACTAGCCCTCCAGCTAGTAGAGCCATACCTTGGAGATATTTCAGGAGAAAGGCTAACATAAATAAGATATCATGTAAATTAGCTCTGTGGTTTTAAGAGGACTTTATCTGACATTATAGTTAGTGGCTGTCACACTCAGAAATGGCACATGCTGCAAAGAAGCAAGAAGAGAGAGGGAGATGGGTTAAAGAGGAAGGATCCTCTTTCCATCAGACTAACCTAATTTTTCAGCACTGGAAAAGTTTGCAGCCATTTGTGTGTTACATTCTCATTACTCTTTCAGGTAAACTTGAAAGTTTGCCACTGAAATAAAGAAGTCACCTATTCCAGTTAAAACTTCCCTAAAGTACATGAGGGTTGGTTTATTTGACTTAGTAGCACTGTTTTATGATACAGTCTGAGGGTTACATTGTGGCCTACTAAATCACTGTGGGCATGGGATACTGAGAAATCATGCTATGGTGATAGTCCTGGGAAATGTTCTGAGCTCACTTAGCCATGATTGCAAGGGGGGGTGTACTGAGCAATACAAGCTGCAGATGTTGTCCCTCTAGCTCCCGCACTGACTGGCAGGCCACCATCCTTCTTCATACAGTACTGCACTCCCTTTTGCAGGAGGGGAAGGCTCTTACATGCCTGCCATGTTAAGGTCTGCACTAATGGTTTTTGTAAATAGAATAACGTTGTAGAAAAAGTTTGACAGAGGTTTCAAGAAGAACTATCCATCCCAAACATACCATCCTGTAAAGCAGAACATTTAGAAAAATGAGATTCTGGGATCCAGTATCATTATGTGAACCCCAGTCCAAACAGCTGGGATGGAAATTGTCTCTTATGCGTAGACCCTGCTTATTGCTTGCATCATGAGAGAATGAAAATAGTCTCCTATGCAAAGACATTACTGATTGGCCTGCTGATTGCCACACAAGGATACAGTGACATCATTTCTCCCATTTTTAAGCTTTGCTTAATTGTCAATTTAAAGTACACAGATATGAAATAATCATTTCATTAGGAATGACTATTTACAACTCAGAGCCTAACATCATTAGACTTTTGAGTAGAGTATCCCAGCATAATGTTGCTTTAGTGAAGGCACTCAAACAACTAAAAGGAAGGCAAGTTAAAATCTCAAGTGGGGGAAAAAAAATAGCAGTGCCCTTTACTTGTTAGATTGCTGAAGCCCTGTCTTCTACCACTCACCCACTGCCAATATCTTTCCTTTCTGAAGCTGATGGGGTACAGTAATTGCCAGCTGAGCTTTCACTGTTGTAATATAAAAGCAGTGCAGTCTTATTGCACATCATTTTTACTCCTTGAGATGAAAGAGAAAGCAGGACAGTAGTTACTGCCGTCTCAGCCACAAAAAAGCAAATGCCAACTTCAATTCATTATGCTTCTCACACAAGCACCATTTCATGATTGGCCTTGCAATGTGTTAAACTGTGAACTCAAAATGAACTGTCCCCAAATGCTTTATTTATTCACCAAATAGTAAAGCATTTTCTAACAAATAAAGGTGCTGATTTTTTCTTTAGTTTTTTTCAGTTATTGTCATGAGATGTTGCTGCTTCTCCTTTTAGTCATTCCTTTGGATCCTTACATCTGCTCTGTCACATTTCTCCGTCTTTGATCTTAAATCATTTTGCCTTAGCTCTCTAATTTACTGTTTTTTGAAACCTAAGATATAACCTGTCTGGAGAGAAGCCTAGCTTAGTACGTTTTTTCTCCCACATTCTTATCTTTTGATCTTGAAAGTCAGAAAATCAGCAAAAGGATAGAGATCACCATTTCCTCACCACAGAAAAAGTAGTAACATTTTCCCTCGCTCATGCTTGGCATGTGCATGCAGGATGTCTTACAAACAGGTCTTAACCATGACAATAGCTCTCCTCTATGCAACTGGC
Source organism: Podocnemis expansa (assembly GCA_007922195.1). Lineage (NCBI taxonomy): Eukaryota > Metazoa > Chordata > Testudines > Podocnemididae > Podocnemis > Podocnemis expansa. Next base: position 49,879,010 of record ML681982.1, on the reverse strand, counting down.
AATATTTCTTTTAGAAATATAAAGCTAAGAGGGGAAGAAGGGAGATGAAAAAAGTGCAAGAGGGTTGCCTAAGAAAAGTAGATTAAATACTAACAAAGCTGAGGTGATGTGTCAAAGAACAGCTGAAGGCAAGTCTACACTTAAAACACTGCTCCAGTACTTCAGTAAAGGATTAGGTGGGTATAGCTATGGCATTCAAGGCTATGGATTTTTTTGCACCCCTGAGCAATGTTGTCATACCCATACAAGTTTGCAGTGTAGGCATGTCTGTACATGTTTTCCAGTCTGTCAGCTGAAAACCTCTCTTCACTTATGGTGGCAAAATGTTCAGCAAGTGATTTGTGGAATGGCAGGGTTACTTGTTTGGCTAGGGCAGCAGAACCCTAGTCAGTGTCTGTCACTTTTGACTTGCAGAGCTGTTGATTTCACTGTACTATCTCTCTTGATGAGAGACTACTGGGAATGCTCAGTTATGCACAAAGACGTTGACTAGGCTGAAAACACAGAACCCAATAAGTGAAAAAATTACACCAGATTTTCTTAAGAATTAGGTTCCCTCATTTTCAGTAAATGAATGTTACAGTGCATCTTTACAAGCAGTCGCCTTTCAGGCAAATGACTACTGTTTAGATCATAAACCTTGGGGGATAGCTTAACATGCAGTTGTGAACCCAAGAGATTATTTCTCATTCTGAAAATGTTGCAAGCTAGCATGGGGGACAATAAAGTCATGACTCCACAAAGCATGAACTGCCACTTGCAGTGGGTACCTAGAAGAACAGTCCTTAATTACCACCATAGTTGTGTTTACAACTCTGCTATAATTTTAGAACTGGTTGTAAAACATGCAGAGCACACCCCTTTCACCAGACGTGGCCTCCATATAGTAAAAACGTACTGAAAAGCACAGTCCACACCAAAAATCATCAACAAGCCAAGCTAATGTGAATCATGAAAAGAAAACCAACACGTCACAAAAAAGAAAGGTCAATCCTGGATTATTAGTTTACAGAGGAAGAGGGAGCATTCACCACCTCAAAACAATCAGAGAAATTTCAGACAGCTCAATCTTGCTGAAATGTGGCAAGGAACAAAAAAAAAAAAAAAAATCATTGTGCTGAACACCAGTAAAAAAGATGTGTTCAATTAAATAAAGCCACAGAACAAAACTAGAAGTTGCTGCCTACAGCCAAGCTAGTATAACCAGGTTTAAGGGCTAGGTAGAGTAAAATAAACTTCTAATCATTGTTTGGGTTATCAAAGTATCAGTAAATATCTTGAGGACAAATTCTCTTATACTAGAGTGTTCAATTCCCTTGAGTTTAGCAGGAGGGCTGATGCTATGTATGAAGCCAGCAATCTCAGGTCACGCCTATTTTTTAGCAGACAATTTGGCCCTGACTTTTTTCTTCAGGTCACCTCAGACATCCGTTAACTGAGATAGCACCAGATCCCCTACATGTTGCCATTTCACATTACTCTTCAAAGTTGCGCTTAAGAGTAAAGTTCCAAGTTCATCTCTGCGTTCCTTTGACCCACTATAAACTACGTCCAGAGTCTCAACTACCACCTTTGCTATGATATGCTAAAGTAACTATAAGGTAAAGGTAAATGACTATTGCCCGGTCTAATTAGTGCTTCAGCTGACTAAAGACTTCTTTAAGAAAGCAGACTATAATACTAAAAAAAAAAAGGTCACGTATATGCCATACTGTTGGTGAAGTAACACAAGTAACATTCTATTCCTTGTCTTTGGGGAACAACGTGCAATTAACACTGGCCTCCTACACAGAGCATTACCATGTTTCAGTTGCAGTCAACAGACCAGGGCCAACCCAATGAAGCGTGCTGTGATACCACAGGTTCCCCTGCGCCTCAGTAGGGGAATGTGCTTCAGAACACCAAACATAGTGCTTTCCTAAATTATCATCATTCCTATTGTCCTCCATTTTATTTTTAAAGGCCTGGTTTTTCTTGCTTACATCACATAACCTTTAGCTCTGCGGAAGAGCTGGGCCTTGCATGCTAAAAATGTATGACCTCTTTAGACCATACTTTTAGTGGAACATAGTTTTTTGGCAGGACATCTAATATTTGCCTGAGTGGCTGATTTGCTTCAGGAGCAAATACCAATAGTTTCATAAATAGGCCCAGCTGCTGTGGTAACCAATATTTAAGTGTCGCTTGCACCCCAGTTCTCCTCCTGACCAGGTACATAGTTTTGTCTTTTAGTCACTAATGTTCGTTTGAATGGTGTGCCACATAGTGGTTAAATTGCAGCTCTGCTCCTCTTTGGCATACTCGAGTAGGGGAGGGCAGACCTTTAGCAGCCAAATAGCAGTGCTTTTTGGTATTCTGTCTTATACTGGTCCCATACAGCCAGGATGCCTCTGAGCAGTGCTGCTGGGAGTGCTCTCGCTAGCATTCCTTACATCCATTAGTGAAATGTGCACTGTGTGTACCCAACTGCTAACCAATGCACAGGTTGTAGGAACTTGCCAGGCTCCTTCACAGCTTATCCAGCCCAATGTGCAGTTGTAGACAACCCCCCCATTGCCCAGGTGTATAAGGACATCATTTTGCCTGGCTCCTATCTGGCACACATGGGTGGTGGTGCAGCTACACTGTGCAACGGCTTCAACTAATCCTTCCACAGGAACACCAAGCAGAGGGATACAGCCAATTAAAACTGCCATTGTTCTTTATTAAGTCAGCAGTAATAATGGCTACCAAACATATTTCCTGCAGTAAACTCCCCCCCCCCATTATTAGATGTTTGCACCCTAAAAGATTCAGGACACAGAATAATCTAATAGGAGAGAACTTAGGGTGGAGGCTTGGGTACTGCATTACTACAGGGGACATGAGTCAAAAGTCATACAACCCAAAGGACCACTTCAAACTAAGTATTCTAAAAACATCCTGCAAGGGGACAGAAAACCACAGCACACATTTTGTATCATTTGACTGTCATCCCTCCAGCAACTGCATGGTCAGAGGTACAACCAAGCTGTTTCCAGAAGGGACACATGAATTAATAGTTGTAGGGGCATTGTCTTTCCAGATGTGTGTGTTTTTCTTTTTTTTTTTTTTTTTTATAACGGCATGGTGAAAACAAGGGAGGAAGAGTCACTCACATACCATGGCAATGGGCTAGACTTTTGACACCTGTAGCCTTGAGTAGTTGGGCACTGATTTAGTGCACAGGGGTTTATTTGTAGATTTTTTTTTCCATTTAATGCCAATGAATGCACCAGCAAGTTTGATATCAGGTAAAGCACCTTTTATGCTCTTTATTGTTTAAAAATAATATATTTGTGAAACAGATTGATAATACAGAACACTGGAAATGGGTGCTTTTCCCCCAAAAGTAGATGTATTAAAAAAAGGGGGTGGGGGGGTTGTGGGTTAGTCTGGCTTTTTAGCATGTCTGAAAATGCTAGCTTTGTAATACAGTGTAGCTGTCTAGTCTTTATAATTTTAAAGACAGCTCTGCATTTTAGCTCTTATTTATTTGCCAATTTTATATACGTAAAGTTACACTTTTGAACTTGAGCTAACATTCTTCCTAGTCTGTTACAAAATAGTACAGTGTTCTTGTAAACTGCAGACAATTTGAAATAGCTCCTTGTCTCTTCTGATGGACCAATTACCACTGTTGAGTTTGCAGTCCCCCTTTTTACTGTATTCTTCTAATAAATGTAAAATATTTGTACCAGGTTGTGTCTCAGCTTCATTTAAATATCAAACAATGTTTATACTTTTCCCTTTCCTGTTAGAGATAACTATATTGTACAGTGAAAACAGAGGACTATCTCCATAGTAACCTCCATCTAAATGTTACAGTGCATAACATACATCCACTTTGTGGTAATTAAGATTATAAGAGTGCTGGTTGCTGTCTCTAGGATTAGTGCTTATAGATCCAATGACTGCTGTCTTGCTTAGACACTAATGTTCAATTGTCATATTTACCATGACAGCCATTTGCCAATGTTTATTATCGTGAGTTGCTCATTCATTATAAAACTGCCAAAAATGAGCACAAAGACAAATAAGATGGCAGATATCTAAATGCCTTTGAAGAGAGAAGAGTGAACCCTGGTAACTTGAGCCATTTAAATGCCTAATATTTTCTTTTTGTAAGTTAATAGTAGGGAACAGACTCACTTTTGTTGATATCCATTTGCTCTCCCTTCAGCAAATCAATAATGTTTGTTAAAAAATGCTCTCTGTTATTTACACTGAGTATCTAGCAAAGAATTTTGCCTGTGCAAAAGCCATTCAGGGTATGATTAAATCTGGTTACCGCTACATTACACCAGTGTAACTCTACTCAGTCTGATTTCTGTGTATTACGTCTGGATTGGAGGTCACCAGTTCACACAAGTGTGGGCAGCAAACAGTGTAATTAAAGCTACCAAACAGCCCCTATTTTTACAAGAAATATTGGCTCTTTCATGCCCATTCCAAGTAGATATTCTGTGTATTTTTAAAGGATTCATCAAAAATATTCACACAGAGAGAGAGAGAGAGAGAGAGAGAGAGAGAGAGTAAAGTAATCAATATTGCCCTGAAAGAACAAAAGGTGAAATCACTCCCCATCTGAACCTAAAATTACAAAAAAATAGTCTCCAGTTAAGATTAAAGGTCATTTTCTGATCACACTCACCAAAAATGATCCTAAAGGCAAACAAAAACATCACTGAACTTTAGTCTGTCTCAGGACATTCAACTGCCTACAGTATTATTTGCCTTATGTTTCAATTACTTATTTTTGAGATCCTTACAAACATCTATGGCTCTTTCTATATCTAAAAGCTTAGTTTGGACAATCTTAGTCCAAACTAAACAGTTTGAAGTTAGTTCAAACTAGCCGCACTTTTTTTAGTTTGATCTAACTCTTTAGTTCAAACTAATAAAAGCAAAGCTAATTCAAACTAAAAGTTAGTTTGAACTAAAAAAAATGTGGTTAGTTTGAACTAACCGCTAGTTAGAACTAGCATGACTACATTGTTCTAGTTCGAAGTAAAGTTCAAAATAAATTCAAACTAGGTGGTTAGGTCAAATCTACCATTTGAACTAAAAAAATGTTTAGTTTGAACTAGGCAAAGACTAGTGTAGACAGGAATCAGATTAGTCCGGATTAAGCCTCCTTAATCTGGACTAATTTGCTGGCATAGACATAGCCTATGAGACTTCATTTCTGTCACATCTTGCTACCACGTGTCACACAAATTTCAGATAATTCATGGTACAAATTTATGAGCAGTAAGATGTTTACTGCTTAATGAAATTCTCTCCATTACAAATTATGGTTAGTAGATCTTCAGACCTTAAATAAATGTTTCAGTTTCAGCTTTATTTGCTTTCTTGTGTTTTACCTCTTACTCATGCTCTGTGATGCCCAGTCATTTTAGCTAATTATGCAAAAATCCCAAGATATTTTGCTGCAATGAGAGTTGTTTATACAAGATTGGAGGATGAAAAAGTTAGGGATGTGTGAGCCCTGGCTAACGTGAGAACCTTGGCTAAAATAAGAGCTGAATCCTAACCACACGGGGAAAAGTGTGTTAAAAGCTCAGATACATTTATTTAAAGCCTCTCAAGCATGTCCTCTTTGGGAGCATGAGCCTCTCTACTCACTAGTAGTGGACTTCCTCTTTACCCACTTCCTCATCTCTTGTGATGGTTGAGCAGCCCAACTCGCCTGCCCCATTCCTTGTTAACCCCTCCACTGAGCTCACTGATTTCATTTGCTTTAAAAGGCATGTTGGGTTCTTACACTACAAAAGCATGCTCTTATACAGTGTCTCTGAAGACAGAGAGGTTACTTACCTGTGCTGGAACTGGAGTTCTTCCAGATGTTTTCTCCCTCTGGGTGGTCCACAGCAGGTAGTGCACGCATTACGCTCTTGATCAGAGATTTTTAGCAAGCAGTGTGTATAGCTCCATGCGTGCACATTACAAATCCTCATGCACTGATACACAGGTATAGAGGAGGGGCAGATTCCTTTGCAATACAAAGCCCAGTTACTCTACAGGTAAGTGATCTCTCCTTCTTGGCAGTACTCTCCCTTTGCACAATCCACTGTTGGAAACTCCCAAATGGTATCACATCTTGAAGGTGAGTGTTGAGAGATGGAGCCACCATGGATTTGAAGACATGGTTACCAAGAGCCATATCTGCCCTGAACACAGGTGGAAGGAAATCATTCCCAAAGACCATGTGAATGGGCAGCAGACCAACCTGCTACACTGCACCTGTCCAGGCTGGATATGTGTCTATGACAATCTGTTCCCACTAGCTAGTTTGGGGTGCCACTGTGCCTCCCCATCACCGTTTCTGAACCTCAACACCACCCTGCTTTACCAGGTGGCCACCCACTCTGGGGTCAGCCCACACCAGCCTCATGTGTACTTGGTCCCAGGCAAGAGGGTGTGCACCCTCCAGACACTCAGGGGACAGTTCCCCAATGAGCACCTGCAAAGCCCAGATGCCACACTGGGAGCCTGCAGGGTTCAGGGCCCTTCCCCAATCATTATAGGTTCATAGACACTGGTTTGCCAATTTAGCAACAAAACTGAGATGCACCCACGTTACTCATTTAATGTAGCTAAAGTTCATAGTTTTAGACTAAACAAATGCTATTGCTTATGATTTTAAGTGAGTATATAGCAACTGAATACACAAGCATTTAATAAAGTAAGAAAAAGAAAAGATGCATTCTAAGTTAAACTCACTGCTACAAATATGCTCAGCTCATCCCTCAACTTTGGCAATGATGGTTTTGCCAGGGCTGTCGGGGAAGGGGTGGTGATAACAAACCAGCCTGTGGGTGGCTCCCTGCTTCACCCCTCATGCTGAGGGGGGGCTGGCCCAGAGGCCAGGCCCTCCACTCCTGCCCCTCCCCTAAACCAGAAACTCCACCCCCTAGGGGCAGGACGAGGCAGGCTGGCCCAGGGGCAGGGCTCCCTTTTCCCTCCCCACCTCTGGACTGGCACACCATGCCTGGAGGGGGGGGGGCAGAGTGGCTGGTTCATGGGATGGGTGGAGGAGCAAGCCTGGCCTCTGGGGCAGCCTGCCCCACTCCTGGGCTGGCTGTTCTGCCTTGGGGTCAAGGAGGGCTGGCTCAGAGCAGAGTCTAGGCACCACACTCCCACCCGCTGCCTTCAACATTGCACCAAAGACAGCAGGGTGGGGGGTGGGTGACACCATGGAAGTAGGGGACACAGGAGGACAACAGGGGGCCTACAGATCCATGGGGCCTGGGGCAATTGCCCCTCTTCTACCCCCCTCAAGGCCTGCCCTGGGTTTTGCAGCCAGCCAGTCTCTGCTTCTCCATAGACAGGGCCCAATCCTTGCTTGAAAATGGAGGTGTTTCAATCTGGAGAGTCTCTGGCAAAAAAGCTCTTAACAGTTTGAAGTGTGCAGACTTGTTTCTAATCCCCCTCATCCCCTCCTCTGCCCCACCCACCCATCTGAGCTGAGATGAGCTTTTTTTCCTTGCTAGCCAAAGCCTGCAATCTGCATAGCCTTTGTGCTGTATCATTTCTGTTTACATGCTGGAAGACAGCACTGAGGCTATGTTCACATGCAAACTTTTATTTCAAAATAACTTATTTTGAAATGAGTTATCTCAAAATAAAATCTTTATTTTGAAATAGCATATTTCAAAATAAGGGAAACCCTCAAAGAGAACTAGCATGCCCTGTGTGTGAGTATGCTATTTCGCTTCAAGAGAGGGGCAGCATGAGAGGTGTGGCAACACGGCCCCTTGACAGGGCCATGTTGCCAACCAGTCCCCTGCCTGGCTCTTGCCTAGAGAGCCAAACAAGGGAAAACAGCCCCCAAGCCAGGGATCCCCCTGTCCTGATTCCCCTGCTGTTGTTGGGGCAATGTGGGAGGGACCATGGGGCACCTCCTCTGCCGCCCAGCAAGGGGATCCCCAGAGCTGGCTCCCAAGGCTTGCCAGGGTGCCAGCTGCTTGGGCGCTGTTGGTTGGGAGCCTGCTTGTCCCAGCAGCCTGGGCTCAGCGACTGCCGCCCGGGCATGGGCAGCAGGAGCCACCTCTGCCCCCTGCCCAGGCTCAGCAGTGGCTGCCGCAAAGCCTGGGCAGGGGGCAGAGCTGGCTCCTGCAGCTCCTCCCTGGGTGGCAGCCGCTGACGACCCAGGGCAGGGGGCAAAGCTGGCTCCAGCTCCGGCCCCCCAGCGCGCTACTGCCGGAGTCCAGGCTGAGGGGCAAGCCGGCAGTGGGAGCAGAGCACTGCGGGCACCCCGGTCCCCAGCCCACGGAAGATGCGGCTCCTTCAGCCCCAGGCAGGCTCTGCAGCCTGGTCAGTTTCACAGTGAATTTGAGCAGGCTGCAGAGCCTGTCTGGGGCTGGCGGAGCTGCATCTCTCCTGGCCCCTTGCAAGCAGCCAGAGGCTGGAGGACCGGGGTGCCCACAGTGCTCTGCCCCACCACCGGGCTGCCAGCCCCCAAGCCTGGGCAGTGGGTCCAGCCGGCTCAGGACCCGCCACCTGGCCGGCAGCCGCTGAGCCGGGGCAGCAGGTCCAGCCAGCTCAGGGACCTGCTGCCCACCCTGGCTGTCCGCAAGCAGCTGCAGCATGTCCAACCAGCTCAGGACCCGCCACTCCCCCCTACTGCCGGCTAGTGGGGGCAGCAGGCCAAGCCAGCTGGTACCCACTGCCCCCCTGCACCTTCCCTCAGCACCTTGGCCAGGGTGCTGAGGGGGGTGGGCCTTCCTCCTAGGGTGCCATGCACCCTGGGAGGAAAGTCAAACCCATACTCCAAATAGTATTGTTTCGAGACATCGCGTCCCAACTGTATTGTTTTGAAACAAGAGCTATTTCTCTTTCAGGGGAGGTTTTAAAGTTCCAAAACAACGGACCTTATTCTGAAATGATGGGGTCCCGTCATTTTGAAATAATAAACGTTGTTTGGACGTGCCCAGTTTTATTTCAAAACAATTGTCATTGTTTTGAAATAAAAGCCTCGTGTGGACACAGCCTGAGTGTCTGCCTCCTCCCTGAGCTATGTGGAATACATGGAACGTGTTTCACTTAACTACAGGTATGATGCTGCAGGAAACATGATACCAGAGCAGTACTGCAAAGCATGTTATATGCCTTCACAAAGTAACCCCATTGCATTGTATTTCTGGCCTCAACCCATACAATTATATTGCAAAAGTGACCAGAAAAGTTACACAGATCATATCCCTGGGGTATCCCATGACATCCTCTAAGAAGGATTATTGAGGAGCATTGGGCCCTAATGGAGTGGGCAGTCACTGTAGGAGGACTATGGGTGGCAAGACTTTTGTAACAAGCTAGAATGCGACTCAAAACCCATTCTGATGGTCTCTGCTGAGAGAATGGAGAGCTGCTTTGTACTCAAAGGAGCTAAAGAACCTCAGAAAACCCTGAAAGGTCTTGTATGCTAAGTAGTAGGTGAGGGGGCCTGTCTTATGGCCCCAGAATGAAGGCTAGCCTCCTCCCTTGAGGAAAGGGGTAAAACATTCATAGTTGAATAACCTGCTTGATGTGAATTCTGAAGAGACTTTAGGCAGGAAACAAAGATGGGGGCATAAAGGTCACTGGGACACAATAAAGCGGGAGCATAAGGAAAGTCAGTCATGACTCATGAGTACCTGTAGCTCTGCTACCCTTCTGGCTGTAGTTATGACTACAATGAACAAAAGGCTTGAAGGACAGGTCAACGAGAGCAGCTACTCATGGCTTCAAATGGAGGATTGCTTAGATCACTGAGAACCAGATGAAGATCACAGGGTGGTGTAGATTCCTTGATGTGAAGAAATGTGTTAGCCAAACACCCAAAGGAGCCAAGCTGTAGTTGAGTAATCAAAATGGCTTGCTGGGGCCACCAGATTTGTAAGCTCTTCCACTTTTACAGGTAGGTTTTCCTGATGACTGATTTCTGCGCAAGAGGACAGCTTGCACTTTGTGACAGCGGCCAAAGTCTAAGGTAGAGAACCATTAAGGTGAGGAGGCAAGAGACTTGGGTGGGTTCCTGGAGCCCAAATCCTGTGTTAAGAGATTAGCTGTGATAAGAAGGTGAAGCAGCTGCATGAACTACACCTGCCTTAATCAAAATGCTGCAATTAGTGTGCTCACTCTTATAATGCTCGCTCTTGTTTAATTTTGTTCAGGCCCTTGGAAGTCAATGGAGTTGCAGAGTAGGGCACACATGAGGGTAGAAAACCCAGGGACGAGGAGGTTGTTGACCACATTAGAGGCTGCATGCCCCCCCCCCCCATGACCAGAAATGTCAGCAATTGGATGGTGTTGCAAAGAAATCCATTTCCATGAGGTGCCAAGACCGGCAAATGTTCTAAATTACAGAGTGCCTCAAAATGTTTAACCCAGGGACCTGTTTTCTCCGTTCCTAAAATGTCAGGGAGATCTCTAGTGCCTATTCATAAACCAGTCACTAAGAAACATTGTTCCAAAAAAAACACCCAAGTTGCTGAGTTCCCATTCATGGTTCAGTTGGAAGTGCCTGCTCAGAGTATCTGCTATGGCGTTCTGTAGACCCCCCCCCCAAAAAAAGGGAGATCAGTGCGATTTCCATGCATTGGAATATAGACAGTCCTAGTGACTCTGTGCATGAAGATTGGGACCTTGCTTCCCCTTGACAATCGATACAGTATACTGTTGCTTTGTTGGTCAATGTAAAATTGTCTGGGGGAGACCTTAATGTTACAAAGCAAATACTGGCACATTTAGTGAACTACCCTGACCCTGAGAATGTTAATGAGTAGAGAGCCTCCTTTAGGAATCCATTTGACCTGGGCTTTGGAGGTGGGTACCCCAGCTCACAAAGGGAGTCAAGAACAGGAGGAGGTATGGTCATTCATTTGGAAAGACTGTTTGCTGGGGTGAGGTGGGGTGGGGGGAGCAAACAGTCCTGTCTGAAGGTATTGAAGGTGAAGTCTTGGATGAGCCCGTCACATACTGTATCCTCACGTACACCCTTGAGGTATAATCTGTGTATCATTCATGTTCATACTTGCAGTGTAAGTGTGTATTAGATCAGTGTTTTGTTTTTTTCAAATTTTTTTCTTGGGACCCAGTTGAAAAAGAAAATCACTTTTGTCCATGACCCAACAATTATATCTTTCAGCAATGCATTCCAGTCTCGCAGCAGCAGCACAGACTGCCGTGACCTAGTACTGGAGCATCTGCAACCCAGTACTGGGGCCTGGCCCTTGATTAGAAAACCACTGCATTAGCTGATGCAAAGTATGCCAGGTAAGGTGGTTTTGGCATGCTTTCACCATACTGAACATTACTGTTATGTTAGCATTTTCCTGCAATATCTTACACATGTACAGATGTGAAACTCTGCCATGTCATGTCCCCAAATTTGTGTCTCACATGGCTTGAATAGATGCAGACAAACACAGAGCTTTGGTTTTGTGCCCCACAGAGGCAAGCATACAGGAACAATAGACCAAACTATACACCTGAAAGCTCCTGGGCTCAAGAGGGTAAGATCAAGGCCTTTGCCAGACATGGATGAGAACCTGACCAGAGGGGGTATCCAGGAAACTTGTTAAAAGAAAGAGGCACCTTTGTCCAGGACACTCACCTCAAATTAGGCTCCCAATCACCATCAAGGACTAGCACCTTATGTGAAATGACAGAAATCATGCATACCAATGTCTTTGATAAATTGATGGACAAGTGTAAATGAGCTTGCAGATACAGTGAGCAACACTGAACCCTGCAAGATGGTAGTTCCTAGGTTTGAATCTGGGACTGGGGGTGTTTGCTGTTTTACCATCTCCTGAGTGGCTAGCTGGAGGGCTCCTCCACTGGGTGTAAGACCGATTATATGCAAGAGGCTGAGTGTGAGCTGAGGAGTGGGGATTCACATAGCAAAGTGGAGTAAGTCAAGGCCCAAGAGTGGACAATTAGTGTGAAACAGCTGTGTACTAGTCCAAATAGTGAGAGGGGAGTGTCACAGAGGCATCAGAAACATACAAACCAACATGTGCCCTAAGAGCTGCAGGAAAACCCTTGCTGTAGGTTATGGGCTCTGTTATAGTGTGGCACAGAGACTAGCTATCATAGCAAACTTGTCTATAAGTAGGTAGACTGTAGCAGTTGAGGAGTCCAGAATGGCCATGGGGAAGTCTATCCACAGTACTAGCTTTAGGGGAGACTTCTCCAGTTTCAGCCAAAGAGCCTGGGAGTGAAATAAGGTTAGGTCCCTATTGATTGCTTTCCAGACCTTGAGGAAGGAGTGACACATAAGTAGCCAATCATCCATACAGGGAAAGATAATTATTTCCCACTGATGCAGGTGAAATAGTTGACAAAGGGGACCTTTGCAAAGGCCCTGAGTGGAGCTGAAAGCCCCTTAGGAGTAGTTCACAGGCCTCAACAATTTGTCAAAAAGAGCAGTTTGGAAAGTGGTAGAACGTAGGGGTCGCTGTTGAGGAAGGCCCTTTTGTATGAAATCTCGACCTCTTGCAGGGGGATGGAAGAATTATTTATAGGTAGGCTTGGGATTGCACTGGTCTAGTACACTGAGCCATCTGCTAAATCATCCCATTACCGCAGGTTTATAGGTCCCACCGCAATTGCAGTGTCACCCTGGAATCTTTAAGGGACAGGAACCAAGCATCAGTGCTGTTATTGAAGAGCTAAGATCCTTCAAAAGGGAAGTCCTTGAAAGTGTTCTAAGACTTCTGTGGGCCCAAGGCTTGGAGCCAGCTAGCTTGGCGTATGATAGACATGCTTACTATCCAACACAGCGCTGCTATGAGGAAAACTTGCAAAGATGCCTTTGTAATTATATGACTTTCTCAGAAGGTCTTGAGACTGCTATGAAAATTTGGTATACTTAGCAAAATACAATTTTACAATAAAGGCCTAATAGTTTGTGATCCTGAAATGAAGCCCAGCTGATGTGTAGCTGTTCTAGGGTCAGGAGGTCCAAACTTTGAACTCTTTCTCCAAGGAGGGTCAATCTGAAGCAAACATATTGATTCCTCTTGTAGACCACATCCAGTCCCTAGAAGCTGGAGGTGGGAATAGGAAAAAGAACATTCAGTGCTTTGTCTGGTACATAGGGTTTCTGTTATCCCACTTGCAGGTGGGTGGAATGGTTTGCAGAACAGGAACTTGCCATACCATGCAGATCTTGCCCTGGGAAGTACAACGGAGAATATCCCCTGGGGGTATTGTTTCCTGTACTTCTTTCAAGGGGACCTTGAGGGATTTGACTATCCTTTTCATTATGATCCTGAAAGGCACTGAAAGCATAAGTGCAGGATGATGGTGGGCCCAAAGCCACCTCATCAGGGGAAGAGGATGATTTATCGGATGAAGGTGTGTCTTCTTCAACTGTTGGCTCTTGGTGCTCTGAGATTTCATCCTGTGGTGAAGGTTCATGTGCCACTAATGGCTGTTGCCATGCCAGTGGCTGCTGGTTTAAATTGTGTCTTCTTACAGGAGAAATACTGGTCACCATAAGAAACCCACATATTTCACAAGTGCCAAGGCAGTGGCACATCAAGAGAAGATCCCAGGGTCCCCCTACCAAGGATGAGATGAACATTAACCAGATTCTGGAATCTCCTTGGAAAATGCCTCCAAAGAAAGAGGTTGGTATGGAAAGAAGAGTCCTGGACAGAAACATCTGAAGCAGTGAAGTTATCCTCTCCTCAGTTCAGCAGAGGAGCTCAAAGAATTGGTACTGGGGGCCACAAAGGTACTGGAGGCAGGGTTGAATTAAGACATGCTCAGGCCCTAAGCTATGTCAAGATTCAGAGGCCTCATACCATAAAAAATAAAGAGAAAAAAGTGTATTACATTATAACAGAAAAGGTAATGAAAAAATGAAACTGTTATTTTCGCCTACATACCTGGGCAAAGATGCAAAGAAAAAACTAAATAAAACATGTATCTTGCAAAAAGCTTTATTTGCATTATCAAATACCTTAGTTATCTCTGACATATTTAGAGGCCACTCATAATGTGAAGCCTTAAGCTATTGTTTACTTGGCTTGTGCCTAAATCTTTAGGATAGAATCGAATCATAGAGTTGGAAGGGACCTCATGAGATCATCTAGTCTAACCCCCTGGGGTTTGAACCCAGGACCTTCTGCATGTAAAGGAGATGTGCTAGCCACTACACTGACACTGACACCAACTGGACTGAAAATGGGCCAAAAATTGAGCTACTACTAATTAAAATCCCCAATCTAGAGAGCACACACAAAGATAGTGAACTGATCCGCTCTAAAGTGCTCTAAAAACACTAATGAACTAAAACTTACAAAAGTTCTGTGAGGCAGGTGATCTGATGATAAAAAATGGAGTCACAGGCAGATTTAGACCCAGTGTATCAGAAGCCATCACTGACTTTGGGAAGCTCAGTTTTGCCATGGAACTCCTTGTTTGCTTCTACCTCTTTATTTTCAGCTGAAGGAATAGCTTTCTTGCCCTTCTCTGTGCTTTCGTTCTAGTGCAATCCCACAAAGATATGCTATTTGAAGGAAAAAGTGCAGTGTTTTGCCTTTTCATCTCTCAGATCAAAGTCTCATAAATTCCTTACAACAATAGGAGATATACTCTAGGCAATCAGCAAAAGACCAGTGTAAAATATCTGCACTGGAATAGTCTTTTCAGCATTAATACAGAGTCAGCATTAGGCTGCTCTCTTGAGATTTCAGGCCAGCAGCTGAAAAATAGTGCACACCTCCCTCTTTTTGGGAAGGGGAGAGAAATGTGTGCGCAGAGTATTGGGACAGCACAGGCTATTAACCTGCAGTTGCTGCTAAGCTATTACGAAAACTAGTGCACAAGCTTATGATACCACTATGCAGAGATAAGAGTAGCAATTCTAGAGAAACACACTTTCAGGGAATTAAGGGGGGTGGTAAAAGGCAATATAATATACTCAAAGACATGGCAGAATGCAGTTACCATGGTGTCTGCATGCAATCTGTAGACTTGAATGATCTCTGAGCCTAAGTGCAATCCTTCAGCTTGGGCAGGAAATATTCAACTCCCACTTTAGGCCAGAACTATGTTGCATTTAAACATTTCTGACATTTATAAAATGACTAGAATGAGAATATCAATTTTATTGGTAGCCAAGCATTTATAATGAACACACATGGTGAGCCATATAGGCTTGGCACGAAGCAACCCACTGCACCTCATCCAAACTAAACTTTACTAAAACTTCATAATAGAACACCACTGTCAGAATCTGAATTTAATAAATTCATCTCTATCTTCTGTCCACACTGAATGAAAAATGATATTGCTGCAAGTTACTCTCAATTTTATCAAAGCTTTGGTGATTCCAGAGACGCTGATAAACTTAAATCCTTTCTATAATATTGGAGTTCAAATAATCACTGCACAGCATGTACAAGGCATGAAACTTTTAAATTCTCTTTAGTCCCCACTTACTGTTCAGTTTCTCCTCCCATTCCATCTCTCTTTTTCCAGAGCCTCCCTGCTAATTAGCAGGAGCAAACTTCAAAACAGCAGTTGGTAGAGAGTTTTCAAAAAACAAACATGTCTTCGTTCTTTGAGGCCTGCCATCATTGAGCCACGTCTCTCATGTCGCACCCTGCCTCAGAGACAGTCAGGAAAATGCAGCTGACTACGAAAGGGCCAGAGATGGAACATTTTCAATCATGAGTGTTTGATTTATGAATTAGTTTCCAGTGGCAATAAGACTTCTTCAAAGCCTACTGATGTCCACAGTGTACCATAACCCTTGAATGAATGACCCTTTAAAAGAGCTGGCTGAAATGTTTATAACTTATGGGTAAAAAAATTGTCTAGAAAAATCAGGTTTTGTGAAAAAAATCAGAAACAACCATTTGTCAAAATTTTAATTTTTTGATAAAAAAAATTTCAAATAAAAGAATTGATCAATAGGAAATTGTTTCCAAAATCTTCATTTTGAAAATGTGAATAAACCTGTGTTTCTTCTCCTCTCTTTTTAAACTCTTCCGTACTCCCTTTATTTTCCCTAGCTGAAAAACCTTAAAAGTGAAAGAATATGAATTTAGTCAATTTAGAACAAAACGTTCATTCTAGTTGCCGCTCTAGCTCAAAAACAAGGCTCAAATCTTCTCAGTTTGGGCAACTAAAAACTGAGCGTCCCAAAGTAAGTGATGGCTTCTGATACACTGGGTCTAAATCTGCCTGTGACTCCATTTTTTATCATTAGATCACTTGCCTCACAGAACCTCCAAGTCTCTTTCCCCCCACCTCCTTTTCTCCCTCAACTGCCTCTGAACCCCAAGTCTGTTTCCCTCACAGCTCCTGCTCCCACCCTATCCACACCTGTGGCCACAACCCTGGTTCTGATTTTAGCTCCCAACATGCTGAGTGAGTAGAGCAGCCTGCCTGAGTTAGCTGACTAGCAAAGACAGGCTGCCAGTGTTGCGGCTTGTGACTCCCTTCTGCTGCAGCTCTCCAGCTAGTTGGGGGGCTTAGCCTGTGACACACTCACTGCTGTGCGGTGACACACTTCTGTGTCACAACACAGCGGTTGAGAACTGCTTCATCAGAGGAATGAAGTTCCAGAATAGCCTTCCAAAGGGAGCCGTGGGGGCTAAACACCTAGCAGCTTTCAAAACGGAGCTTGATAAATTCATGGAGTGGATGGAATAATGGGACAGCCTAGATTGACAATTGACTGATATTTGGCTCCTACTGAGAGATATGCCAATGGGACAATTGATGAGGTGGGTTCTTAGTTGTTATAAAGAATTCTCTCTTAGGTGTCTGACTAATGAGTCTTGCCCAGATAGTCTAGGTCTAACTGCTCTCTACATTGGGTTCGGTAAGGAATTTTCCCTCAGGGCAGATTGGCAAAGGCTTTGATGGGTTTTTACATTCCACTGTAGCATGGGGCATGACTCAAGTGCTGGTGGATTCTCTGTACCTTAAAGTCTTTAAATCATTAACTTAGTCCAGGGGTGGCCAAACTTATGGTACCCAAGAGCCACACAAGTTGACTATCAAACCTCTGAGAGCCACACTGAGGCATATAGCTATATACTTTTACTTCCTCCAAAATTACTAAATTTAAAATTCATAGCACACTTTAATTTTATCATAAAAATAGGACACATATTGATCCTGCTAATGTCAGATTCTAATAATTGCTTAAGGTTACCATGAAAATTAGGCCTATACAGTAAAAACTTAGCTGCTGCTCCATTTAGACGACTTCAGGCTAGTGGCAAGTTTTTAAAAGCCTGACCATGCTGCACTTCTCCCCATCATCCCCAACCATGCTGTGCTTCTTCCCACCATCCTGGCCCCCTCCTGAACTCCTAGGCTGGGGCTGGTTTCCTAAATTGATTTGCTGACGTTCTTCCAGGAGCCATAATTTTTCATTCAAGAGCCGCATGTGGCTCCCGAGCCACAGTTTGGCCATGCCTGGCTTAGTCATAGTTTGAGCAGCGTTTCCCAAACTAATTTGGCCATGGAACACTTTTGGGCTTGAATTATATTGCTGGCATACATACATGCTGGTTTGGGGGCAGGGGAGAGGAGTGGAGTTTCGTACCAAAAAATTGCTGCACATATTGCTCAAAAGTTGATTGAAAGGGTTTAGGTTTTTTGGGATGTCTTATTTGAAAAACTACTCAAAGAGTTCCAGATTGGCTCATGAATATTCCTAATTGTGTGCCTCAGAATAATTAAAGGAATCAGGATGTGCCACAGCTAAGAAAAATGTGGGAAACACTGCCCTATCCACCACAGTCAGCTCAAACTCTTGCCAGGTAGCCTGGGGAAGGGAGTTGACAAATTTTTCCAGGGACTGCCAGATGTTAAAAAGGTATCCCCACAACAGTGCTTGCTGGTTGGATGCCCTCAGCTGCAAACTTAGGCAAATAAACTTAACCTCGAAATAAATCCAGGTTCTTGGTGGCTTCATTTTTTGGTGTGGAGCTCACCTGATTCTGCCCATCATGTTCATTTGTAGATGTGGCCACCAAAGACCCTGGGAAGTAGTGGATGTAGAGGTACTTTAACACCTTGGCTGGTATGTAATATTTCTTTTCTGCCCCTTTGAACGTGAGGAACAGGGAAGCAAGGGATCTGCCACAGTGCCTTAGACATCTTCACTACCTCCTCGTGTATTGAGAAAGCCATCCTGGATGGGATTGCCATTGCTAGGATGCCAAAGAGTTCATCTAATGACTCCTTAAGCTATTCCACCTTGAGACCCAAATTGGTTACCACAAACTTAAGCAGCTCTTGGTAGCCTTTGAAATCTTCTAACATGGCCTTGATAGAGGTGAAGAGGAAGAGAAGGCTGGCAATTGCAGGGTGGGAGGAGCAGATCCTCCTCACTGGTTGAGGTAGCCCCTGTTGGGGTGTTTGAGGGAGTCCCTTATTGGTCAGATTCCACATGTAGGATTGGTGCCATGCCCAGATCTAGCAAAGTTCTTGATATCAAGGATCTCATGAGTAATGAGATTGTGGACAGGACTGGCTCTACTGTGAGGCCAGAGACAGACATGGCTTTGGGTGACAATTCTTAGGGGCGCCTAGCCCCCTGAAGATCAGGCTGGCTCCCACCTCTTCATCTCTTTCCTAGCAGCTCAGGCACTGTCAGTCAACCTGCAGCTTAAGTCAGGTAGACAGAGTGCACTTTAAACCCCTCTGCAGGCAGATGCTGGAGATTTATGCACTTCAGAAAACTGTTTTCAACCTCCATGAATGAGATGAGGGGGCACCAAATCAAAATTTGGCTGGGGGAGCCACAACCCTTTGAGCCGGGCCTGATTATGGGACCATGATTTGGGGAAACCCCCAAAAGTTCCAAGTGTCCCTGAGGCCATACACCCATTGGTGGCAACATTGGGAGTCTGGTAGTCTGATCCAAAGGCTGTCATCTTAGAAGGGCTACATCCTTTCCCTACAAGTCCAAGGAGGCAGAAATGTCCCTCCACACCACCTCTTGCGTGTTTGTTTTCCAGTGCTGGGAGTGTGAGTGCAATGAGCTCTGTGACCATATTTTTCCTTAGACTTTTAGTGAAGACTTGGAAAATGGTGCCAGGGCTCCAGGGCTCCACTTCCAGAGTCTGTGGACTGCTGCTGAGATCTCAGGATGTGGTGGTGTTCCAGGGATCAGTGCCATCACTCTGGGAGTAGCATCTACCATCCAAAGACAGGATTCCAACCTTTCGCAGTGCAGTTCTGGGCACTGGAACTGTAGATTTGGTTACTGCTGGTGCACTGCGGAGCAGCATCTCAGTGTCTTAATGCCAGTTTTGCCTTTAATTAGGCTCCATGAGGGATAGCTGTTTCTCAAAGCGCAGGTCCCCCTTCCTTAAGTGTAGGCAGCCCTGAGATCACCAGAAGGTCCTTCATTATCTAGAACACTTCAAACATAGTGAGGACTATCAGGCACTAAGGACCTTTTCTCCTTCATGGAGCTGGCAGTGGGGCAAAGAGGTCCTGACACCCACGTTGGTGGGGATAAGTGGTCAGACACAGGTCTCACTGAAGTTCCTATACTTTTGTTCACAGAAAAATGCCAAGAAGCACCCCCATTTGGCATGGACTTTCTTTTACCATTTCTTTGGTACCAGGGATGCCAAGCGATGCCTGTGCCAGGAAGCACTCTGCTCTGATGATGAAGTGCTTGGCAACAAGTGCCAATTTCTGAGTCTGATGTCTCAGGTTTTTTTTGTTTTTTGGGGTTTTTTTTTTTGCACGCACGGGTGGAAACTTTTGCAAATTTTGCCCTTTTCCTGCATGTGGGCTTTCCCTGAGCACATCAGGCAGCTCTGATGTGGGTCACTCAGTGACATCAGCTTCTTGCATGAAGAGTAGGATTTAAACCCCGAGGATGAGGACAGGCCTCAACCTTGGGTCAAATGCAACTCAAAACTAGTCCTAAGACTAACATTAACAAGAAAACTAACTATATACTCTGGGGAATAAGCAGACCATGAGGTTGACAAAAGACATGCAAGAGCTAATGAACATTCCAGCACTGTCATGCAGCACAAAAAAACTGAGAGGAAGGAGGGCCAGCAGTGCCCTGTATATGGAAATGCACACACAATGCTGCAAGAGGCACTAGAACTGGTCCTCTGAATATCACTAAGGGAAAAATTTCCAGCACAGGTGCATGTGGCACACTCACATCTGATTAAAAATGGGCATGAGTAAAGAAGAAATAACTCTTGGAGGTGTAAACTGGCTCATTCATCAGTGGAGTGTTACTTCTAAGCCTCCACTTCTCTGGGGGCTTCACCATAGCCCTTCTAGCAGGGGAGGGCATGTTGTCAACAACGTCTCACACAGACCTAACACCTTGCTAAGTGACAACAGACAAAGCCGAGAACGTATAGCATTTCTGTACGCGGGGACTGAAAGATGGACCCTTACCATCACTGTAGTGAAGAAGTTGTACACCATTCAGATGAATCACCTCCAAATGATCAAAAACATCATATTGTAGGAATTAAGGTTGCAAGAAAAGATCTGTTTTCTAAGTAAACAAGTCCAGCTCTCTCAAATGCTTTCTAAATATTTGAAGGTGATATAGTCCTTTGCTCTGAATGTCTACCAACTTCTCTGCAAGAATCATCTTGGACTCTGACCTTACAAAGTAGGATGGAAAAATGCTTTGGAAGACCCAAATTACTATAGCTGGATGGCATCAACAGACACCTGTCCCACACAAGCATCACACCCTTTTACATGCCAGATTTAGCTCAGGACAGAACATCAGGGAGACCCATAATGCATCCAAACAACAGCAAAGGAACTAACCTAGCCAAATGTAAACTGAGCGTAACATTTAGCCTGATGTAGGGGAGGGCAGTAAAAATGGGACAGGCTCAGAAGCTAAAACAGGGAAAGAACAAGTTAAAAATTACCTAGAAAAGTTAGATGTCTTCAAGTCACCAGGGCCTGATGATGCACACCCTAGTATACTCAAGGAGCTGGCTCAGGAGCTATCTGAGGCATTGGCTATTATCCTTGAAAAATCACGGAAGACTGGATAAGTCCCAGAGGACTGGAAAAGGGCAAATATAGTGTCCATCTATAAAAAGGGGAAAAAAGGACATCCCAGGGAATTATAGATCAATCAGCTTAACCACTGTACCAGGAAAAATAATGGAGCAAATAATTAAGGAATCAATTAGCAAGCATCTAGAAGAGAATAAGATGCTAAGTCAGGGGTCTCAAACTCAAATCACCACAATGGCCACATGAGGATTGGAATATTAGCCCAAGGGCTGCATTACTGAAACCTCTTCATACAGCAGAGTCATCAGTTTATTTAATTAAAATTAAATTAAAATTAATTGAATTCAAAATGATTGTAAATAGAATTAATGAATTTTTAATTAAATTTAATTATTAGAAGGCTTTTACATTACAAATTTTTTTAAGTTTTTTTTTAAAAATGGAGAAAGGGAAGAGAGGGAAGGAAAAGAAAAAAAAGGAAGTGAAAGAGAAGGAAAGGAAAAAAAAGGAAAGAAGAGATGAAAGAGAGTCCATGCCACTTCTTACAAGTGGCAGGAACAGTCTCTGAGCGCAGCTCGGAGATGACTTTTGCTGCTTGTAAGAAGCAGCAGGAATACTCTTCCTCTTCCAGCCTCTTCCAAGAGGCTCTGAGCTGGAGATGGTCCATGCCACTTTTCACAATTGGCAGAGGCAGCTTCTGAGCTGCCACTCCGAGACAGCTCGCAGCTCTCGCAGGGACCATCTCTGGCTCTGAGCCTTGTATACGAGACTGGAAGAGGGAGAAGAGAGGGTTCCCTGCAGCTCTGACCCCAAGAAACATCCCTGCAGGGCTCTGTCTAATCCCCCACCCCCGCCCCGCTCACAGGCAGCAGCAGGCTCCAGCTCCTCCTGGCTGGCCGGCAGTGGGACTGCCTGTGCCGAGGCCCGGAAGCACTGCCGAAGTACTGAGCAGGACCCCTGGAGTCAGGCAGCTGCGGCTCAGCTGCCGGCTCCCAGCGGCAGGGCTCCTAAAAAGCCGGCCAGGGGTATGAACCCCTGAAATCCTGACTGTGTTACAGACCGCAGGTGGCAATTCCGCGGGCCGCATGTTTGAGACCCCTGTGCTAAGTGATAGTCAGCATGGATTTGTCTAGAACAAAACATGTCAAACCAACCTGATAGCTTTTTATGATGGGGTAACAAGCTTTGTGGATAGAGAAGTAGTAGTAGATGTGGTGTATCTAGATTTTAGTAAGGCTTTTGAGTCTTATCTTGTATCTAGATTTTAGTAAGGCTTTTTTTAGTCTCGCATCATCTTCTCATTAACAAACTTGAAAAGTACAATCTTGATGGAGCTCCTATAAGTTGGGTGAAAAATTGGTTGGATAACCACTCCCAGAGAGTAGCTATCAGTGGTTCACAGTTATGCTGGAAGGCCATAACAAGTGGGGTACTGCAGGGATTGTCTCTAGGTTTGGTTCTGTTAAATATTTTCCATCAATGATTTAGATGATGGGATAGAGTACGCTTATAAAGTTTGCTGATGATACCAAGCTGGGAGGGGTTACGAGTACTTTGGAGGACAGTATCACAATTCAAAACGATTTAGACAAACTGGTGAAGTGGCCTGAGGTAAACAGAACGGAATTCAATAAAGACAAGCGTAAAGTACTCCACTTAGGAAAGAACAATCCATTTCACATATACAAAATGGGCAATGACTGCCTAGGAAGGAGTACTGCAGAAAAGGATCTGGGTGTCATAGTAGACCACAAGCTAAATATGAGTCAACAGTGTAAGGCTGTTACAAAAAACACAAACACCATTCTGGGATGTAGTAACAAGACATGAGAAGTAATTCTTCTTCTCTATTCCACTCTGATTAGGCTTCAATTGGAATATTTTGTCGAGTTCTGGGTGCCTCATTTCAGGAAGGATGTGGACAAACTGGAGAAAGTCCAGAGAAGAGCAACATGAATGACTAGAGGTCTGGAACACTTGACTTATGAGGGAAGATAGAAAGAGCTGGGTTTGTTTAGTCTAGAAAAGAGGAGACTGAGATGAGACATGACAACTGTTTTCAAGTATCTAAGAGGCTGTCATGAGGAAGAGGGAGAAAAATTGTTCTTCTTAACTGCCAATGATAGGACAAAAAGCAATGGACTTAAATTACAGGAAGAGAGGTTTAGTCTGGACATTGGGAAAAAATTCCTAACTGTCAGGGTGATTAACCACTGAAATAAGTTGCCCAGGGAGGTTGTGGAATCTCCATCATTGTGAGTTTTTAAGAGCAGGTTAGACAAACAGTTGCCAGGGATGGTTTAAGAGGGTACTTGGTCCAGCCATGAGTGCAGGAGACTGGACTTGATGACCTGTCATGGTCCCTTTCCAGTTTCTATGATTCTATAATGTTACAGCAAAATCAAAGAAATTAATTTACATCTACTATTAAAGCGTACCTTATTTTTAATAGTTAAACCTAAAAACATTTCCAGTTTGAAATTGTGAATGCTCAGATACTAAGGTGATGGGTGATGTACAAAACTCTTAAATAAATAAGATAGATTGGATTCCAGTGGCACCTTATAGGCTAACAGATTTCGGCAAGCAAAAGCTTTCATGGGCTCCAAGCCACTTTGTCAGATGCAGGTGCAGGTTGGAGCCCACAAAAGCTTACATCTGAAGAAATTTGTTAGTTTATAAGGTGCCAGAGGACTTTCATTGTTTTTGCTGTACACAGACTAACATGGCTAGTCCTCTGGAAATAGATTAGTTTGATATTTTGTTTGGGCTAATTATTCCAATTACTGTTTAAATTAAGTTGATGGCACTAAACTGCAAGAGGAGTTGGACAGTAGAAAGCACAGCGTTCATACTCCTTAAACCCTGAGGGAAAGCTGTTACTCGGTATCTTGAGCTAATGTAAAATAAAGATGAGAAAGACCTCTTAGGTCACCAAGCCCAATTTGCCTCCAGTGCAAGACTGGCCCTACAATACATATTTCCATACCTTTATCTAGCCTAGTTTTAGAGGTCCAAAATGTCTTTAAGGAAACAAAGGCTATGTTCAACCTCATCCCTTCCTTTCCTCCTTCCAGTTTTCTTGCCCTCCCACACAGAAGATTGCACAACTCTTGTGCAGCCACTTTATTTAGCTCCCTTTCTTTCTCTTTGCCCATCTTCCCACTGCTGCTCACTTTGGCTCCCTACCAGTTCCTTCATTAAATCCCATGAATACAGTTGCCAAATCAACATGATATTAGCCCAAGAACCAACAGAGGAAGTTGTCCCATTCTGTAAGTTCCCCCATCTTCAAAGCATCTGACAAAGTGGGATTTTCTCCCATGAAAGCTCATGCAATAAATATATTTGCTAGTCTAAGTGCCACAGGACTCCTTGTTTGTTTCAGAGGAAGTTTGATTGTGTTGGAATCAGGTGACTGGATATAGGCAGGCTTCTGGTAGGGGAGCCAGAGTTCCAAACCAGCATGTTTCATCTCTACCAAAATTTTTACCTAATCTGTGTTAACTCTCCTACTGGTTTTGTCTGCAAAATCTTAGAAACTGGTTAGTGTTCAAAGAATTAAGCATGGGCGTACTGAACATCTAATATCAAATAAGGGCAATAGTATTAATGCACAGACAATTACCAAAAACAATCATAAGGTATAAATCCAATTGTTATACTGAACTGTTCAATCATGCAATCAGAAGTGGCGCAACGCAGTAAGCCTGGTAAGCGTTGCAGGGGGGGTGCCGATATTTGAGGGGTGCCAAAAAGGGGAGCACACTGTTGTGTTGCGCTCTGACATCACTTGTCTGCGCCGGCATCTGCTGCGCTTGCGGGGGGGGGTGCCAGAAACACTAGCGCCGTTCCTCCACGGAATAGGATGTTAGCAATTAGAACAATAACTTAAGTTTTCAAAAGTGGAAGCCTAAACCCATAATAGCTGGATTTTCAAATCATTTAAGCAATTTAGGAGCATGTCCCATTGACTTCAATGGGATCTGTCCTCTTAAGTCATTTGACAGGGTAACAAGCTTTTGTAGCTGGAGGGAAGTAATAGATGTGATACGCCTAGAATTAGTGAGGCTTTTGCTACTGTCTTACATGATCCTGGTGTAGTGCCCAGGATTAGATGCATATCTAATGGTGAATCCTCAAACTTAAGGCCTGGCTCATGGGCACAAACCATGATTTAGGGCTGTGGCAGGTTGAGGGTTTACCATTACATATGTATCCAGACTTTAAAAAAAAAAAATTAAAACATTAAACTTTAATTAAAAATAATTTGAATTTAAACATTTAAATTTTAATTTAATTTTAATTAACTAGACTGGTGGTTCTTGAGCGTTTTAAAAAAGGTTGGGAACCACTGGTCTAGCTACTTAATCCTGCCATGAGTCCTGTGGGGACTGGACTGGATGACTTATTGAAGTTCCTTCCACAGCTATACTTCCGTGATTCTGGCACTTAAAAAATCCCACAATTAGATGCCTAAAATACTTTGGGTGCATGAAGTTAGGCTCCTCGTTTTGAGAATTTGGCCAGAACCAAATTTAATTAGCTATCTTGATAGCCTCCTAATGTATATTAGTCAAATAGCCATTTCCCCCTTTCAGCTTCACTATATTTTAGGGAAAAGCTACAGAACTAGTTGAATGCCTTTGAAGGAGAAAGCAAAAGGTTAAAAAAGATAAGTAGAGGTGTCTAGGTATCGGCTCAAGGCCTAGCAAAGTAATCCAAGAAAGTGGGCCTGAATGGCATGCACATAGGGCACGGGATCATGATAACCTCATCAAAATTGGCACAAGCTAAATATGAGAAAGTACTAAGACAAAGATGAGAATGTACTTGAATAAAGAATTGGAGAAAGGTGGTGCTAGTCCGGTCTCATGCCAAAAGAGATAAGGAGGTATGCTGGGTCGAAGTGACCTGTACAAAGGAGAGGTTCGGCCACGTCATGACACCTGGATGGATGGTGATGCCCAGGAACCTATCAAATTAAGGGGTGGCATCAAAGGAGGGATGTATAAGTCAATTCAGATAAAGTATAAAAGTAGGAGCCCCAGAGCCCAAACTTTGTGCAGCCAAGAGGGTGACAGCCAGTCCTGCTGTCAGTTGAGCTGTTCCATTGCATTGAGAGCACCAATGCTGCCAACAAATCTGTTGATATGGATTGTTTGCCATAGTGCTATGTTGCAATAAAGCCTAGCCTGGCACCTTCTTTTCTACAAAGACCCATGGTCGTGTTGGTTTCCTCGATCGTGAGTGTTGTCTCAGTTTACTCACACACAGATTCACACACGCAGCCAAACTGATATCAGGGCTGGTCACAGAACAACACTGATAAGAACACATCTTGCCTGACGTGCCTCATTGGACTCTGCCCGGCGTACCACAGCCTTTAAGAAAACCTCTGCCCCATATGATATTAAAACCAAGAATATTCCTCTTCAGTAAATGCAACAGCATTGGAGCATAAGTACTTAGCATCCCATTGTCACTTCAAGACGAGAAGACTCCTGTGACCACACATTTGGTAGTCTTGTCTGTAATGATTCTCAGAATCAAATATGGATACAACCTTAGATGAAAGACCAGCAAAGATCATAGAACAAAGAGCCACCAGATCAACCTTCATGGGTTTGGGTAGTTTTCAGTACCATGGACGTGTAAAATAGTAATATTCTCCAACATATTTAATACTGAAGGGTTATTTCTGGATATGATTACCACTTATTGTTAAATCCATACTACTGATCATGAGTCATTTCATGAAAGCATTGCTTTCCTCACCCTAAATTTTCATTATTAGAAATAAGACTAGAAGTCAAAACATAATAACGGTCAGGTTTATTGTGTCGAAGTGAAAAAGGTAATGTTATTTCCTCTACTGAATTCAAGGTTCTGTTGCATTAAAAAACTACATTTAAAATAAATTATGCATCACCATGAGCTTATCCTGACACTTTTTCTGGGTGACAAATTATGAGACTAGTTTAGAAAAGATTTTTTCTTTCTATTAAGTGTTTTCCTTGTGATAACTTGACAGTGAAAAGTACAAAATAAGACAGCAGTCTTGACACTAGAGATTATCAGTTGAATGGATTCAATTTCACAGATGTTGCTAATACTACTTTCATTAATACTATTAACAAAATATAGAGTAAAATGAGAAGTGCTACACACCATAAATTTTCTTTCTGTATTTCTACACAA
The DNA here is from genome assembly GCA_007922195.1 of Podocnemis expansa. Taxonomy (NCBI): domain Eukaryota; kingdom Metazoa; phylum Chordata; order Testudines; family Podocnemididae; genus Podocnemis; species Podocnemis expansa. The sequence continues at coordinate 49,851,800 of ML681982.1, read as the reverse complement.
CAGATTTTCAAGAAGGAAACAGTACAGAGCGTACATAGTTTTATCATGTTATTTTAAACCCAATAAAAGCTACTTGGACAAAGAGGTATTTCATAGGTTTTTTAAAAGGTATGTTGAGAGAAATTTGTCCATTTAATCTCTACACATTGAGAACCCAGAAAGAAAGATGGGAAACATTTTGGTCCTGACTCTCTCTCGTCTAACCTGCCCATTTAGCTGTTTAAGGCTTCTTCAAGCCATCTGTTTTGTGTAGTAGCTAGGTCAGTGTTAAATCCAACATATCTCACAGAAGAATATTGTACATGCTTCCCCTCCACCCTTTTAAGAAACTTGTACCAAACACTCTATAATGCAATTGCAGGACCGGGAAAGTACATGAATAGCTACCTGAAAAGTGAATAAAAGTACAAACTTCATGGAAAGCTATATTACAATGATGTAACTGATGAAAATGTTGAGATGAGCAACAGTAAATGCAAGGAAACAAACATGAGATGTGCTCTCTTTTAAACATTTGCTTAGAGGCACAATGGAAATAATCTCACAGCTATAGAGAGTCATCACAGAAAGCTACTTATCTGATATACAGGTAGTCCTCACTTAGTGACCGGGTTCCGTTCCTGAAACCCGGTTGATAAACGAATTGGTCACTAAACGAGGAGCAGCCCTTACCAGTATTTCAGGCATAATGTACTTTACTGGTAGTGGGTTTTTCAACCATCGGTAGATAGTTTTAATGTCACCTTTGCATCATTTATAACATTTTTAATATATATTTTAAATGTTTTAAGCTCTAATGTACTGAACTTAGTTTGCATAGTGTACTGTAAATATAGGTAATCTGAGAGAGTTGATGTGAGTTCTCGTACATCGCCATAATACCAACTCATCAGAGAGCCGGTCATAACTCTGAGGGGTCACTAAACGAGTAGGTCACTAAGTGAGGACTAGCTGTAGTCTCAGTTCTGGGGGAGGAGTAGCTGAGGTCGAAATGGGTGAGTCCGTCCTTCTACTTGTTATGGAGAAAACTCCCTGACCTTTCAACTACCAGGCTATGGCTTTGTGTTGGTATAATGCCTACTTTGGTGTAGAGAGAGTTTGCACTGCCTTAGTACAATCTATTAGCTGAACTCCAGCCCTAGTTTTACATCAGCCAGTTCTCCTCCACACTCAGCAGGCATAGTCCTTAAAAGCTTATAAAATTATCAGTGCTCATGGTTGAAAAGGAAAACTATGGAAAAATAAAGCTATTAGAAGCAGTTGGCTTGCTTTGAAGAGGCTTTCAGGCAGTTTCTTTTTCTCACATGGCTACAATGGCTGGAATTTGAGATAGAAGAGATGCTTCTGATAGTTTTGAACAAGCAGTTTGAACTGTAATTTGTACTAGCTAAGGTATTTTATTTCCACTTTTACTACAAAGGAAAATAGATTAGGTAAGCTTTCCAGGAGAGAAGATAATTTCTATTGAACTTATGTCCATGTGCCTATCCTTTGGATCCAGTCAGATTCATTCTTCATGAAGCTATTTAAATGAGACTCCGAGGACAACAAACACCTTCTGACAGCATTCCATTTAAGACAAAAGCCAATTACCAAGCATCCTGAACTGCTATTACTGGTTGGAATGAAATACAGTGTGCTACTGAATCCATTAACTCATTGTTCCAAAACTTGTAAAAGTAGCACTAAGAATCTGTGATAGTAAGCAGTCTCATTAAATATAGGCTACCTTCAAAAGGTATGCAAACCTTTTCCTTGTAGTGAGAGCTGGGTGAAATATTGTGATGAAAAATGTAAATTGAATAATACCTAAACATTTCACAAATTTATGGTTGTTTTGCTGAATTTTTTTTGATCAAAAGAAAAACTAAAAACAATCAAAATAAAACATTTCAGTTTAACATTTTCTATTTTTTTTTATTTTTCAATTCAAAATTATTTTTTAAAATTAAAATGTTTAAAATTATTTTTTTTCAGGTTGATCAAAATGCTTAATTGAGCCTGAATTTTTCCCCCAATTTCTGAATCTGCTCACAATTAACAGAATAAAAGCATTATTTTAACCCAAAAGTGCAATTTGTTTTCAATTTTTTTTGGAATTGCCATAAACACTGATGTATCTACAGTATTATTATCCCATTTCTAATGGCAATCATGCACTATGCCTGAAACAATTCAAATCGGTGCTCCTGGTTGCTCTTTGATCTTTTAATAAAAAGCACTATATTTGTTTTGTATTAAAGGATGGACAGCCTTGACAGTGACGCTCTGAAATATTTGCCAAGTTAGACACCACATCTGACATTCAACACATGCATTATTTATACATGCCATTCAACCATGCACAAATTACAAGGTCTATTGTCAGGGCTCCTCTAATTACAAAATTAGTTACTTCTTACAACTCACAAGTGATGTGAAACTGACAACAGGAAAGAGATTTTTCATTTAACTGGATTTTTGCTATTTACATCTATTGAAAACTAATTTGTAAATGATATCTTTCCCTAGAGTGTGATGTTAACCTATAATGGCCTATGGAAGGTTTTAACTAGTTCATTAAGGTCAAGGGCTAGAATATGACCACACTTGAAATTAGTGCAGAAAAGTCAATGTGCATACATGTGCATACAGGCCCAGCCATACCACACTAGGCAGTCGATATTGTGGGCAATACTAACATCACAGCTGTGATTAAATCCTAGTTCAGGGGTCAGCAACCTTTTTCCTGAGCCCCATCTGGCCCCTCCTCCTTGACCCTTAGCCAGAGCCAGTGGCCCCCCTCCCGTGGAATAAAAAAGTGGCTACTGCCTGAAAATTCAGCAGTGGCCACAGATATTGTTGGGGTGATGGGGAGGGTGGGAAGGGAGAATCCACTAGCATGCTATGGAAAGAATCTACTGAGGGCGTTTCTCTTCTGTGGTGGCTGGGGCTGCTCTGGGTGGCTTCTTCGGTGGCAGGAGAGACTCAGCAATGACACAGAGGGTGCCACATGTTGCTCCAAATGGGCTTGTGTGCCACTGTTGGCACCCAAATCAAGGGTTGTCAACTGCTGCCCTAGCTCCTACCATTACTGTCTAGTCTCTTGTGAACAATACACTGGGAACTACTATGCTGAAGAGCTGTTAAAATAATAAGACAAAGATTTGATATAGTACTCAGTATAAACATTCTCACATTATGTAATTTCCTCAATGCGTAGAACTTCCAGAGCACTTTCTAACTGATATCAAAACCACAAGGAAAGTCAGCATCTAATAGCTGCCAGTTCATAATTTCTCATTTTAAAAAAAAACCCTGTCATTAGTCAAGATCTCTAAGAGCCTGATCTAAAAGCTGTTTAACTCAATTACTTATTGACTTCCATGGGTTTTGAATTAGGGCTCATGGACAGGTGATTACATCCATTGCAGGACTCCACCCTTTGGTTCATGATCTGGAATAAACTGTTGTTTTACTGGGCTCTGCTGTTTAGCCTAGGGACGGTTCCAAGCAAATAGCATGGTCCTGAAAACCAGGAGGTTTATGATTGCAGCAAAATAACTTTTTTTAAAAAAGTGTAACAGTAATGACCATCTTGCAATAGACAGCCCTCTTGCTGTACTCTGTCATAAATATTGGACTGTTCTTGCAACCCTGCCATTCCATTAGGAAAGAGTGAAGCATAATGCTAGTTAAGTTGAACAAGTAGAAATTAATCAAACCCTGTGTATTGGTCTGTCTGTGGAGTTGCCTTGCTTCCAGTTCAAACCCTTCCAACTGCCTGTTTTTAACTGGGGTCTCCTCAATAAAAGTCCCTTTGGGATGATGGGCTCTCTGAGTCCAGTTCTACTGAAAATGATATCTTTCCTATTTACAAACATTTTAATGCACGTATTAAAAACAAATATTTGACATCCAGACCCACCTGCTTTCCCTGTTAATGGCTGCACTTGGACTGTTGCGCCATTTCTGTGATAGGATATTCATATGTTCTGTAAATGCTAATAAGGAATCTGAACCATAAGAAACAGTTTTGTGTAACAAACTCTCAGCTGTTTGCATGCTGATTCCGTGTTACCATAACCATGTGGGTAGGTTGAAAAGAAGGTGTGAAGTCAAACTCCCACCTGTAGGCCAATTACTTTAATTCCTCCAAGGCTTTTGGATCTGCTATCTGTGAATACAATGTCTGGAATGGTGCATCTTGTAAAGTGTGATCACTAATTTGATCTTGTAGCAGACAGGGCACTCACTGGCCTCTCAGATATGTGACTGGTAATCAAGTAATACTTTTCATTCGGTAAATAAGTCTGCTCCCACCTTTTCCCATGGTCAGGTGGGTTGTTCAGGTAGTAACAGCAATACCAAGGATTTGGAACGGCTCTGTTTTGTTGCCAAGCACAGCATCGCAAAAGACTAGTCTGCTGGTCAGATTTAGAGGACCATTTGAGTGTTTTTCATATTTATATTTTGTATCTGCAATAATTCATAAGTGATATGCAATGTTTGGAACCAATGGGAAGGTTGTAGTCTGCTAGGAATGACTCCATGGTTTATATGTAGGTGTCATATCTGTATTAGAAGTTAGAAATATGTTTGTTCTATTTGGGTTCCAAATTATTTGATTCTGGGACACTCCCAGTATGAATAGCAGAAACCATTGTCTCCTTAATGGCCCATTAGGGAAGCTCCCACATATAGTGGGTCCAAGGAGAAACCTGTTGAGCCAGTGGGACTTGCTCATGTGATTCGGTTCCATTTCGATTTGTGAGGATTCTGTACAGCATGGGGAAGAACAGAAGTGATAAAAGGCAGCAGCATCAACACCATTTTGTATTCAGTCTCCAGTCTGCAACAAACATCCACCTCTGGAACTATTCTTCTGCAGCTGAGACCCACCAAGTGCTGGGTGCCTACCAGAAGAATTGGATTAACCTGCAATCTCCAAAATCTTCCAAAGATTTGCTTTCTATGAACTCAATCATTTGTATCTATGTGATTCACTTTGACCCTTCAACATCTCTTTTTTTTGTGTTTTTGATATTAAACTTTTAGTTGTAGTTACTAAAGTATTGGCTGGCAGCATAGTATTTTGGGTAAGATCCAAACCTGTATTGTTCTGGGTAATGTGGCTGACCCTTTGGGGTCAAGAAAACCTATTTCTTTAAGAGAACCAGTGGCTAGTTGGGGAGCAGAGGGGCTGATGTCTAATAAAGGGGGCTGTTTCTATTTTGTCATGCCTCTTGATAACTGGTGTGGTGAATCAGAGGCATGTTTTGTGACTGATTGGAAGACTAGTTTAAGTACCACCCATCAGTATTTGGGGAGTTTGGCTCCTGGTTTTGCAGTCTGTCCTGATTATTGCACATTCAGGAGGCTATCCCAGGAGGCATGGGTCACAGCCATTATTAACAGAAAAATGGGGGAAGGGCTGAAATAAAAGTAGTTGAAGTGGCAAGAAATAGGGAGATAGCAGTAAACTATAACCTAAGATGCATAAGTTAACAAGTGTGATCAAATTGGTATGCAGTCAAGAAGAGTAACTGGGCAGTTTAAGCAGGTGACCAATAACTAATGCATTGTTGGGCAAAAGGATGGACTGAGGTTAGATAAAGGTTACTTCCAGGGCTGCAGGGAGGGGGTCCAAAACATCAGAGAAGTGTAAATCAAGTGTACTCAGCCCAGACAGGTGTGGGTCACCACAGATTTACCATTTGTGATTGATCTATATTACTATATGTGGAGTAATTAGAGACTCTCTGAAGGTGATTGGAGGATAACGTAGGATTGAAGAATAGGCCAGAAAACTACATACACAGGCAGAAAGCTGGCAGGCAGGAGCCAGTTAAGTTAGTAGCAGCAGCACCAGAAGATCAGCAAACCCTAAAAAAGCAAGGAACGGTAAGGATAAAGCCCTGAAGAAAGCAATAAATGCAGGGTGACAGCAGCAGCAGACCAGTGGAACAGAGTAAAAGGACCCTAACAAAAGAGAGGGAAGATGGCAGAGAATAGGAGTGTCAGCAGAGAATATAGATTGGAAATAGGATTAATAAATCTGTATGCTTAGGATAATAAAGATGAGTGTCTTTGTTGTATAAAGTTTAATGTTTATTAAGATTGCTGTCAAGGTCTTGCATATGACTGATCACCATATACAGAACATAATCTCTTAAGCCATTTCACCTGTATGACATTTGAGTTTTGGATACTTTACCCTGTACACTTACACTAAAGGATTCATGTTTTTATTTAGGTTGAGATTAATTGTATTAGGAGAGAATAGCCATGCTAAATAAAGAAAACACTTTTGTTTTGGAAAAGTACTGCCTGGGCATCAAATCCTTTAAGCAGAGGGCTGTATCCATGTTCTCCCAAAGGGAAACAGATCTGATCTGTTCTGGAAAGTTTTCCTGACTGGCATAGGGAGATCTCTGATAAGCCCTGGCAATTTCAGGGTGGGTCCTCTTCTTTCTCCTTGCAAAAAACAAGTAAGTGAGTCAAGTGAAGGGAACCTCTGGTAAACCCAGGAAGAGGCAATAGCTGACTATTATGAGGGTACCCTAGGTGTGTTTTTGGGTAACAATGGTGTCTCTTTCTGCAGGGGCTCACACGACTGACAGGTGTGACACTGGAGTGGAGTTGTGTATTCATCCCCAGTGAATAAGCAGACACTGGAGCCTAAGATAGTCATCAATAGCCAGGTGTGAGGCATATCACTCTTGACTGCCTAGGGATGTCCTTTTCCATCACCTCTGATTTCCATCAGCTTCACTGCTGAGAGACAGTGCAACATGTTAATAGATTCAGTGTCCTGATCCCCTTGCCCCAGCTTGTTGATGCTGGGTATATCTGTCCTGCTCAGAGTGGTCAGTTAAATAATCCTGGACAATTTCTGATCTCTGCTTGGTACTGCTGGACCGGGCCGTAACTACAGCTGGGTGAATGGGGCTTTGCCCCAGGCGCGCATTTGAAAGGGCACTAAAGTAGACCCTTCCTGGCCCAGAAGAGGAATTTGCCTTAAAGGCACATTCCTCTGGGAGCCAGGAATGGGCTGCCCACCTACTTTTGGCCACAGTGGGGAGAAGGGATCCCCCCTGCCAGCTCTGACTGCAGTGGAGAAATGATGCCCCTGCTGGCTCTGGCCATGGCAGGGGAAGGGATCCCCCCCACTGCGGGACAGAGGGGCACTGGCTCAGAGCTGGGGGGGGGGCACCTTTGGGTCTGCTTGCCCCAGGCACCCAAATCCCTAGTTACGGCCCTGCCGCTGGAGTTGCACCAACACATATTACCATCTCTTTGGAGTAATAAGGGACTTTGTGATGAGTATCTAGTGTAGTCAGACTACAAACCCAAATCGCTCGTTAGCCACAAGCATACTAATGGAATTACTCCATGCCAAACACCACAACCAGAAACTTTTTCTATTTGGGCATACCCCTGTTCAATCACTGACGGGGCTCTGCTGGCGTAAGCGTGTGGCTGCTTTTGTGAAAGAGCTATATCTAATTTGTTTGCTTATGCAGTAGTTGGTTTACACAGTAAAAGTCACTAAGTAAACAGAATAAAATATACATTGCACGCATTACACATGAAGAGGTGGACCAGTGACTCCTCTTTACAATTATTTAAAATGAATTATACAATTTTCCCCTTTAAAAACAAAGCCTGGTGATCATACAACATACTCGGCTACACATGGCACCAAGTCTTTGCGGCATTGCTTTAGGTTGAGAAAGCCCCCAGATCTCTCCACAACCAGCATTGTCAAACAATGATCAGATGACAAAATATTCAGAGTCAGGTAATGGACTGAAGTCTCTCTGAATCCACTGTAGCCTGGATGAGTAAACCACTCTTCCTCCACGACATTTGCACATAGATCAGGGGTTGGAGTTTTGTCCTGTTCTGCTTCCCCTTCATCATTTCTGGGTTCTAAAGATCACCAGTTCAAGATCAAATGAAGCTATCTGGTCCTGCTGAGAGTATCCTAGCATCAATCCCACTTTTGTTTCTTTCAAGTTTAGTGATCTCTGTGATCCAGGACAAAACTCTATTCAGCCCCAGAGCATTTTGACGACTTTCCAGGGCCATTTCACTCTATAATACAATTTCTTAGGTTTCTGTGTGGAAATGATCCATGACTTTTATCTTACTGCTAAAAACACCATATCAATTACTTGTTCTGTTACATATCTTTTGAATCCAGAAAAGCTACCCCAGGCATGTATATGTTATGCCAATGCATCTTATCCTTTGATTCCTAACGCCCTAGACTCCCTTGACAACAGTGGAAGGATAAGTCCAAAAGAATGGGAGTTTAAAAAGCCAGCTTCTAAGTGACCAGAGCAGCTGCAAACAGGAACACTGTCCCTTCCCTCCCCCCAGAAAACAAATGAAGCAACCAACCAACCCGCCTGCAAGAGTATAAATAATGCAGGTAGAAGTCTAGCAGCAGAGTGGGGGATATCCAGTTTATTGCACTGACTCCAGCACGTATGATTCCCTACCCCATACAGCAGGCTGGAACCCTCCATCCAGAAAATGTCCTGGTATGCTGTTGCATTGAAGAAGCCTGGGGAGGGGACCCTGTTACTAGGAAGAGAGATAATAGTAACAGGAGGTTTGATTACAGAGATGTAGTTACAGAAGAATCCCATTTATCTGATCTAATTGGGACTGGGGCCCAAATGGACAATCAAAAATCCAGATAAACTGAAAAATAGGAAAGTATAATGCTACATTGCTACCTAGGGGCCTCAGGAGAGCTCACTCCCTTCCAGACCTGTGTGCTCTGCGTTTGGCTCTCTGGTTAACATGGAGAGCCAGATAATGGAGGGTTGACTAAACAGAGTTCTACTCTAGTTGAGTTTGTGATGACCAGGAGAGCTGCATGGTGAATTACCTGGTGAGAGTAAAGGTTGCAGATTTCATGAGACATCTAGACAGACTTATGTACAGTGCTGGGGAGGAGCTGCTGGGCATAGTGCATGTAGATAACAGTGACAAGAAAAAGTAGGAGCAAGGTCCTGAAGGCCAAATTTTGGCTGCTAGCTAAAAGATTAAAGTCCAGGAGCTCCACAGCGGCATTCTCTGAAATGCTTCCAGTTCCATGCCAGGGATTCTAAATACTAATGTGGGTGAACTAGACTTCAAGCATCTGTATATAAACACTTGTACATTTTACCAATACTTCATTGATTGCCTTCAGGTGTTATATTTAAAGGGACCTCTCTTACATTTGACTGTTCCTCACTAGCTTCTACATGTACTTTACTAATTCTTTCCTATGCTATTTACTAGGATATAGTAATATAATAAATTCATCCCTAAGGGATGCTCTATGCAAACCACATGCTCCTGCACACCTGTTTACTTTCCCACAGCCAGTAGCTTAAGATCTCCTCTACAACCATTTTAATTTTACATGCCAGAAGTCTGGTTCCATTGTGGTTTAGATGGAGCCCATCCTTCCTCCTCCTTTCCAAGGGCTCCCCTGCTCCTAACAAACTAAAATTCTCCTTCCTACATAACAGTCATATCCATGCAATGAGATGCTGTTGGTCTGCTGTTCTTCTAGTGCAGTACAATAAATTAGGATATTGACAGGAGACATCACAAAAACGATGTAATGAGCATAATCATTCAGGGATGATAAGGTCCATATATGGCTACTTGCCAAAAGGGACATGACAATCCCATGTTCCAGTGTCTCTAAACCTTCAGCTTCCAGAACCTGGGACTGGGCAACGAGAGATGGATTACATAATAAATTGCCCTGGCAGTTCATTCCCTCTGAAGGATCTGGAAATAGCCACTGTCGGATACTGGGTACTGGACTAGGGAGACTGTTGGTCTAACCCACTGGTTCTCAACCTTTTGCAGGTTGTGACACACTTGGTGGTCCATCACAACTCTACAGAGCACGCTAGCCCACTCCCCCCCAGGCCAAATCCAGCTATCTCCCTGGCTTGCCACAACGTACTTATCACTGTGTGGTCACACAATATTGTGTCCCAACACATTGGTTGAGAACCACTGATCTATCTCAATATGGGCATTTTTACGTTCTTACGGCTGCTAAAAAAAAAAAAAGTGGGAACTGAGAAAAGGAGCAAAAGTCAGAGGATGGGGTCTCACACTTTTCCCTGTATATATGGATTCAAACATATAAAATTTTCTTTAAGAAACATGCAGGCACTATCCTAATTACCAGATTTCCCATCTCCTCCAAAAAGCCCCCAAGCATTCCTCAGTGTATGAATATCCTATGAGAGAGGCTTTTCAGATTCCAGTGACAATCACATGTACCTTCTTGCCAGAGAAACGTTTACAGAATAGCTCTAAAAGACAAAGGACAATATCTTTAAAAGATGAAAACAATAGGCCGGGGAGTGAAATCAGCATCAGTACTTGAGCTGGCAGAGAGAACAAATGTGTCTTCTCTTTACTAGCTAGCTGAAGCAGTAGCAACAGAGGTTGTGTTGGAAGGGCTGTGTGTTCAGTAGCAGTGACTGGAAATAGCTAGCTGATGAGTAGAAAATGCACATGAACAGGCACAGAGTAACACTGCTTTTCTTCAGGCTCGAAGCATGCATGCTGTGCAGCAAACACTAGGAATTCAGCATAGGTAGACTCAGAAGCCCACATCTCGTAACATTACCATGGGCCTACTCTTAAAAAAGTAAAATGAAACAAACATATAGCTATGTCTGCATAAAATCCACTTTAGAGCCTAGAATCTCTGACCTGGTCTACACCGGCCACAGATTATGACAGCTGTTGACAGGACATGCACAAATCACTGTATGTAGTTTCCATAGCTCCTGTTGACACTACTTGCTAGGGTGGTCTTAACAGATTGCCTTTTAGCGACTTCCAGGTTCAGTCAAGCATGTCTTTACTGATGCTCTGTCAAACATGCAAAATTGATCCCCCATTGTCAGCAGCACTGATACAGTGACCATCCTGGGCCCCATGGTTATGTGGGTCCCACTGTTAGTGGGTCAGCTCATGGCCCATGCACTGTCCCCCCCCCACCACACACACCTGTCCTTCTGCCTTTGGCAGCAAGCTGAGAGTAAGGGGTGGCATGAGGAAGAAGAGCCTGGCCTTCGGGCTGGCCTGTCCTGCCTCAGCCCTGGGGGTTGGTTGCAGGGGCCCTGCATAGGTCTATTGGCTTTGCCATCCCCTCCGGGCCAGCTCTGGTCTCTTTGAGCATCAAGTGCTCTCACCTGAGCTATGGGAGATCTGTATTCACACATCCACTTTGCCTGAGCTCCATCCAGGAATTTGAACTGTGGCATCTCACCTCTCAGGAGAGTAGCCTAACTACTGGGCTATAGTGTACTGAGGGTATGTCTCTCTAAATGTGTCCTGCTGAAGCTGTTCCACTTTTTATAAAATAATAAAACATTAACTGAGCCAGAGATCTAGAACAAGAACGACTCCATAGGTTGGTGGTTAGAGCAGCCACTTGGGCATGTGAAAACAAGTATTCAAGGCCCTGCTCTGCATCAAGACAATTGGGGATTTGAAGTCGCATCTCCTGTCTTTTAGATAAGCACCCAAACTACTGAGCTAGTGGCTAAAAGATTCACCTAGCTATGTATTGTGTGGGGCCTGATCAAGCCTGCCAGGCAGGAGAACACCAATTTTGTGAGTATTGGCATGAGTTAGACACTAGGATAAGGATTGAGGCAGTGTGGCATGTCACAAGGGCTATGTCTACACTTAGGTTAGTTTGAATTAACTTAATTAGAACTAATTAATTCAAATAATTAGTTCAAATTAAGTTAATTTGAATTAACCAGGCCACACTGGAAACCCTAATTTCAACTAGCAAGTACGTGCACAGGCCTTGCTAGTTTGAATTACGTAGGGGGTGTTATTGCATAGGGAAAATCAAGCTGTGGCTAATTCAAACTAACAGCAAGTTTGAATTAACACAGCTACATTGGGTTAATTCGAACTGACGACTTTGAATTAAACATCACTTCGAAGGTAAACCAGGTTTTATAACTTCAAAGTTAGCTTTCCTTCTGTTTGAACTAAGGCATTCCTTAGTTTGAATTAACAAAAGCCAGCGTGGCCATGCATTTAATTCAAATTGATCATTACTTCGAATTAAATCACAAGCGAAGACATACCCAAGATGCACACACCCCAGGGTATGATCTGTGTAACTTTTCTGTTCAGCTTTGCAATGTAATTGTATGGTTTGATGCCAGATAAGCCATGCGAGGGATTTCCTTTTGAATGCTTGTGACATACTCTATATTGTTACGGTAACACGTTTCCTGCAGCATCATGTATGTATACAGCTATGAAGCATATCCCCCTGGGTTTCACCTGGCTCAGGGAAGGGGGAGACAATCAGAGTTGCAGGGGGTACTCACCGGTCAACCACCCCTGAATGGTTAGTAAGCACACTTCTACTGCCTGGGACCGAATATGCAGGAGACTTGTGCAGACTGACCCAGGACTTGGGGTTCACCTAGCAAATCAGGGTAAATCAGGGTCCATGAGTGGGCAACTGGGGAGCCACAGTGGCACACCAGACCAGATTCTTGGAGAGGAAGTCACGCATGTGCACACTAGCAGAAATGTAGGTGCCTTGAGATCTTTACCAGTGGAAACTTAGACAGCTGTTGTAGGGATTTTGAGGATCTATGTTTTGGATTTAGGTCCAAAAGTAGAAGTTAGGGTCCTGAATCCCTTTGTGAATTGAGCCCTGGATGTGTGCTCTCATGGCATCTGGGAAAGTGCCACCGAAGACATTTTGTGCTCACTTCTCTTACTGGTTTCAATCTCCAACTGAGATATTCCCAAGCTATATGCAGAAATATGTAAACTACTCAGATCTCCCAGCCACATTTACAGCAATAGCCCTAGAGTGACGTGGGGCAGGAGACACCACCTGCTAGAAAGTAATTAATGAAAAGAGAAATTCATCTATTTGGGACATGTGCTACTGTAATACAAATAATATAGTTTTTAACCAATGCAGACACATCAGGGCTCTGAGATCTGCCTGCAGTAGCAAGGGGTAGGGTTGACAACAAAAGGGACTGGGGAGGAGTGGGAGCATGGTGGAGAATCACCAGTTAAGTCCTTGAGGTCAGTAAAATCCAAACTTCATCACTCATACCCAGAAGGGAATTGCAATTCATGGTGGCTCTTGAAGAAACAGCCCAAGCACATGCTGTCTGACAGCTGAAGAGATCAAACCCAGATAGCAGTGCCAGTATTTTGATTACATGTCACCCTCCTCTGGAGAATCCACTGGCAAAGGAATAAGGGGGTCAGGCTGGAGTCTGGTTGTTCCATATTGCAAGATACAAACTGTGGGAATTTGCTATAGCATTTCTACATTGAACTATTTGTTTGCACCTGGGAATCAGAGTTACAAGTCTATGCATTATGATTTGCAGCAATCCTACTCAGATCCACAAAACCTGAGGCTAGCTTGAGCTCACTTTGTTACCTTATACACAGAATTTCTGCAATGGCATAATAATTGAAATGTTCTGGCACAAGCTTTTCCTATTGTCATTGTTCTCCAGTGTATTTGCTTTGTTTAGATTGCTAGATCTATTTGAACTGAAACCCTTTAATCTTGCTTGATTTCTCTTACCTACTTACTTACAGTTTATTAATATCTAGGTTTCACATAAGAATTTATCTATCCTCACGTTTCCTTTTTTAAAGTCTCAAGTAATATCTCTTAATTCCTACAAATCTTTTTAAAATTAGATTTTTGTCTGCAACCAGTTCTTTTAAAATCTGTTTCGCTGCTACGACTTTCTCAATTCTTTAATCTCCCACCCTCCACTGCCCACAAAATACACACTGTTACTAGGAATAAACCCATTTTCTGCTGAACCTCTGGAGAAATGTTGCATAATCTAGATCTGAAAGGAGCACTAGATTATTTACATAGAATGACATTCAATATGTAGCAAGAAAGCAAATAGTTATTTGTTTCCTCTTTTTTGGAAAGGATAGAGCAATTTTTATTTTCATAAACACATTTGAAATTCTTATTATTTTTGTTGTTGAGAACAGACACAATGCAGCATAGAAAGTCAAGTGGAAAAACAACCAGAGATTGATGTGATATGCCCTTCAAATTAAATCATGTAACAGTGACTTACCTGGTAACAGAAACAGCAGCATTGCTATGGGAAGAGGTTCTTTGATTCAGCCAGGATGAGGAAGTTTTTGAGGTCTCAAATAGGGGATTCAGTCATTCACTGACTGAGGACTGGTGGACAGAGGCACAGCTAAGAGTGGGCGCGGGTGGACAATACCTATCCAGTTGGCCAGCAGGCCCACCTACTCACCTACTGCAGCCCCTGGCAGTGGCGTGAGCTTGCTACTGTGGCAGCAGGTGGCTGCAAGCAGCAGAAGTGTGAGCGGAGGAGCAGCTATGGGCACATGGGTGAGGATAGCTGCATCCCCATCTGCAGCTCCAGCTCCATGGCAAGGGCTAGGCTGCCTCTCCCCCAACCTCCTCCTCCTGACACTCCATTTGCTAGGCATCTGAAGCATTGGCAGGAAGCTTCTGGTCATGTGAATGAAAGCACGGCTGGTGGGGCCCACCCTGATGAGTAAAGGGCCTGGCCAGAAAGCAGGGGTGAGCTACACGCCTGCTGAAGAGTGGTCTATTCCACTTAACTGGCCAATGCTGCTCACCAGCCAGAGCTTCTCTTCCGGGGGAAGCACTCTTCATGACAAAGCTCAACTGAATCATCATGATCCTCACTAATCATTGGGGCCAGCAAACAGTGAGAGACTTTGGGGCTGGTCCTCTATTTCTCTTCCCATACAACTGCCTTCTATTATTAAAGGAGCATCAAAGTGCATCTTCTACACTAGACAGCAGTCAGTGTTATAACATCTGTATATGGCTATTCCATACTGTAAAAAAACAAAAGTCGTGTGGCACTTAAAGACTAACAGATTATCTTTCGCATGAGCTTTCATGGGAGAAAATCCCACGTCATCAGATGCTTCGAAGATGGGTGCACTTACAGAATGGAATGAAAATAAATGCAAGGGGGTGTAAAACATAGAATCAGGTCATACAGTAACAGCAAATTAGAGCAGTTGTTAGGTTCAAATCCTGGGAAGCCTGAAGTCAAATTACTTTTTGTAATGGGAAAAGAATCCATAGTCTCAGTTCAATACTGCTAGTCTTTAAGTGCCACACGATTCCTTTTTTTTTTTTTTCCACTGGACTAGGCTAACACGGCCATCCCTTTGGAAATATTCCATACTGTATCTTGAATGCATAAAGACAACTAATTAGAGCAGTGGTTCCCAATATTTTCTCTGCCCTGGCACATCTTGCTACCTTTAATTTATTTGAGGCACACCACTATATAGTTTCCCAAATGAGCTCATGAATTTTCATGAGCCAATCCAGAGCTCTTTGAGTAGTTTTTCAAAAAATTTCATGGCACACCTGCCCAGGCCTGACAGCAGCTGTGTGCCATGGCACACTGGTTAGGAAACACTGAATTAGAGCCATAAAACACAATTACACAAAAGGACAACTTTCAAACAAGAGAGATTTTTCTGATTTTACTTAACATATTTTGTTTTAAAAAATCTATTATACATGTATGGTACCTTATTTTCCTGACCTCCTACCCAGCTGCTTGTCCACTCCCCTCAACTTTTCAGAGTGAAATAGATGTTAACATTTTAAAATATGTATGTTTTTAAGATGGCCTTGGTTTCTACAAAAAGAGATAGATCAGTTCAATTAACACATTTTGCTGGAATCCGGCAAATTGTGTGTTCCAAAAATCTAGCACTCTGAGGCCACGCATATTTACTTTCAAGGCCCTTCTCAGCCACCCTCTTATTTGGTGCTGAACAAATAATTTTCACCCCCTGATCAACTCATATTCCCAGTCTCTAATACCTACTTGTAAAATTTTCCAACAAGCTCTTTTGTATATGCTGTCCCCACATACTTGATAAGTGCACTCCACCTATATCCACAAAGCTCTTCAACAGCCTCCTTCAAATCCCTCATGAAAATGCTGCCATGATGCCCATGTAAAACCTGACAATGATTTGCAGCTAGCATGCAAAGACATGCTAATACTGTCTCTTTGTTTACTTGTATCCATCTGCTGTCTCTTTTCTGATGCACAGATTGTAAACTGCTTCAGGCAGGGACTGTATTTTCACTGTTTGTACATCACCTAGCATAACAGAGCCCATGACCAGGACAATAATATGAATGGTATTTAATGCTCAGACACTGTGCGCACACATTTCAGCATACTGTATTTATATTCTACTTCCTGAGATATATAGTATGCTAAGAACATGGCATTCTAATATTCAAGAGTTAGTGGTGCTTTGCAGTGACTGCTCAGTCTAAAAGATGGGGGGAACAAAATTCAGGCAATATTGAAAGAAAATGCACAAGTACAGAGTGTAGCAATAATGGTTGTCATAGATGGCTTTGAGTCTTCATAGAAAACCATAGAAAAATAATGCTTTTGTCAATATTACATCTTCTCACCTGTCCAAAGTATGCCTGCATCTGGGATCAATTCTTTCCTCGGTTAATTTCCTCATGAATCAGCAGAAACTCTGACTGTAAGAAGTACTTCACTTCCTGACCTGGCTGATAGCTTTTTTTATGTTTCTTTTAAAAATAAACTAGTTTCCAATCTATGTTGTTGTGTCTGACATAAAACACAATTGGAATTTGCAGCAGTTTCTTACTTAACAGCTTCTCTACTTTAATATAAATGTAAATTTTTTGTTCAACAATTATGAATGGGGAGTGGGGGGAGCCTGACTGTCAAATTAAATCAGTGTGTTTTAATTATGCATTAGTGAAGATTATTCCACAATCCTCATAATCAGCCTTCAAACAGTGGGTAAGTGCAAGAGAATGTAATTTTTCTTGATAATAAAGAAACAAAACTAAACCCACAGTTCTTGTTAGTACTATAATCAAGAGAGATATACTTGACAAATTGCATTCTAAATTGTGCTGCCTGGGGGGTTTACAAACAGCTGGCATCCATGTCAAACATCCTGTGATCAGGCACATCTCTTGTTGGGGAATGTTTTAAGGTATTAATGCTGCCTTTTTTATTCCAGGAGTATTTTTTCTCCTTTTCATAGATTTTCAATGCAGACCAATGGATGGGATTATTGATTAAATATTAGATAGCATTTCCAAGACTTTTCATTTTAATTATTAGCTGCTAAGCTGGTGAGCACTAAGACTAAAAAGGCCAGCAATTAAGTTTGATGGAAGGGGGTCATCACTCTGCAAGGCAACCCTTCAGGTTGAACTCTTACAAACCTCCAGAAGAAAAGATGAAGTAGAAAACCACAGTGGGATATAGCCAGTGCTTAGGACACCAACATAGAAGCAATTATACACACAAGCTTAGCTCTGAGCTCATGTTGCCCATTTTCCTCTACTGAACATATCTTCATTCATTCCACTCCAGCCTGTGATCATGCCAGGTCTCAAAAGACCATTCAGTCAAATCTCAGCAGCTCCCTAAGGTAAAAACTAAGGGACAATAGGAAGGGACTTTGTGGCTCATTAGTAGTCTTGGTGAGCACTAAATCAAATCTATAACTTGGTGTTCATGTGCTTCAGGGTCACACGCTGTGCAGGTTGTCACCTTTTAGAAGAGATGTGAACCCGAGTCCCTGAAAATAGTAATCTTAATTTATAGGATGCCTTTTGTGTGAGAATCTTTTACAAAGGTTGGTGAGCATTCACATGAAGAAACAGATCCCCGAGTGGTTAACTGATTCCCTATATACCAATGGTTCTCTACCACTGTGTGAGGACACATTATTGTGTCACCACACTGCTATAAGTGCATTACAGAGAGTAAGAGTGTGGCTGGATTCAGCCAGGGGGTGAGTGAGCTGGTGTGTCCTGTAGGGTACTGCACACCAACAAGTGTGGTGTGACCAGCAAAAGATTGAGAACCACTACTCTATGCAATGGTCACACAGCAAGTCTAGCAAAGCAGGGGAAATAATGCATCTCTCTGGACTCTTACTCCCTTGTTTTAAACAACCCTTAGGATTTTGCAAAAGTAGAGATTAGCCCTAAGGAAATTTCACTCTGTTACCTTCAGCCTGCCTGTACACATCCTCCCAACCTCCTGTTTCAGCTAGTTATGGTTTTCTTTTCTTCCTGTGCTGAAGTACTATACAGTGGCTAAAGTAATTTGTCAGGCTCTGGAACCCCCCTAAATTTCTAGGCCCCCTTCCCATATTGTCTGAGTCCCCTTCATGCATGTCCAGACCCCCTTCACCTACCCCAGCTACTACCTGCCCAATGCCTGCACTCCCACCCCACCTCCTGCCCCCAAAATGCCTTTCCACACCTCAACTACTGCCCCCCCATGGTTACCTCCCCCCACTGTGTGCAGCTTGGGCATCTCCAGTGAGAACCAGGCACAGCTCTTTACCTGGCCAGCCTGAGCCCCAGCAGGTCCTGTGCTGCCACCACCTACTGTGGCAGCCCCGGGAAGTGGAGAAGTGCAAGGCAGGAGCTGGGTGAGGATGGCCATTGTATGAGCTCCTTGCCCTGCCGCCCCCATTGGGGACCACGCCTGCAGGGGCTCACTCTGCTCCGCTGGCAGGGGGTGCCTGCTGGGCACTGGAGCTGCTCTGGCTCTGCTTTGGCCACTGCAGGTGGGATAGGATGAAAAGCATTTGGTGCCCCTTAGGGCTGCCCCTTTGCTCCCGGGCAGGCCCTGCCATGTGCAGGGAGAACCGAAGCTGGGGTCTCAACACAGCGGTTAATTTTAAAGTAAGGCAGAACGCACTGGAACGCCACGTTCCAGTGCATTCTTTTATTTTTAGGGGCCCCAGAACACTGGCCCCTAAAAATTGTGGGGCCTGCAAAGGCATTTCAGTGTGTTCCCCCTTACTTTAGCCCCTAGTGCTATATATACACACACAAATGATAAAAAAGTGCTATTCTAACACAAAAAATCTTCTGTTCTCCCCCATGACAGAGGCACTGCTTATTTCTCACGCACAAAAACTCACTCAAACATATGCTTTCTTTTTCTAAGTGTTCTGCTTTTGTCCTTGCTACATCACTTGGGTTCTGCAAAAGCTTATTTCTAACTGGGAGCATACCAAGCTTGGTGGCCTCCTTGCACTGCCTCATAGCCTTGAGGCCCCAATATAGGCAGCCTGCCTTTGTTCCCCTCTTGAACTGCTCACATAAAACTTCATCCAGGTATTTTGTGGTCAAAAATACCCCTCCTTAGGTCTAAAAATTAAGTTTATTAATACAAAATGAACTCAAATAACACAGAACGAAGTCCACCCAAAACACAGGTTTCCCTTTCTTCACCCAGACTTCCCTCTCACTTTTAGAAGGCTATTCCCAGACCCTACCTGGCTGAAGTCTCCGTCCCATCTCTCAGGACACTGCCACAGCAGGCTGATTCCTAGCAGACTCTGAACTGTGAGCTTCCTCCCCGCTCCTCTGCAGTTTCCTGCTGCCATGGCACAGGTGTGACTCCTTAGTAATTAGAGCTGCCTGGCCAGAGGCCTTTCAGCTTCTAGGGACAAGCCTCCTGGTTACAGGATGAAATCCAACTGTTCCATATCCAGTTTTAAAAAATAAAGGAGGGAGTGAATTGCCAAAGAGAAGAATAAAATAAAATAAAATAGTCTGGACAGGAAGGTGATAAAGAGGCAGTGCCCCTATCTAGCTTGACCATCTCCAATGACTGGATTGTGCTCCCACAGTACTTCAGAGAAGGGAAAAGAGAATGTGTATAGTGACAGAAAGAAAGGAGGTAAAAATGTGCAGCTGTTGACACTTTTTACATGCAGGCTGCTAAAAGTAAGAATAGTGCTCTAGCCCAAGCTAGAAAGTGAGCTACTCTGACTGAATTTGTCAGGGAGCATCGGATGTTGTTCTAACAGACCCTAACACTTCAGGACAAGGAGCACAAACTGACCAAAAACCTCCCCTAAATCCTCTGCTGAAGAAGTCCTCAGGGGATGTGGAGCTAGCACAAAACTGACTCCTAGATCACTCCTTTGAAGGCCTGCAGCACCCTAGGGTGAAAGGGGCATAGCCTGAGCACAATGCACTACAGCTGTCCCTAATTGGTGCAAAGTCAGAGAACTAGTAAGTCATAACTTGCTCCCCACAACTGTTTCCTACTTACTCATTTTGCAATCTCCTGTGCCAGTCAATGAATAAAATTCTAGTAGAGATTCTCTGCTGCATCTAGCTTCTGTCACATGAAATAAAATGGGCTGCAGAGCATCACTAACATTGCAACCCCTATGCCATTTTAATAGATGTCCTAAGTCACAGAGAAATTTAAATTCAATATATTGGATACGGTCATTACCTGTACTGTCCTTCATATATCAGTGAAGTAGTAAGCTACCTGATCCCTATGAATCCCTATCAATTTATCTGTACAGGAATTCCTATGAATTTATCTGTATATTAAGATCAAAGCATAAGCTTAGGAATGCACTTGGCTTCAAATTTCTGTTCAGGTTTGTAAATTAAAATTTAATCATTCTCAATATGATTCTAGTGAACTGATGGAAAATATGGTGGTTACCTCCATTTGCACAGACATTAAATAAGAGTGCAACTTAACAGCTATAGCAGCTGCCACATTCAAAAACTGTTGTTTGTTTTAAATACTGGACTTTTTTGCATCAATGCAATTCAAAATGAATGCTTTTTTTTTTTTTTTGTCTTTTAGAAAGGTGGCAAAAACTGAGTTATATAACTATACCACTTCAAACATTTCACAAATCAAAAAGCAACTTTAGAACAAAAAGTATTTAGTGACACTAAAACAGCCCCATTAGAAAAGAGCAAATCATAAAGATACAAATTAAAACAGTCCGGCTGAACAAAAAGCTCCACCACCCAGTGATATGAAACCTGCAAGAGCAATGGGGTAGAAAAGTCAGTCCAGCTGTCCTGTTTAACTTTATATCACTTCAATAGCTAGCCCTTTGTCATTTGGATAAACTGTGGTTTTGTTTTCTAAAACCATGCAAAATGTTTCAGGTCAGATATTGGTTAAACAAGAAGGACTAAGGATATCAGAAAACATTTGACGTTCAGACCATAGAAGAAGAATGAAGGCACTGTTACACCCTAAGGGATAGCAATGTTCAGTATTAAATACAAACTTCATAATTTGAATCAATACTGTTTAATACAAAGAAAAACAGCAAGTCTCATGTCTACCAATAATGCATGTCTCTCTTTACCAACCTGTTCCTTTCTCTCTGCTCATGCTTCTCAACATAAAATGCTGATGCATCAGGACTAATTTTTTCACTGCCTTGAACCTAATTTAGTCATTTATGTTTGTGCAAAGTGGGTGTGTAACCTGCTGTTTTGACCAGGTAGCATTGTATATACATTTCTCTCAGATGCTAGTCATTACACAGAGTGCAAGGCAGTGAAGGATCAGGTCCATTATTTCCCCACATCCTGACTACTTACAAATTGTGCCAAAAGTTCAGTAACTCAGCATCCTCAAAATGTTGCTCTTTTACGTCCCAGGATGCTTTGTTCCAGCTACCACAGATTTTTGAAAGCTATGAAGCAGGTCCCAAAACCTCCTGAGGGAAGATGCATTGAAGGAGGATGTTTCATTTGTACAAGTACTTTTGATCTCTAGTGCACTGCAGGAGCCTCTTTGCTAGTAACAGCTGCATCTCTTTTGAACCATGAAGAGTACCTGCAAAGCTCTTAGGGCATATCAAAGCTCTAAAGTTACTGGCTGACAGCTCAGGGAATGAGAGCCACATATAGGGCATCTCTACACGACAATAAAAATCACACAGCACTGATCCTCAAAGACTGGGCCAGCTGACTTGGGTCTGGGGAGGTAGGGCTACAGGGACAAAAAAATGAGTGTAGACATTTGGGCTCCAGTTGAACCTCTCATGGGGGGTCTCAGAGCAGGCATTTATGGCACAGTTTTAAACACACTTCATCCTGGGTCCCATGAGCCTGAGTGAGCTGACCTTGGCCAGTTGCAGCCATGCTGGAAACAGGGCCAGCTTAAGGACCTGTGGCACCCCAAGCTGGCTTTTGCTTTTGCACCCCCCCCCCAGGCGGGGCAGGCACGTGGAACCCGGCCTCCTCTCTGGGTCGGGCTCTGCTCTTCCACCCCTTCCCTGTGCTGGCTGTTCCTCCCTAGGGGAGATGAGTGCCAGACCAGAGGTGGGCCAAGAGAGTGGAGTCTGCCCCATGGGCTGGCCTGCTCCATCCCTGGGGGCAGAGTAGCTGGGTTGGGGAGGGGCAGGAGCACAGGGTCTGGCTTCTGGGCCTGCCTGCCCTGCTTCCTGGTACCCTTAACCCGCAGCACCCTGAGCCAGTGACTCATTGGCTCATGGGTAGAGCTGGTCCTTGCCGAGGATTTTTATTGCAGTATAGACATAGCCACAATGAAGGAGGGCCATTATAATTGTCAAAGAGAAGAAACAGAGTAGCCACTCGTTTCTTGACATGGACACCGCTGGTGTTGGGCACACCGAGCCCTAAGTCCCAGTGCCCCAAGTCTGTCCTGGGTCTCCAGCAGCAATACTGAGGATCCAATGCCGATCCTGACCTGGATGGGGATCCAGGGCCAGGCTGCTCTGGCAGATCTCCACTGTGAAAGACAGATTATGCAGCCCCAGTGATTACACCACTTATTTTCAACAGCCCAACCTGGGGAAAGAGAGAGAAAAGGATTCCCAACCCAGTATATGCAGTGGTGAAAGTTTCATTTCATGTGCAATCAAACATTCATTCCTACTATTGCTGGCTACCAAATCCCCTTGTCAGATTCCATGTTATCCAGGTAGGGAGGTACAGAAGGGTAGCTTGAAATCATGGGAGTTTTTATCATAGATTGACATTATAAAGTGAGAAAGAACTTCTGTGATCTGTTGTACAACACAGGCCACAGGAGTTCCTTAAATTAATTCCTATTTGAACTAGGGTATGAAAAGATTGAGTCTTGGATTTAAACATCTCCAGTGATAGAGAACCCACCACAACTATTGGTGAATTGTTACAATAGATAATTATCTTCACTGCTAAAATTGTGCAACATGTTTTGAGTTTGAATTATTCTAGCTTTGACTTCCAACTGGATCTGGTTACACCTTTGTTTGCTTGATTGCAAAGCTCTCTCTTGCCATTTTTTGTTCCACATTTAGGTTTCTATTGACTGTGATCAAGTCACCCCAGAAGTGTCTTTGCTGAACTAGAAAGACTGAACTTTTGGAGTCTCACTACATGACATATTTTCCAGGCTTTTAATCATTCTTTTGGTTCTTCTCTGATCCTTTCCCAATTTAGCAATATTCTTTCTGCATTGTAGACACCAGAATGGCAGCCAGTATTCCAGTAATATGCCAAACCCACAGGTAATCTTACTTCCTTCCTCCTACTGTTTATAGCCCTTTTGGACACAGTTTCATCAGGACTCCCATTACTTACTAAGTTTGAACTAAGGCAATTAGTCTGAACTAACAACGTGGACTAATTCGAACTTACAGTTAGTTCAAACTAGTCCAAGTTGTTAGTTCAAACTAATGGGCTTGAGGTTAGTTAACCTTGGGTTAGTTTGACCTAGCCTCAAACGTACTAGTCTGGACTAACTTTAGCTAGTTGAGACACAGCCAGGGGCATCACTGGCACCAGGCACATGGGGCCCATGCCCCGAATCCTGGCACCAGTGCCCTGGGTCTGGCAGGGCCCCACCTCTCCCGGTCTCTGGCCTGATCGGGCCGGAGATCCAGAGCCCAGCCAGCTGCGGCTGCTCCGTCTCCATCCCTGTCTGGGGATCCAGGGCCCAGCTACCTGCAGCTGTGGCTGCTGCTCCCGGCCCCATCCCAGGCCATGGGTGTGGCCTGTGACCATAAGCATGGCCTCTGGGTATGGGGCAGGGCTTGGGCCGGTGCCCCGGCTCCTTTCCCGGGGCAGCAACACTCCTGGACATCGCCATAGTGAGTTCCATTTTTCTTATGTGCCAGACATGTTATATAATTAAATACATACAAATATAAAATTTCAGGCAAAATATTAGTATTAATGCAGTGTTAAGAAATTACACCCTCAAAGTCAGGAAACTCCACAAGTTAAGAAGGAAAACATCAAACCTTGCAGCTGTTCTGAACTCCCAGAACAAGAAGACACAAAGGACTGGGCAAATTTTTCTCCAGCCCCAAACACAATTTTGGTCAAAATGTAAAAAAGCATAACTCTACTGTACAAGTATAAGAAAACTGAACATTCTGCTGCAAAAGCTATTGAATTGAATTTTTTCACAAACAGTCTAGGCAGAAGAAAACTGGTTTAGGTGATATTGACTTATGGATCCACAATATCTGATTATACATTGGAATTAGAAACAAAACAATTGCTGAAAGGGTTTTGCTACAGCTTTCAAGAAACAAAATAAAGCACTAACCTCCAGGCAGCAAGCAAACATGGAACATTCTGGACCAACAGGAATTTGTCTCAGAAAGGTGTAAGGGTAAGATTTTGTCATGTTTATATTTAGTAAAAGTCAGGGAAAGGTCATGGACAATAAACAAAAATTCACAGATGCCCTGATCTCCCCCTGGCTTCTACAAAAAATAACTCTCTCTGACAAATGGGGCTGCAGAGAGTAAGGGGGATGGGATGAGAGCAGCCGGACAGGGTCCCCCTTCCACTGACTACAGATGCTGGGGGCTAGGGTTGGAAGAAACAGGTCTGTGAAGGCTGGGTGGTATTGCTCAAAAGATACCCACAGTGCCTGGAAGCTAAAAGGGTCATCCACAGCAACTCAGAACTTCAGGGCCCCCTCCAACTGCATTGGCAGCTGCAGCTGGGAGCCCCCACTTCTCTCAGTGGCAGGAAGCTCCTGTGACCCACCCTTCACCCCACCATCACCCCTGGTCCCTGAGAGCTGCATGGGCTTAAGTAGTAGCAGGGAGCTCCAAAGTCCCCCCTCTGTAGGCTGTGCCTCATGTGACGCTGTCTGGGTCTAGGGGACTGTGTATGATTATTTTTCATATTGATATTTCATATTTGCAATAATCCATATGTGATATACCATGTTTGGTATCAGTAGAAAGGTTGTAATAAGCTGGGAATGGTTATATGACTTATATGTATATGTAATAGAATCTAAGAGTCTTATTTGTCTTATGTGTGTTCCAAGTTGTTTGAGCTGAGGCAATCCCAGACTGGGCCTCTGCAAACTATTGTCCTGTTAATGGCCCATCAGGAGGAGACTCCTAGCTACAGGGGGCCCAGAAGGAAACCTGTTTGAGCAGTTACCTAGACTGACCATGTGGCCTACCTCCATTTCGATCTGGCAAGGACTCTAAGATAAGAGGACATCGGCCATTCTCCATATTGTCTTTAGTCTCCAGTCTGTCTGAAACCAACACCTGCCTCTGGAACTATTCTTCTGGGACTGAACAAAGGACTGAGACCCACCCGGCTGCTGCTGCTCCTGTTGGGTGCACACCAGAGGAGTGGGACTAATCTGCAAACTACAGGATCTTCAAGGATTTGTTTTCTATGGACTCAAAATCATTTGTATGTATGTGATTCACTTTGACCCCTTAACATCTCTTATATGTAGTTTGTTTTCTGTTTATAGTAAACCTTTAGTTGTAGTTACTAAAGGATTGGCTGGCAGCGTGGTATTTTGGGTAAGATCCAAGCCTATATTTTTCTGGGTGATGTGTCTGGCCCTTTGGGGTCATGAGAACCTATTTTGTAAAGAGACCCAGTGGCTAGAGTGGACCTTAGGAACTGATGTACAGTAAGGGGGCTGCTTCTATTTTGTTATGCTGGGTGATGACCAGAGTAGGGGAATCAGGAGCATGTTTTGTTACTGACTGGGAGACTGGTTTAAGTACCACCTGGCAGTGGTTTGGGGATTTGGCCCCTGGTTTTGCAGCTTGCCTTGATTTTGGCACATTCAGAAGGTTATCCCAGGAGGCCCAAGCCACACGTCAGAGCTCTGGGTTATCCCTTCCACCCATCCATGGGGGCAAGGATCCACAGCACTCTCCAGTAAATGACAGCTCGAGCTGAAGGATAAAATGCCACGAAGGCTCCTGGGAATACATTTGTCTCTAATTTTTTGGTTACAGTCATCCTGCACATCATTTGTAACCATGACATAAATACTTCCAGAAAGAAGTGTGGTTCTTAAGTTGGTTTAACTTTAACTATCACGTTGACTGACTGAAAATGTGAGAGTAATAAGTAGGGATTTTTCCTAGCTTTAATGGAATAAAGTCGTCTCTAAGAGAATGCTAAACCATCCCTGACATTTATCCCTATGACACTTATGAGAGCAACTTTTGCCCTGGGAATGCATTAGGTTTTGCATGTACTTTCAATTGCTACCTGAAAACTAGGTTGCCCTCTCACTAGCCACTAATGAAGTGTTCCAATGTTGAGCTGAAACAACGTCCATCTTTCCCACAAAATCACTGAATCCATCATGGAGTAAGTCACTGAGCATTGCAGAGAGGCATACAAGATCAGCTTGCAATGGAATCTGATTAGGGAGAATATATGGGATATATGAAACACATATGCCTTGAATGAGTAATGATAAATGGTTCATTCTCTTCAAAAATCAGAAAAACTATCCTTTTCTGTATATCCCAAAAAAGGATACATCTAAGTAGTAAAGACAATGAAAAATGACATACATCAGGTGAAACTTGCTCTAAGGACCCACAAAGCAGCAAAAGTATCTCTCCCCAAGAATAGAAATTACAATGGCTAAGTAACAGTATTGTTAGTCACTGAAGCAAGAATCTCTCAATTTACATATGGATAAAAACTCTCTCTCCTCCCCCCTCAACTAAGTTACAAAGTTAGCAAGGAAAGGTGGCAGTTTGCTTTCTGATGCAAAGTCAACCATTATGTATTGTAAATAGCTCAAAGGATGGGTGGGAAAGATGCAAGTTAAGCAAATTAGAAATGTCTCTCTAAGATCAAAGGTCAAATTGGACAAACCACAGGTGCTCCAAGAAATCCAAGTCACAAGTTTTCCCCCAAAAGTATAATAAACTGTGCATTAAAACAAACAAAAAAAGGAGTCCTGTGGCACTTAAAGACTAACAAATATATTTATGGCATGCCCCTTTGGATCTTGGCAACATGGAATAAACTGTATATTGTTGTCCTTTTAAGTTGAATACACCGGGGGTTGGCGACCTTTGCTCACCCCTGTACCAGTCTTTAATCCCCGACTGTCAGCTGGTGCAGGCGGCCCCCTCTACTAAAAAATGTGCTGGTTGAAAATTCAGCAGCGGTCTCAGCTGGAAAGAAGTCACCCAGAGTAGCTCATCTTGGCATTGTACCTGGGGACAGGGGTCCCCAGACATGCCATGAAAAGAAGCTTCTCCTTTCAGGGGTTCCCAGCGTGCTGCAGAGAGAAGCTGCCCAGAGTGGCTCCTTTGGCACCACACTAGAAAGAGAAGCCACTCCAGGCAGCTTTTTTCTCTGTCACATGGAGGCATAGGCATGGGAGGACCCCCTGTGTCCCAGCTGCACCCAAAGGAAGCTGCCCAGAGTGGCTTTCAGTAGTAGGAGTGGCAATTTCTGTGGTACTGAAGTGGGTGCCACATGCTGCTCTGAATGGGCTCAGGTGCCACTGTTGGTGCACATCCCAGGGGTTGCCTACCCCTGGAATATACCATAAGGACAACTTGCACCCAAACTTAGAATCTGCACATGTGTTTTCCTTGAGTCTGCATCCTTCTATACATGGAAAATGTCTCTTGTAAGTCCTAAAGAACGTGAAACTCTTATAGAATCATAGAATCATAGGGTTGGAAGGGACCCCACGAGGT
>ML681982.1:49806560-49823530 GCA_007922195.1 Podocnemis expansa | reverse complement strand
GGAAACCGTATCAAAAGCCTTGCTAAAGTCAAGGTATATCACATCATGTGTAAATCAAATACAAATGAGGAGTCATGCAGCACTTTTAAAGACAGACAAATTTATTTATCGCATGAGCTTTCGTGGGAGAACATCCCACTTCATCAGATGCTTGAATTTGTATTCATGGGCATAATCCCACTTCCTCAGGTGAATGAAATGGAAATTGCAGTATGTTAAATTAATTCAGCAAATGAAACAGTTAGTATTAATTCAAACTGAGTGACAACAGTAGGGAGGCTGAGAGGTGACAATCACTGTTTATAATGAGAAAGCTCAACCTAAATCTCTACTCAAACCAGAGTTAATAGCATCAAATTTGCATATGAATTCCCTTACTCCTATACCACTTTCTTTCCATTTTCAAGCATCTGTTGAAGTGGGGTCTCCTCCATGAAAGCTCATGTGATAAATAAATTGGTTAGTCTTTAAAAGTGTCACAAGACTCCTTGCTTGTTTTGCTGAACTAGACTAACACAACTAGCCCTTTGAAACTTGTAGTATGTTAGGTATATACCAAGAGTGGCCAAACTTATGGAACTCAAGAGCCACACAAGATGATTATTAAACCTTCAAGAGCCATACCGAGCCATATAGCCATATGCTTTTACCTACTAAATTGATTTGCTGACATTCTTCTGTGAGCCAACCTTTTTCATTCAAGATCCACATGCGGCTCCTGAGCCGCAGTTTGGCCAGGCCTTATATATACACTCAAGCAGAGAACGGTGAATCACAAGGTCAATTCAAACAGTTCCAGAGAGATAGCTTGTTAGTCTCGTTCAGCAAAACAAACAAGTTGTTTTATCTCAAACAGTTTGGTTGTGGGCCTTTAATAACAACTGATGAGAAGACGAGAATGTTAAAAGAGGGGAAATTACCTTTTGTAGCCAGCTAGCCATTCTAAGTCACTGTTGGGACACAGTCTGATGCCAAGTTTGCATATGAATTCCAGCTTTGCAGTTTCACACTGAAGTCTGTTTTTGAAGGTTTTTGCTGAAGTACTGTTACTTTCATGCCTGTTACAAAATATACAGAGAGATTGAAGTGTTCCACTACTGGTTTTTGAATGTTACCATTCTTGATGTCTGATTTGTGTGCATTTATTCTGTTGTGCAGAGACGGTCTAGCAGAGGAACATTGTTGGCATGATAGCATATATCACATTGGTAGATGTGCAGGTGAGTGAGCCTCTGATGAAGTCACTGATCTGGTTAGCTCCTATGATAGTCTCACTTGAGTAGATATGTGCGTAGAATTGGTAAAAGAGTTTGTTACAGGATAAGCAGGGCCATCCTTAGCGTAGGGCGAGAGGGGCAGCCGCCCAAGGCGCCAAGCTTTGGGGGGCCCCACAGGGCTGCACTACTGCCCCCCACCATGCCAGGAACTGAGCGAACTAGCCAAAAGTGGCAGCCTGGTTCACAGGGCCAACTCTGCTGTAAGGCTAGATCAGTGGCTTGCAGGGAAAGCCGCTTAAGACAGTAGATCAGAACTACAACAAAGGTGAGTCATTAAGACTAGCACTGAGGTGCTAATTTTTGTTCAAACAACCTCTATGCCTCCTCTCTTCAGTGAGTATCACTTTGGGCTTCTCTCATTCATATGAAAAGGACTGAGGTCACTGACAAGCCACCTTTTTGTTTTTTTATCAGTAGACCTTTTTGGTTTTTTATCTATTGATAAAAGAAAAGAAAAAACTGTGAATAGTCACTTATTCCACCATTTCTGGGATATGGGATCGCAGTTATTTTTGCAAATTAGGACTTGCCTCTTTTTTCAGTGGGTTGAGAATTCCCTTGCTTGCAATAAAAGGTATAACCTGTAGATTTTAATAAAAACTCCAGAGATTTTTTTGACTGATAATTAAAAAGAGGAGAGAAAAACAAACTGTTCTAGTAGGAGCCTTTGTTAGAAAGTGTGGTATTTTTTCTACAATTAGAAAGCCTAAGTAACAGAATAAAATCCAACTCAGGGCTGGATCTGCTGGAAGGAGAAGTTATAACAAGGTCCTAATCTGAAGGCAGTAGTGGATAGCCCTGTTGTGTTGCTGCCTTATGCACATTGCCAGGGATCACCAGACCAAGCAGAGTGGGCTAGCACCCCTCCAATCACAATATTGTGGACAATTGTGTGTTCATGAAAACTCATGCATACTCAGGGAACAGATGAAGTGCAGAGGTGAAAGTGGAACCCAGAGGGACTGCTTCAGTTTCTAGGATTGGGCAGTAGAGAATGGACCAGGAACTGGAGGGACTTAGACAGGCTCAGGGGCAGATGGGATCTTCCAGGACCTTTCTTTCTAGCCTGGCATTGGCTCTCTTGTCCGTCCTCTGTCTCAGCACTTCCATCTCGTTTCTCCACCCAGTCGCGCCCCCCTCACCATTTGCAAGGGGCCTCCCCCCTCCCCCGGCTACCACATGCAGTTTTAGAGACTTGACATACTTCCCAATTTGAGACAGGAGTATGGCATGTGGGATCACCCTCTGCATGTTCCATGTAGGTGATCTCAAATTAGATGTGTAGAGTTCAGAGATGCAATAGAAGCCTCAAAAGAAAGGATGAAAGCCATGAGGGATTGCCACCCCCCCAACTGCCCACCCCAGCCATGGTCACTGTTCAATTTTCTGGTGCAGGCTGCTTTTTTTCACTGGAGGGTTGCCACATGGCAGAGGGGTTTGGAGCTAGGTCCTGAGGAAAAAAGTTTGACAACCACTGACTTGAGGGCAGCTGAGAAACCAGACCTTACACTCCTGTTCCACCACTTTTGGTCAGCTCGCCCAGTCCCTGGCATGGGAAGGCTGGCCCAGGTGTCTGCCCCTCCCTCTAGTGCCGGGGGGGGAAGGGGGCCTCACAGAGGGTGATTCACCCGAGGCCCCGTGCCCACCTAGGAACAACCCTGAGGATAAGTACCTGATTTAAGGGTTTCTGTTGTATGGTGTGTAGTTCCTGGTGAATATTTGCTTCAGGTTGGGGAGGCTGTCTGTAAGAGAGGACTGGCTTACCTCCCAAGACTTCAGAGAGTGATAGATCATCTTCCAGGATTGGTTGTAGATCCTTGATGATGTGCTGGAGAGGTTTTACTTGGGGGGCTGTAGGTGCTGATCAGTAGCGTTCTGTTTTCCTTTGTTGTGCCCGTCTTGTAGTCAGTGACTTCTGAGTACCTGTCTCGCTCAGTCAATCTGTTTTTTCACTTCCCATCACTACTGTAGTTTTAAGAATGCTTGATAGAGATTCTGAAAGTGTTTGACTCTGTCTGAGGGATCAGAGCAAATGTGGCTGTATCTTAGGGCTTGGCTATAGATAAAAGATTGTGTGATGTGTCCTGAATGAAAGCTGGAGTCATACAGGTACGTAAAGTGGTCAATAGGTTTCTGGTATAGGGTGGTGTTTATGTAGCCATCATTTATGTGCACTGAAGTGTCCAGAAACTGGATCTCCTGTGTGGACTAGTCCAGGGTAAGGCTGATGGTGGGATTGAAATTGTTGAAATCTCAGTGGAATTCCACAAGTGCCTGCTTTCCTTGATCCAGATGATGAAAATGCTATCACTGTAGCATAAGCAGAGGAGTGGCACTTGGGGACAAGAGCTTAGGAAGAAGCATTGTTCTAAATCAGCCAGAAAAATGTTGGCATATTGGGAAGCCATGCAGGCGCCCATAGCAGTACTGAATCAAATACAGTATATCTTCCAAATGTAGGTTACAAGGATTTTGTTGGTTTTTCCACAGACACAAGGAAAAAGAAATGTTAAAAGATTTAAAGCAAGGTATAACTTCAGGATCCTAACTGACCCTAGGGGCTCATAATGAAATACAATCCTTTAGTTTACATGAAACAAATTTTAAAAGCTCCCAATAAGAAAAGATTACAAACATTTGTTATACACAGTCATGTCTGAACACCCATTGCAACAGCAGAGACTCTGTGGCAGGGGTCTCAAACGCAAATCACCACAAGCGACACATGAGGACTAGTATGTTAGTCCAAGGGATGCACCATGCATGAGGAATAGTACGGTAGTCCAAGGGCCACACCACTGAAACCTTTTCATACAACAGTATTGAAATATTGATAGCGATAGTGTCATTGTGGGCCTCAAGAAATAACTTTAGGGGGCTGCATGTGGTCCTCAGGCCACAAGTTTGAGATCCCTGCTCTAAGGGCTGAAATCTGAGAACCTAGTTGACATGTGTCCAACATGAACAAGAGGGTGACTTGCTCCAAAAAGCCCTGAAACTAGGATATATAAAACTGAAATCACCACATGCTCATTAGTGGACTGAACCAATCAAAAGAAGCTGCAGAATTTAAAGTGTAACTGACATTCAAAGCAGCTGTGTGGAAAGGACTCTTCTCCACCCCACAGTTGCGAGAATAACAAAAATAGTGAGATTTCATTTCAGAGACTATTTCTCTTTCTATTCTTTAACATAAATAAACTACAAGTTATCTTCTTGACTCTACAGGACTAAGGAGACCTCAAGGAACCATATTTTAGATTTTAACTGCTTTATATAGCCAAGAAAACTCATCCAAGAGAACTTGAAAACAACTTGTCCCTTCTGGACTATTCTAGTCAAAGAAATAATCAAACTCTTCAAAGTGCCATAAGGACAAAAGCATCTTTGGAAACGTGATAAACACTTAAGGTACCACAGAACCGATGCTCGTAAGTAAATGCAACAAGAAATCTTGGTAAATTGCATTGTTTCTTAATAGAATCACTAAGTCTCTTGTCCATGATAACTACACCCAAGCGTTTACTGTGTGTGTAGTACTTACAATTGGTTGTGTCTGCATTTGAGTGGTGAACGGTTGATTATATATATTAATGTGGTTCTGGGTGAATAAAAAAATTTGCTAAGTGGTTGAGAATAAGCAAGAGTCCTGATCTGAGAAAGATTATTCCAGTTAAAAGTTGACCTGAAAAGAATGTAGCATTAACACTCCCTGGACTACATTAAAAAGGGGGTTATCCCATTGGATTCTTTTTATGTACTTGGAAACCTAGTTTGTTAGATTTCAGCTTTAAAATCTAACTGACACCCTGCCGAATTCATAAATTGTCCTCATTTCATGCTTATAATAGTGGTCCCAAGAAGAGAAGCAGAAACCTGACGTACTGCCCAGCCATCCATAGCACAAGTTCTGATTAAAATATTTTTCTGGTGTTATCCAGCACTGGCTTAGCAGGGGTATTCCACACAAATCTGGAATCAGCTTTCATTTTAGTTTTGTGGCTCATTTGCCAATATAGGCGTCAATATGGGTTGATCTTACTGCAGAAGTTAAGTGAAACATTCTGAACTAAATGCTAAAAAGAGAAAGTAAAGATGGAGAGAAAGGAAAGCACTGTCTCCTGTTAGAACAGCTAAATAAGAAATTCTTGCTTCAGGGAACAGGTGAGGCAGATAACTAATGCTGAAAAAGTTAAGCAGGAAGCTCAGTATGGAAGAGGTAGAATGTGAACACCATACTTCAGAAGAAAAACTTCAGAAATAGACTTTAATGTGAAACTACAGGGCTGGAATTTATATGCAAACTGGACACTATCAGACTGAATAGGGCCATCTGTGGGAGAGGAGGCAGGGCCCAGGGTCAATCAGCCTATGGGGTCCCCTGCTGCCCCCACACTGGGTGACGGGGTGGGCTGGCCCAGAGGCCAGGCTCTGCAGTCCCACCTTCCCCCTGGACCAGCTGATCTGTCCCCGGGGGGCAGGGCTGGCCAGCTGGGCTCTCCCCTCTAGCCCAGCACCTGGAACCAGCTGATCCATCCTGGGGGTTAGGAGGGCCCAGAGGGCCACTCTCCTGCCCTATCTCTTGCCTTCAACTTGCTGCCGAAGGCAGCGGGACAGGTAGACTGGGCATTGCAACAGTGGGGGGCCCATGGAACTGTGGGGCTTTGGGTGGTTCCCCCATTTGCTGCACCGGCCCCCTGAGACTGGGTCTGAATAGAACTTGGAGTGGCTAGCTCACTACAAAAGGTAATTTCCCCTCTATTAACAATCGATGAGAAGATGAAAATGTTAAAGGCCCACATCGATACTGCTTTAATTAAAACAACTTGTTTGTTTTGCTGGACTATACTAACAGGGGTACACCAATGGAACTATTTGAGCTGACCTTGTAACTCACCCTTCTCTCCATGTACCTAACATACTGCAGGTTTCAGTTCATGCATCTGAAAAAGTGTGTTATGTGTTAAATAAATGTGTTAGTCTTTAAGGCTATATCTACATTAGCAAGCTTAGACTGGACTTCCTTAGTCTGAACTAAGCAGTTCCAAGTTAGTTTGAACTAACTGTGGGTTAGTTTGGACTCACCATGGCTTTTTAGTTCTAACTAGCCGCGTTTTTTAGTTCAAACTAAAAAGTTAGTTCAAACTAAAAAATCATGGCTAGTTCGAACTAAAATTAGTTTGAACTAAAAAAAGCTATACTTGGAACTTAGTGCTTAGCTCGAACTAGGGCAATGTAGACACCTTAGTTTGAACCTAAAAAGTTCGAACTAACCAGTTAGTTTGAACTAACCGTGTTTTTTTTAGTTTGAACTAATTGCTTAGTTCGAACTTTTAAAATTTGAATTAAGGCATCTACATCACCCTCGTTCGAATTAAAGTGATAAAATTTTTAGTTCTAATTAGCCAAAGTCTAGTGTAGACATGGACCAAATTAGTCCAGACTAAACCTCCTTAGTCTGGACTAATTTGGCAGTGTAGATACAGCCTAAAAGTGCCACAGGACTGCTTCTTTGTTTTGCTGAAATAGACTAACAACAGTGTAAACACTGTTCCTCCCAGGTATTTTTTTTTTTTTAAGATTACTGGCCTGACTACTACTAGATGTTTGATAATCCATGTCCATTTTGAACTGAAATCATATCCATTTTTTTGCAAGGTTCTACATTAGCAATTTTCTCAATTTCCCACAGTTGAGGTTCCACCTGTGTTAGTACTATCATAGTCAGAGCACAGGCATTTAACATGGTCATCTAAACCAGATCAGACCACTACAACTCATGGTGATTGCATGTTGATGGTCTCATAAAAATTAGCAGCATGCTTTTCTCACATCACATCTTGCATATAAAAACAGGCCTGCTAGCCAGCTAGGAAGTTAGACATGTCTTCATATCACAGCCACACAGCCTTATAACCTGAGCAAATAGTATTACAGCCCTTTGTATGTCACTACTCACATGCAAATACTATAGTTACTATAAGAGGTCCATAACTGTGCATTTGTCTGAGGGGAGGACTTGTTACCCTTGTACTGAGCAAGCATATTCTTTAATGTTACTGCCATAAGTAAGTACTGGAGCCAAAAATATTGGTCTTGAATATTTACTGGAATCATTCCTGCACATTTTCCTTTCTCATAAAGTGCTGCTGGTTTCTCTGCTCTGATGGATAGTCTCAATTCTTGTTTGCCATTGATCTTAGATTGCAGAAGAATGGTAAAAACAGACACATTTGCTGCATTTACATCATACAATGACATGTGTCTTAAATGGTGAGTTAAGATTTCTGGTACTATCGTCCACTACAGTTTGCCATGTCATTTAAAAAACTTCTGCACCAAGTGACTCAATTGTTCTTTGTCTTGCATCTTTTTTAAATTGCCGTTGTCAGCGTCTCTGGAGATGAAGACTATTTTATCATTAATCACAAACAATCTGTTGAAATAAAATATCATCTAGCTAGCTGGCTCTATAGAAGAATTTCTGTGATGAAAGTGCCCTCAATCATTCCAAAGCAATCTGAAACAACTAATAGCATTTTATCTTCTGTTGTAGCTTAACTTCAATCAGACTATCAATGAATAATCACAGACCTACAATGCTGATTGGAACACTGAAGAAGCAAAAATGCCTTGAGTAATTGGGGAACTATTTTAGGTTAGCTACTAGAAAACAGACTCCTGAATGTTATGCCAACAGCTAACCCTGTCCATTAAAAAACATCTGTAAGAAATCCAAAGAGCCACATTCTTCTGGGACAAGATTACTATATTTTCAACTTGCACTTCTGGAGGTCAATGTTCTTTGTTCCCTGGGGGTACCCATTGAACAAAGCCTTTAATCCAAGGAGATTCCAGTTTGAGTCTTTGCTTCAGTAACATACTATGTGTAACCCTTCTTCCAGGCCAAGATGGCAGAGTAAGGGCCAGGTTCTATATCTATATCCAAACAATGGGTTGGGTTCTATGTGCGTATATATATCCAAACAATGTTACAACACCAACTGGCTTAAGCCCCCACCCAGTCTCCTGGGAAATCATGCGCTATTCCCTGGGCACCCTAGAGGGGCAGTGCTTCCCCACTCGCAAGCACAGGTCTGCGCGTAGTATATAGAACATTTAATGGTAGCATAAAAGAATATATAGAGGCAATATCAAAACCAGCACTGGTTTGGAGAATCAGTGCAGGACAGTTTTCCCACAAAACCCAATACAGCACTCACTTCATCCCAGCTTATGTAAAGAGTGTCCCACACTTCTTTATTACCCTCATACTGACCATCACAGTGGCCATCATAGTTTAGTGTCCATCTCAAAAAGGAAGGGAGGGACCCTCGGCCCCCCCCCCCCCCCCCTCAGCTGTCTTCCACCACCTCTGGATCCATTCACACCACCCACCATCCACTGGCACCACCTGCTGGTCTCTCACACCCTCTGCTGGCTGTTCACACCATCTGCTGCTGCTGATACCACCTGCTGGTCACTCTTCAGTGATTTCAGCTCTTAGAGAAGATTTGGCCTTCAGTGATTTCAGCTCCAGACCTCAGGACATCAGAGACTACACCTCTGATCAAAAAAAACAAAGGAGACTCCACAAGGAGTTATCAAGTCTATCTTTTAACAATGGGCTGGGAGTGAGACATTGCCTAGAGCTCTGTTCTTTAGTAAAGCTAATGCTACCCCTAACTCTATGTCCACCCCCTTTTCTCTGACCTTACAACAGTGGTTCCCAACCTTTTCTCTGCTGTGGGGCATGTTGATATCTTCAAATTTTTTGAGGTACACCACTATTAAAAAATCATGAATATTCAAATTAACTTAAATTACTTATGCATATGCATGAGCCATGGCACAGTGTTTCGGAAATGCTCCTACATGGGCTAGTAGGGGTAGCAGGGCAGGGCTGGCAAAACACGGGAGGTCAGGAGTCATGTGCAGTGGCAGGAGTGAGTGTGGTGAGCACAGCAGGGGAGGGGTGGCAAAAGAGGACAAGGGCAGCCATGTGGGGAACAGCACAAGAATGACAAGAGAGGAGAGAGGAAGGAAGAACAAGAATGGCTTTGTGGGGGGGGGGGCAAGGGGGAACCTGGGGAGTGGAAAGGTAGGGCAGGGAGCATGGCACAGCACCCACTTCTCCCTTCTCCACAGTGGCTCCCTGCCACCCAGGGCAAATCCTCACCCCACTGCTGCTCCCTCCCACCCAAGAGGGTCCCTTTCTCCCCTCCCCCAGCCCCCTGTTGCCTCTGATGGACCCTCCCATCACTGCAGGAGCCAGAACCACGCCTCCAGCCCCCAGCTACACCAACCCCGCCACAGCCACCCCAACCCCCAGCTACACACCCACCCAACCAAACAGCCACCCACAACCCCAGCTACACACCCTCTGCTACACATCCACTCCCACCCACCTCTGCTACAAACACACACCTGCCCTACACAACCCCCAGCAGCCCCCCCCCCAAAGCCCTTACCTGGGCAGTTTGCAGGCTGCTCCTCCCTGCAGGGGGAGAGTCACACACTCCCAGCCTCCTGCCCCTCTCTGCTGGCTTGTCCTAAGGTGGAGCCAGCAGAACGCTGCGTTCGGGCTGCTTCTGCTATTGGGGGACCCATGGAACTCCACATTCCAGTGACTTCCTCTATTTTTAGGGGGGCCAGAAGGCTGCCTGCCTAAAAACAGGGGGCCCCAGAACTGTGTTCTGGTGCTTTCCCCCCTTACTTTAACCCCTGCTTTTCCCAGCCCTGCACAGCCACGTGGCTGGGCAGTGCAGGAAGGGAACTTTAACACCAGCTCTCAGGGATGCTCGCAGCACGCTTTGGGAGTTGCCCCGGCACACTGGTTGGGAACTACTGCCTTACAAGACTGAAAAAGGACTCATTTTTTGACATTCTGTGTTGTTGATGGTGACTTTTCCATCAAATAGGCTAAATGGAGTTTATACAATTAAAGGGTAGCATATCATGACAAGACAATATTTCATTTCCCTCTTCAGTTGAAATATAGGTATTGAAAGATTTTTGATCAAATTAGCCCATACATAATTTACCATCATGCCCTGCATCTACATAGTGAGATTATGCTAATACCTAATTGTACTCATGCAAATACGACTATGCGGCTCAGTTGCTCCTCTTCTAGCTGTTAAGCATTATAGTGTCCAGCCTTTAGACCTGTCTTACATATGCATATTGGAATTCAGCTTGCATATTGTCTGAAGCTTCATAGGGGCAACACTCAGGTGCACTTGCAGGAGCTGTAGGCACCCCAAAATTTGCTTTAGACACCTTCCCAAACCCCATACACCCCTCCTAAACCAGGATACCTGGCCTGCAGATGTCACTCTGGCTGCTCACCTCCCACTGCTGCTGTCTCTCCTTACTAGGAAGCTGACTTTGGCTGGTGTAGTGTTGTGGGGTCTTGTCTGATGCTAGAAGTTGCAGGCTCTCACTCCGCTAAGTTAGGGCTACATGAGAGAGGGGACAGGGAGCCTCTGTTCTGTTGTAGTGATGCCTCTGGCTCAGGAGTGGGAGGTGCTATTCTATTAGACAAGCGTTCAGGCTCCTGAGTGCTCAGTTTGAAGAGAAAGCATGTTTACACATTCCGGGGCAGACATATATGCCCCTCTCCCGCTTTTTCAGTCTTCCACACACATTCCCCCACCCCCATACTACCCTGTCATGGGATGCACATCCATGCACCCCTAGGGTATTATCTATGTAAGTTTTCTGTTTGCTTTTGCAATGTAATTTGGTAGTTTGATACCAAATGTTCCATGCAAAGTTCCTTTATGAATGCTCATAACACATTATACATAATTACCACAGCATCATGTTTCCTGCAGCATCATGTATCTGTACAGATGTGAAGTGTGTTAGATGGTACGGACCATCAGAGCCAGGGGCATTGCTGGCGCTGGGCACTCGGGGCATGTGCCCCGAACCCCAGTGCCAGTGCCCTGGTGGCCGCAGCAGCCCCGTCCCCCACCAGGGATCCGGGGCCTGGCCGCTGGCGGCGGTGAAGCAGCACCTGTCCCTGTCCCCGGCCAGAGGATGGGGCTTGCAGGCTGGGGGCAGGGCCTGCGGGCCAGGGGCGGGGCCTGCGGGCTGCACCCCGGGTCCCTCCCCCCGCCAGAGACACCTCTGATCAGGGCTATCTCAGCACAAAGGCTGGAAAAGTACATGACAAAGAAAATGCAAATTGAACTCCCCGGGTCTGGTAAAACAAAGAAAATCCCCTCAGAATAGAAAAGGAGGGGTGGAAGGTTTGAAAAAATCAGACAGACACTTGGAATGGTGAGAGGAACTACATCTTGAAACATTTTCCAAATTCAAGCAAGACCTGGACCCTGCCTTAGGCAGAGAACGGCTATAAAAACATCTGTCAGTCAAACATCTTGTGAGTAATCTTGGACCATGAGGTTATGTTAGGAAGTGTTAGAATCATAGGGTTGGAGGAGACCTTGTTAGATCATCAAGTCCAACCACTTGCTCAAAGCAGGACCACTCCCACTACATCATCCCAGACACCAGAACCACAAATAGAAAAATTGGCACCCGGGGCAAGCAGCTCCAGACTCACCCTCCCACCCACACTCCCTGGTCCAATCCGGTCTCAGCATCAGGGATTCCCTTGGCTTTCCTTGCCACCAGCAGGGATCCCAGGAGTTCACCGCTGCCCAGCAAACACAGCCAACACTGGGCGGGAGGGTGTTTTTCCCTGCTGCCCAGCAAAAGTGGCCAGCAACAGGCAGGAGGGTGCCTTCGCGGAAGGGCACCCTCCCAACCGGTGCTGGCTGCGCTCAGAGGCAGTCCTGGGGCGGGGAGGGACCCAGTACATGGGCCCAGCCCCTGGCCCCAGTGGGCAGGCCCTGCCCCCAGCCAGAAGGCCCTGCCCTCTGGCCAGGGATGGGGCTGGGGGGGGGGGCGCTACCGCGGGCGGCTAGGCCATGAAGCGGGCAGCTAGGCCGTGGTGCGGCCTGGCCAGAGGCGGCTGCTGGAGGCCCAGCCCACACCCATGGGCAGCCAGGGCCCCGATCCCCAGCCAGGGATGGAGCCGCCGGCGGTCACGGTGGCCCAGTCCCTGGCTGGGGATCGGGGGCTTGGCCACCCGCGGCAGCAGGCACAGGCCCGGCCTCCAGCGGCCACTTCTGGCCTGGCCCCGCCGCGGCCTAGATGCCCGCCGCAGTGCAGCCTCCCCCGGCCCTATCCCTGGCCAGGGGCGGGGCCTGCTGGGCAGTCAGCTGGGCCCCGGATCCCCGGCTGGGGATGGGGCCGCCGTGGCGGCAACCGCAGCTGCAGCCAGCCAGGGATCAGGCCCTGGATCCCCAGCCCGATTGGGCCGGAGATCCAGGGCACTGGTGTTGGTACCTGGGGCACATGCCCCAGTGTGCCCAATGCCAACAACACCGCTGGCTGCACTTGCTGGGCAGCATGGCAAGAGCCGGGTGGGGGTTCCCTTTCCCCGCTGTGGCCAGAGCCCAACAGGGGTTCCCTTTCCTCACCATGGCCAGAGCCACGCGGGGAGTCCCTTCCTCTGCTGCGACCAGAGCTGGACGGGGGTTCCCTTTCCCTGCCATTGCCGGCGCTGGGCGGAGCGTCCCTTTCCTGACTCTCCAAGGAATGTGCCTTCCTGTTTGAGGCCAGAAAGGGTCTGGTGCACTCTCAAATGGTGCCTGGGGCTTTGCCCCTTTCACCCTGCCATAGTTATGGCCTTCCTAAAGAGGGGTTTGTCTAACCAGGCCTTAAATGTTTCCAAAGATAGAGATTCCACCACTGCCATAGGTAACCCATTCCAATGCCTCACCACCCTCCTAGTGAGAAAGATTTTCCTAATTTCCAACTTCAACCTCCCCAGCTGCAACCTGAAACCACTGTTTCATGTTCTGTCCTTTGTTACTGCCCTAGAGTTACTAGAGAACAGCCTAGCTCCCTCTTCTTTGGAGCACCCCTTCAAGTAGTTGAAGGTTGCTATCAAATCCCCCCCCCCCCGTCTTCTTTTCTGCAGACTAAGTAAGCCCTGTTCCTTCAGTCTCTTCTCATAAATCATGTGCCCCAGCTCCCTAATCAATTTTGTTGCCCTCCACTGGACTCTTTTTAATTTGTCCACATCCTTTCTGTAGTGCAGAGCCCAAAACTGGACACAATATTCTAGATGTGGCCTCACAAGTGCCAAATAGAGGGGAATAAACACACCCCTCAATCTGCTGGCAACATTCTGACTGATGCAGCCCAATATGCCATTGGCTTTTTGGCAACAAGAACACATTCTTGACTCATGTCCAGCCTCCCATCCACCATAACCCCCAGCTCCTGTTCTACAGTGCTGATATTTAGCTGATTGGTACCCAGCCTATAACAGTACCTGGGATTTCTAAGAGCAGGACTTTGCACTTTTCCCTGTTGAAACCCATGAGATACCATTTGGCCCAATGCTCCAATTTGTCTAGCTCTTCCTTAATCCTATTCCTGCCCTCTAGCATGGTTACCATTCCCCCCAGCTTTGTGTTATCCACAAATTTTACTGAGTGTGCAATCTACCCCATCATCCAGATTATTAATGAATATGTTGAACAGAACCAGCCCCAGGACCGACTGCTAGTTACTGGTTGCCAACTAAACACTGAGCCATTGATCCCTGCTGACTGAGCCCAATGAGCTAGCCAGCTTTCTATTCACCTTACAGTCCATTCATCCAAACCATACCTCCTTAACATGCTGACAAGAATGCTGTGGGAAAACATATCAAAAGCTTTGTTAAAGTCAAGGTATATTACATTGACAACTACTCCCACATCCACCTATTCAGTCATCTCATCATAGAAGACAATCATGTTGGTCAGGCACAATTTGCCCTTGGTGAATCCATGCTGACTGTTCCTGATCACACTATTTTCCTCTGTTTCAGAATGGATTCTTTGAGGACCAGCTCCATGTTTTTTTCAGGGATTGAGGTCAGGTTGATTGGTCTGTAGTTCTCTGGGTCCTTCTTTTTCCTTTTCTTGAAGATAGGTACTATATTTGCCTTTTTCCAATCATCTGGGATCTCCCCTGTTCACTATGAGTTTACAAAGATAATAGCTAGCAGCTCTACAATCAATTCAGCCAGTTTCTTCAGCACTCTCAGATGCAGTTCATCCAGCTCCATAGACTTGTGCACATCCAACTTCTCTAAGTAGTCCCTAACCTGATCTTCCATCATCGAGGTCTGCTCTCCTTCTCTCCATTCTCTGTTGCCCAATGTACTAGCCTGGGAGCTGACCCTGCCTGTACAGACTGAGATTAAAAAAAACATCGAATACTTCAGCCTTTTCCACATCATCTGCCATGAGAATATCTGCCACATTCCATAAAGGACCTACACCATCCCTGATCCTCTTCATGCTACTGACATATTTGTAGAACCCCGTCCTGTTATTCTTCACATCCCTTACTAGCTGCACCTCCAATTACCCTTTGGCATTTCTGATTTTATCCCTGCAGGCCCAAGAAATATCTTTATACACCTCCCTAGTAATCTGTCCAAGCTTTCACTTCTTGTTAAGCTTCCATTTTGTGTTTCAGCTTACCAAAGAGTTCTCTACTAAGCCATGTTCAGCACCTTCCATATTGGCTGTTCTTTCTGCTCATTGGAATGGTACATTCCAGTGCCCTTAGTAGGGTTTCTTTAAAATACAGCCTGTTCTCTTGGACACCTTTCCCTTTCAGATTAGCCTCATATCAGTTCCCTGAGGGAGCCAAAATCTGCTTTTCTGAAGTCCAGAGTCTATGTTTTCCTTCTTTCCTTCCTTCCTTTGATCAGGGTACTGAACTTTACCATCTCATGGCCACTACTGCTCAGATTGCCGTTCACTTCTACTTCCCAGTCAATTCTCCTCTGCTTGTGAGCAGCAGGTCAAGAGGTGCAAAGCCCCCAGTTGGTTCCTCCAGCATTTGTACCAGGAAGTTGTCCTCAACACTCTCCAAAAATTTCCTGGACTGTCTGTGCACTGCTGTATTGCACTCCCAGCAGACGTCAAGATAATTGAAGTCCCCCATGAGAACCAGGGCCTGTGGTATGGAAACTTCTGCTAGTTGTTCATAGAATGCCTCATCCACCTCCTGCTTCTGGTCTGGTTGTTTATAGCAGACACCCACCATGACATCACCCTTGTTGCACACTCCTCTAAACTTAACTCACAGACTTTCAACAACCTTGTGTCCACTTTCATAGTGGAGCTCTGAGCAGTCATAAAGCTCTTTTACATATAGTGCTACTCCTCTCTCTCTTCTTCCCTGCTGGTCCTTCATGAACAATTTATACCCATCCATGGCAGTTCTCTGGTCATGTAAGCTGTCCCACCATATGTCTGTTATTCCAATAACATTACAGTTCCTTGTCTGTGCCAGCACTACCAATTCTTCCTGCCTGCTTCCCAAGCTCCTTGTATTTGTGTTCAGGCTTCTATGATATTGGGCCAATTGCCCTACTTTCCCCTACCAATTGTCTCTCCTGTTACATCTTCCTCCTTGGATTATCTCCTGGTGTTGTCCTTCCACACTCATCTCAGGTATTAGGGTTCATTTGGATACCTAAAACACTGATTTGCTTTCCCCTCCCAGTTCTGACTAAACTTTCTTTTATTTCTGATGTTACAACTCCAGCTCCCCCCAAGTTCCATCCCTTCCCCCAGGTCTCCCTCATTGTGACTTACCTGTGGGCTTTGCTCACCTTCCTCCTTCAAAGCTAATTTAAAGACCTCCTCACTAGGTTAGCCAGTCTACATCCAAATATGCTCTTCCCCTTCCTCGACAGATTGAGTCCATCTCTGCCTAGCAGTC
Source organism: Podocnemis expansa (assembly GCA_007922195.1). Lineage (NCBI taxonomy): Eukaryota > Metazoa > Chordata > Testudines > Podocnemididae > Podocnemis > Podocnemis expansa. Next base: position 49,807,439 of record ML681982.1, on the reverse strand, counting down.
CTTTTTGGAACAGCACCCCATCACTGAGGAAGCCAAAGCCCTCCTGGTAAAACCATCTTTGCAGCCAGGCATTCTCTTCCAGGGTGTATCTGTCTCTGCTCAGGTTCTTACTCTTGATCAGAAAGATCAAACAGAACACTACCTGTGCACCAAGCTCCCTCCCCTGTGCTCCCAGAGCCCTGTAGTCACTTTTGATCTGGCAGGGGTCGCATATCGTGGTATCTTTAGCGCCCTCATGGATAAGAAGCATGGGGTAGTAGTCAGAGGGCTGTTAGATTAGCATGCATTTTGTGTCTTTTATTTGCTTGTAATAACTCCTGACTCCTTTATTCAATTATTGTGCATTGATTAGCTATATATACACTTAAAATCACGTTCTAATCAATAAACTAGAAAAACTAAAACTAAAGCTGTGTGAACTTTAGAGGGTATGAAAGAGCAAGACTGGGCATATCCTTTTCATTGATAAATGGATGAACAAAGGTCAATGATTCTACAGTGATTTGAGAAGGGTCCAAATCCCCATAGGTTGGAAGTTCCTAGTGTGATAACGCTGGGAGACTGTCCTACAAGTGGCCAGAGAACACACACCCATTGCCTGAGACTTATTACACTCAGGAGGCTAGTGTGGACTGACTCAGGTGTGAGTGGTCACTTAGTTAAGTGGGGAGAATCAGGGTTGAGGAATGGAGATTGGGCCGGGGGATGGGCCACAGTGACAAACCAGGCCAGATTCTGGGAGAGGAACATCACATCCCCTAATATAGTCTCCTCCTCACAGTTTCCCACACCTCTCTCTCTCTCTCTCTCTCTCTCTCTCTCTCTCACACACACACACACACACACACACACACACACACACACACACACACACACACA